>JAGFMF010012160.1:785048-843420 GCA_019455555.1 Galemys pyrenaicus | reverse complement strand
CCCCACCCTGGCCGGCAGCAGGGATCGAACTGGTGCTGCAGTGGCTGCGGTCTGCTTCATAGTGCGTTGCTTAACCCACTGCGCCACCAGGGGAGGCCCCCTGGCCCCTTTCTTAAGCAAAGGATGCAGTAGGGACCAGGCGCCGCTTGCAGGACGCGGCCAAGGAAGCGCGGCGGGCGGCCCTCAGCGAGGCTGCCTGTGATGAGCGGACTAAGGGGCCGGGACACACAGTAAAAGGCCTTCGCAGACGCGACGGGCACTGCTCTAGGTTCGAGCGAACAGCCAGGTCGCCGCGGGCCGCGCTCGCTTGCCGACGTTCCCCGGCTTTGCCGGGAGCCTGACTACACCCGCGGCCGGTGGTCACTGCGCTGTCTGTCCCCGTCCTGCTTTCAAGACTGGACGCGGCCCGTCCTCCCCTGGGGCAAGGAGGGTGAGCCGTGGTCTTGGGAGCAGGAGGGAGGGTGTCTCCGCGTGGCTCGGGCCGCGCTCAGGCCCGGCCTGCCCCTTCCGGAGGGTCAGAGAGACTAGGGGCCCCTCGCCAGACCGCCCGCGGCTCCCCCAGAGGGGCATGTGCGGCGCCAGACCGCCCGCGGCTCCCCCAGAGGGGCACGTGCGGCGCTCGTCGCGGTCCTGTGCCGCCAGCGCCGGGCGCTGCGGTGTCGTGCGCCGTCCAGCCGCTTCACCGAGTGCCCGAGCCGACGGCCAGGGGCAGCCGGGCCAGCCCAGCTGGCTAAGGGCTCCTCCCGGGCGCGGAGGGCCTGGGGCCCGGCGGTCCCAAGGCAGCAGCAGTGTCGCCGGGGCCCAGCCATCGCCTCCCAATATGGGGAGGCAAAATGGCTGCCGTGCCGCGACCGGGAAGGGGACGCCGAGGCTACATACGGGCTCTGCGCCACATTAGAACTACAACTCCCAGGGTGCTGCGGGCCGGAGGCGGGAGGCCGAGGAGCGTGCGAGCCTCGCTCGAGGTGGCGCTGGCCCCGGGGCCCCTCCCCCCGCAGCGGAAACTCTCCGGAAGACGTTGCCTGCTCCGGTCCACTCCAGCGCTCTTCCTCGCATTGGCCTACGGGATTGGTAGTTCGTCGGTAACGGAGTCGCGCTTCTCTCGCGTCTTCTCAAACTACACTTCCCGGGGTGGCTTTGGCGCCGGCGCACAAGGCCGCGGGGGGGTGTGGTGGCGGCGCACTACGGTTCCCGGCGGGCCCTGCGACGCGGGCGGCTGCGTGCTGACGTGTTGAGTTAGTCGTGCTGACGCGCAGCGCGGCCCAGGCGGGGTGCGAGTGGCGCAGTCGGAGCCCGCTGCGGCCCCTGAGGAAGCGAGGAGGCGTCGGTGTCGGCTGAGGCGGGCGGACCGGCGAGGCGGCGGCTCGAGGCCCCAGGGACTCGGGAGTTCGAGCAGCAGCAGCGGCAGGACCTCTCCCCCTCGGCGGCGGCGGGCGGAGGCGGCGGCGGCGGGTGAGAGGGTGAGGCAGCGCACTCGCCGGGTGGGGGAGGGGCGGCGGCCCGGCGCGAGGCCCGCGCGCGAGGAGAACGGTCCTGGCCGTCGCGCGCACGCGCGCTCGCCGCCCCAGCACGCGCGGACAGCCCGGCTCGCCGGCCTCCCCTCCCCCCGCCCCTGCGCCGTTCTCGTCGCGCGCGGGCTTCCGCCCCTCCCCCTCTCCTCTGGCAACGGCGCGCGCCGCCGATCGGGCTCGGGCGCGCGCTCGGCGAGGCGGGGGAGCGCGCCGCTGGCTCCTCGCCTCCTCCACGCGTGCGGCCGCGGAGGCCCGCCCGCAGCTACTCCTGCCGACATTTTGGCGGCGCGGCCGCGCGGACTGACCCGCGTCCCCCGCGCCACTGCGGCCGGACCCGGCGGCCAGACGCCCGGACGCCGCGCCGCCCCTCCCCCCGGCTCGAAATAGCCCGCGCGCCGGGCCCGGGTGGGCCCGGGCCGGGAGGCCGCGGGGATTGGGCCCCGGCGCCTGGCAGACGCCCGCCCGCCGGCTGCGCGGCCCACGTGCGCCGCCCGGGCGCGTCTCCGCCGTCTCGGGTGCGTTGGCCGGCGCGGACGGGAAGGCCGGGCCGCGGCGCCGGCGCCTGCTCACTGACGCCCGGGCCGGGCCGCAGCGCCGGGCCGGCGCGTCGCTGTCCGCAGCATGGGCGCGGCGCGGGCCCCCCGCGTGCCCGCCGCCGCCGCGCCGGCCCGTGGTGCGCCCACCTGCGGCCGCCGCCGGCCGGGCCGCGCGCCCTGGGACGGAGCCCGCGGCGTTTCCGAGGTGGTTTCCGTCCGCGCTTGACACCGCGCTCGTTTTCCCGCAGGAAAGCCCCTTGTCTCTTCGCAGCGTCTTTCCGCGTAGTTTTCCTCGGCGCGGCCACTCTGCCCCTTGCTGGCCCTGCTGTGACGACCCTGTCCACAGCTGCCTGCCCGGTGATTTGCGCTTGGCTGCGCCCCTGCCCCCGTCGTGTTCCGCCTGAGCACCGCTCCAGGCCTGTGCTCGGCCTCCCCCTTGCTGTTTCTCTGTTCTGGCTCATTCTGAGTTTCCCAGCTCCATGTGACTTCGCACTGCTGCGCAGTTTCCCCTGTGGGGAGCGGGGGTCCTGTGTGAGGTGGAGTGGAAGTGTGGGTGAATGGTTAAGCTGAAGAAGTAACTGCACATCTGAGGATCTCGGCAAAGAAAGCGGAAATTAGGCGGGGTGTAGGTACACACGCAGAGGCCAAGAAGAACCTAGGTTTAGGGTGGGAGGATTCGTATTTTAAAGTGAATCGCCTTCTGGAAGGAGAGAAACCGATTTCTCGTGCTGTAAAGTGTCGTTTTTTTGTTTTTTCCCTGTGCATTTCCACTTGCCTTTTTTAGATTTAGCCTCATCTGTTAGTTCTGTACTGCCTAGTATGGTTGGTTATCTTGTGTCGTGTGCAGTTGAGTCTGCTGCAGGGGTTGGGCCTGAACCCAACCTGAGGGAGATTTTGGGGTGGGGGTGGGGGATAGGAAGAGTCCAGAATTGTTTGAGTTGGGCTCTCTCCTGTCTGTGCAGTATCTCTCCACTGTTTTTTTTCCACGTCATCCTTCGAGGTATTTATTGTGGAATTTAAGAAATGCAGCCTTTACTTTTTATTCAGTTTTGCTTATTTTTCCTTTGCTTTCACTAATCACTCCACATGATTTTTCCCCTGGGGTAGTTTTCCTTCACACATTTGTGTACTTGAAAAATGTCTTCCACAGAATTAATTGGAAAAAGAGTATGTGTAGTCAAGAAATCTAAAGACAAAAATTGTAGTTTGGGGGCTCTTCTGAATAATCTGGGCTTCAGAGGAGCTGAGAGGCTAGAACCTGGTGGGAGAGAACAATCTGAAAGTGAGATACAGGGGACTGGTAGGGAAAGCCAACAGTTGGACACTAGTGAAAGTGAGGTGTAAAGAATAGGATTTTTAAAAGTAAATTTTATAGTAAGGAAGGTAAACAAGGTAATGGGAACAATTAGAAGCTATGGGAACAGAAGACACTGATGTGGTACGTGTAAAGCATTGAGTTGAAACTAGGCAGTGTTTAATAATAGGAGCTAATGAGATTTGGGTGAGAATATAAGTCATAGACATTCTATTGGGCAGGAAATTGAGAGGGTAGATGGCAGGAAAGTCTCTTAAATCAGTATGGAAGTCAAGGAAATGGTCACTTTAACTGGGAGATGAAGCGTAAGAGGATCATGTATCCGAGGTTCCTGTGAGTTTCTGATGTGCTTGCTGTCCTTTAGCCTGGTGTAAGGCTGCACAGCACAGTTAGGGTTTATCTTACCCAGTCAGACCACCTGCTTGGATATTTAGGGGCTTGGCCTTTCTGTGTTTTTAACAGTTAACTGAACTTGGTAGGTCAGTTCTTGGAAGAGTTTTTGGACTTGGACTTTAGGTGCCACAGGTCTGTTTCATGTACCCCATTTGGAGTTCTCAGTGTTATCAAAGGTTGGGGATTGCAGTAGTTGATCGCTGTGTGTTGGGGTCAGAGGAGAGTAAAGGGACAGTGAAGAATTTTAAGAGAAATGAGATCTTTTGCGTAAGGTGAAAAAGAAGAAAGTATAAAAGCAAGACAAGTTCTTGAGCATTGAAGGAAGAGCCAGTAAGAACTGAACTATCTGATTCATTGGAAAGAAAGTAGTCCTTTTCAGGAAAGAACCAGGAGCAGGAACAAGCATTATGTAGCTAAAGAAGGTTTTGTGTGGAGATAATGTTGAAACAGGATGGAGAGCAGGGATTTGGGTGGTGGTAAGTGGTTAGTTTGGGGCCAGGGGCCTGACCCGTGTCTCCCCGCTCCCCCTCAGGAGCGGTGGTGCCCCCCCCCTGGGCACGGGGCCATGTACAACGGGATCGGGCTGCCGACGCCCCGGGGCAGCGGCACCAACGGCTACGTCCAGCGCAACTTGTCCCTGGTGCGGGGCCGCCGGGGTGAGCGGCCTGACTACAAGGGAGAGGAGGAACTGCGGCGCCTGGAGGCTGCCCTGGTGAAGCGGCCTAATCCTGACATCCTGGACCACGAGCGCAAGCGGCGCGTGGAGCTGAGATGCCTCGAGCTGGAGGAGATGATGGAAGAGCAGGGGTGAGGGGAGGGCTGGGGTGAGCCGAGCACTGAGTGAGTGCAGAGGTGGGATATATATAGGAAGCTTTAGGGCTGCTTGAAAGAGATCTGAAAGGAGTTGAAGGAGGAGAGGAGAGGTAGAGGAGCTGGCAGACTGCAGGTTATGGGACAGTTCTCTGAGGGAGCTGTGCCTCTGGGACTACGGGAGGCTGAGTTACATATAGATGGAGACACATGGGGCAGGGAGGGGTGTGGAGAAACAAAAAGGTGCTTTAGGGGAAAGTGGAGGAAAGCAGAGACCAGACAGATGCTAGCTGACAGGTCATGTCATTGGCAGAGAATAGGAAAGTAAACGGATTGAGATCTTAGAAAGGAAAACAGGTATTAGAAGAATACCTGGATAAGAGGGTGTATTGGGTTGGGTAGTAAAGTGAAATATTGGGAAAGGACCACATGCAGGCAGAAAATCTTAAGAGCAGTGGTTTTCAAACTTCACTGGTGGTAGTTCTTTTATACGATGTAATTTTAGAGGTGCAGAAAATGAAAGATTTAACTCTTGTTGAAGTTGGGGAGGAGCACCTGGAACTCTACCTGCTTAACTTTCCTCTCTTGGCTCCTGGAGTGTAGCATGTTTAAAATCCACTGTTCTAGAAGGTATAGTTAAGTGGAGGAAAGAAAGATTACAGGGAAAGATCAGAAGGATTAAGAGATGGGTCCTTTGGGTGACAGTGAGTGAAAAGTTCTGTGTGTGTGGAGAGGGAAGGGACCCTGTTGGGAATTTTGGAACTGTAAACCTGGGACTGGGGAGTGTGTGTAGTCAGGTTTCTAACCCTGTAGGGATTTGTTCTTCAGGTACGAGGAACAGCAAATTCAGGAAAAAGTGGCGACCTTCCGACTCATGTTGCTGGAAAAGGATGTGAACCCTGGGGGCAAGGAGGAGACCCCAGGGCAGAGGCCAGCGTGAGTGTTCGCTCTCATGGTTTTCTTGGGCTCTGTTGCTGCTATCCTCCCTTCTAACCTTGGGCTTCTTTCCTGCTCTCTGTTTTTCCATACCCGTGTGGCTCCTCTTAGGATTGTATGAATATTGTTCTGCTTTCTCCTTAAGGCCTTTGCCTGTTTTTCCTCTAGGGTAACTGAGACTCATCAGTTGGCAGAATTGAACGAGAAGAAGAATGAGCGACTTCGCGCTGCCTTTGGCATCAGTGATTCCTATGTAGATGGCAGCTCTTTTGATCCGCAGCGTCGCGCTCGAGAGGCTAAACAACCAGCTCCTGACCCTCCCAAACCTTACAGGTACATAAGACCAATAGACCAGTGTGAGCTTCTCTTTTTGATTCCAAGCTCTATTTTTTTGTGGATAAGTCTTCTCCGTTGGTAGGTTTGTTCTTAAGTTGAAGTGTCTTAGGAAATTTGTTCTAGCGTGTACCTCTCGTTTTTCTCCAGCCTTGTCCGGGAGTCCAGCAGTTCTCGTTCACCAACCCCAAAGCAAAAGAAGAAGAAAAAGAAGAAAGATAGAGGACGGTAAATTGGAAAGTTACTCTAGTAGCGAGAGGACAAGCCTGTCATGTGTTCTGTGTCTCAGAATTGGTGCCTCTAGGCAACAGGATAGGGATAGCACTTTCAGAAGTCAGGGAAGAGAGGGAGTCATCCTTTAGGTGTTGGCTGGGAAGAGAAATGAATGTGTTGCTTCAGTGGGGAAGGGTTGAATCTACAGTAATTAGGAACTAGCAAGAAGCAGTTTGGATTTCTGGGACTTCCTTTTTCATTTTGAGGTTTGTTGACTTGAGACAGTTTATGTTTAGGAGAGTAAGTCTCGGACTTAGGTCTAGGACATTTGCGTCGTTGCAGCTGCTTGTTGCTCTAGCAATCTCTTTGGGGTGGATTATAAGCAGGAGGGGGAAAGGAAGGAGCTCACAGAATGACTTGTTTCTGCACACGTCTTTAGCCGGTCAGAGAGCAGTTCTCCTCGACGAGAGAGGAAGAAGAGCTCAAAAAAGAAAAAGCACAGGTATGATGATGCCGGAGTGGGTGGAATGATTGAGGAGGCTTGGCGAGCTCGGGTATAGGTATTGGTTTATGTTTTCTTTTTTCCTCAACAGGTCAGAATCTGAATCCAAGAAACGAAAGCATAGGTAAGAGCTCTGTGGATCATGTAGGGCCACAGTGGCTTGTGGCTTGGTGAGCCATTACTTAATGGCTCTGCTTGCTCTTTGGGAGGGGTTCTCTTTTTTTATAAGTTATTCCTTGATGTGCTTTTTCTTTCTGCTTGACTTGATACTTCCTTTTTAAAATGGTTACTATCTTTAATAACCTCACCTTATGTTTTAGGTCTCCCACTCCAAAGAGCAAACGTAAATCTAAGGACAAGAAACGGAAGCGGTGAGTGAATTTATGTGAATTGGAAGGGGGTTTGCTTAGCAAGATGAATACTACCTAGGATGATAAGATAGGGGAGAAAGAGTTGTCCCTGTGGTTGCCCCAGAGGGTTGAAGGATAGATGGAGTATTTGTGGTAGGTGTGACAGCACCCTGAGCTATCGTAGTGTGTTTCCGCAGGTCTAGAAGTACAACACCAGCCCCTAAGAGTCGCCGGGCCCACCGGTCAACTTCTGCCGATTCTGCTTCTTCTTCCGATACTTCTCGCAGTCGGTAAGGGGTGGTCCAGGAGGAAGGGAGGGAGAGGGACTTCTGGGTTAATCAATTTAATATTTATTGAGCGCCCACGGTGTGCTAGGCGCTGCACAGACCATTCGGAAGACACGGTCCCTGCCCTCTAGGAGCTGACAGGCTAAAGCAACAGGATGGACAGACATATACATTTCCCCTTCTCTTTTTTTTTTTTATTTTGTTATTTTTTTTTTGTTTTGTTCTGATGTATATGGACTGCCAGAATAGGGGGGGTGGTGGTTTGTTCGTGGTGTCTGGGGGAGGAAGGAATCCTTACCCTGGCTTCCTTAATCGGGGAAGGCTTCCTGAAGGAGGTGGGCTCAGAGGTGAGTTGTGAATGAAGCAGGTAGGGAATGGGGGATGGTTGGAGGGCTTGGGGAGGTTTGGGGGAGGTGAACAAAGGGTAGAGGGAGAACATTTTTTGGGGATTGATGGGGAAAGAAAGGACCAAAGTGAATCTGACTTGAATTTCAATATGAATGATTTGAGTCTTGTGAATAAGAGAAGGTTTTTTGGAAGAGGGTTGTGCAATCAGGAGAGGTGGATGGGTGGGAGTTGGGGAGGGGGCTTTTTATTCTCCTCTGAACTAATTTCCCTCTTCTCCACCTTCCTCAATTACTTTTCTCAGGTCTCGAAGTGCTGCAGCTAAAACCCATACAACTGCCTTGACTGGACGAAGTCCTTCCCCTCCTTCAGAGTGTCGAGGGGAGGGAGATACACCTGCTAAGGAACCAGGTACCACCAACACAGGGCAGCCTGGCAGCCCAGAGCCCTCTACAAAACAGCCTGGCAGCCCACGTGAAGACAAAGACAAGAAGGAGGTATGTTCCTGAGTTGATGACTTCATTGGATTGTAGGGCTGTGCATTTAAACAAGTATTAGAAATGAGTGTGAGGAAGAAATTTACTTACTTTTGTGCATTCCTTTCATAGTTTATTTCAAGTCTTCTGCATCTGCAAGTTCCTTAGAACTGTGCTTTTTAAACTTCATCAAGTATTAGTAGATTTTATGTTACTGTTCTGTATGTAGACGGCACTGGAACAAAAATGCTTCACAGTTGGTTTTGCTATTTAGATTCCTGTAATTTTTTTATTTCGTTAAATGTTGGTCATGGTTTTCTAAAACTTTTCAACCCATTGGGTTGCTGCCAGCAGTGTGAAAACATGATTTTAGAATGTAATTTTAGTAGTCTTTGCTCATGTTTGCTATTTTATTCAAGCGCTAATCACTTTTGCTTCTTTTGTTAACAGTATGTTTTATTAAAGTTTCAGCTCTGTTAGTTTTTTATGTAATGCAGTTATTTTTCCAAACTATGATTTGCATCTTTTCAGACATCTTGTTCCTAACATACATTTAAACCTTTTTAATAATCTGGTCATTTTTTCTGTATTTTCTTGTGCATCATTCTAACTTATTCACACAAATCATGTCATCATTTTTTTGTCTTTATTCTTCTAATGTAGTTATTTTTTAGGGGCAAAGTCTGTTTAGGGGAATTGCTTTTCTTTCCATTTACAAATGATTTTTCCCTGTCCTGCAATATTTTGTAGTGGGTATTTGTTGTAAAGTTTAGTGCATTCATTGTTGTCACTTTTTTTTTTTAACCTGTAGATTATATAAGCTTTCCAGATTCTTTAGGTCATAGGTAATCTATGTCATTGTGTTCTCTGTTATTTTTGGTAATATATGATCTTTTTGTTAATTAAATGACTGTTTATGGCAAAGGGCCAGTTGTAATGGGGTGTGTAGAGGAAAAATTTCATCAGAAAGGGTGTTGGGATCAAAATGAATGATAAAGAATTTTTATTACATATCCCTATCCCTACTCTCTTCTTCTACTCTTAGAAATCTGCACCTCGACCTAGCCCCTCTCCGGAAAGGAGCAGCACAGGCCCAGATCCACCCGCTCCCACTCCGCTCCTTGCTGAGCAACATGGCGGCTCCCCGCAACCCAGTGCAACAGCCCCCTTGAGTCAGGAGCCAGTGAATCCCCCAGCTGAGGCTTCCCCATCCCGGGGCCGTTCACCACCTAAGTCTCCTGAGAAACCTCCCCAGTCATCTTCGGAGAGCTGCCCACCATCCCCTCAACCTACCAAAGTTTCTCGGCATGCCAGCTCCTCCCCTGAAAGTCCTAAACCCACCCCAGCTCCTGGGTCCCGCCGAGAGATTTCTTCTTCTCCTGCGTCCAAGAGTCACTCACATGGCCGAGCAAAGCGGGATAAGTCACGTTCTCATACTCCTCGTAGGGTGGGGCGGTCTCGTAGCCCTACCACTACCAAGAGGGGGCGATCTAGATCTAGAACCCCTGCAAAGAGAGGGCATTCTCGATCCCGGTCTCCTCAGTGGCGTAGATCCCGTTCTGCTCAAAGGTGGGGACGATCCCGGAGCCCCCAGCGGCGGGGCCGCTCTAGGTCTCCCCAACGACCAGGCTGGTCCAGGAGCAGAAATGCCCAGAGAAGAGGGAGGTCTCGATCAGCAAGACGAGGCAGATCACACTCTAGATCCCCAGCTACTAGGGGCAGGTCTCGCTCTAGAACCCCTGCCAGACGGGGCAGGTCCCGCTCTAGAACCCCTGCCAGGCGGAGGTCAAGGTCCCGAACACCTGCCAGACGCAGGTCCCGCTCTAGAACGCCGGCAAGAAGGGGCAGGTCTCGCTCTAGGACGCCAGCCAGGCGCAGATCTAGAACCCGATCACCAGTGCGGCGGCGGTCTCGCAGTAGGTCACCAGCCAGGAGAAGTGGCAGGTCGCGCTCTAGAACCCCTGTCAGGCGTGGGCGGTCACGGTCTAGAACCCCAGCCAGGAGAAGTGGCAGGTCGCGCTCTAGGACACCAGCCAGGAGAAGTGGCAGGTCGCGCTCTAGGACACCAGCCAGGAGAAGTGGCAGGTCGCGCTCTAGGACACCAGCAAGACGAGGGAGATCACGTAGTAGAAGCTTAGTTAGACGGGGAAGATCTCACTCCAGGACACCCCAAAGAAGAGGCAGATCAGGTTCGTCCTCAGAGAGGAAGAACAAATCCAGAACGTCACAGAGAAGCAGGTCTAACTCAAGTCCAGAAATAAAAAAATCTCGAGTTTCTTCAAGGAGAAGTAGATCTCTCTCTTCGCCACGATCTAAGGCAAAATCACGCATGTCTTTGAGGCGAAGCCTTTCAGGGTCCTCTCCGTGCCCTAAACAGAAGTCTCGAACGCCATCAAGGTGCAGTCGCTCTGGATCATCCCAACCGAAAGCTAAATCTAGAACACCACCCAGGCGAAGCCGGTCTGGGTCTTCACCACCTAATCAGAAATCTAAAACCCCACCAAGGCAGAGTGGTTCCAGTTCATCTCCTCGACCTCAGGTGAAATCTGGAACGCCACCAAGACCAGGGTCTGTGACAAGCCCCCAGGCAAATGAACAGCCTGCAACACCACAAAGGCGGAGCCGGTCTGAATCATCCCCTGACCCTGAGATGAAATCTAGGACCCCTTCAAGACAGAGCTGTTCGGGGTCTTCTCCTCCTGGAGTGAAGTCTAGTACGTCTCCAGTACACAGCCGATCTCGCTCATTGTCTCCACAACCCAAGACAAAGACTGGGACATCACCAGGTCAAAGCCATTCTGGCTCTTCTTCTCCAAGTCCTAGTAGGATTACATCTAAGACACCTCCAAGGCAAAGCAGATCGGAGTCTCCCTGCTCCAAGGATGACTCTAAACTGTTGCAACATCACATCAGTTCTCGATCCTCCTCACCAGATACCAAAGTGAAATCCGGAACGCCACCAAGACACTCAGGGTCTATTTCACCGTGCCCCAAAGTAAAGCCCCAAACTCCACCTGGGCATAGTCTTTCGGGATCAAATTTGCCATGTTCCCAAGAGAAGTCTAAAGATTCATCAGCACAGAGTTGCTCTGGATCATCCTCCCTCTGCGCAGGAGTAAAATCTAGTACGTCCCCAGGAGAGGGCTATTTTGGTTCCTCATCTGTGCAACAGAAAGGACAGTCGCAGGCTTCACCAGACCCTGGATCTGATTCATCAAGTCCAGAAGTAAGGCAGAGTCATTCTGAATCCCCATCACTGCAGACTAAATCTCAAGCATCTAAGGGTGGCCAGTCCAGGTCCTCATCTCCAATCACTGAACTGGTATGCAGCTCTCCAAAAAGACAGGACGGAAGTCCTAGGCTGAAATCTGGAATGTCTCCAGAGCAGAGCAAGTCCCAGTCGGACGCTACCGTGTATCCTGTAATGGACTCCAAATCTATTCTGGGGCAAAGTAAATCTGAGCCTTCTTCTGAATCACAAGAGAGAACAATGAGCTTACTTTTTCAGGAGGATGTGATTGTGTCATCTCCTAGGCCAAGAGACAAATTGAGTCCTCTGGTGCAGGAAAGGTCTGAGTTCTCACCAGTACTCAAAGACAAACCTGGAACTCCGTCAAGGGAAAGAGGTGGCATTGGGTCATCTCCAGATACAAAAGACCAGAGTAACTCATCTGCTAAACCAGGCCAAGATGAGGAATTAATGGAGTTGGTAGAGAAATCTGAAGAACTCTCAAGTCAGGTCCTGCCCCATTTGTCCCCAGAACATAAAGAAATGACTGGAAGTAACTTTGAGTCATCTCCTAAAAATGAACAATCTGCACTGTCCTTGGCTGTTGACCAAAGCCAGTCACAGACTTCTTTGGAAGTAGAAGTCCCTGCAGTGGCCTCAACTTGGAGTGGACATTTTTCTCCAGATCATAAAGAACTGTCTAACTCCCCTGCTGGGGAGAATAGCTTTGTGTCAGCTCTAGAGTTTAGAAACTCGGGCCCTGTCGCAGAAACAAATACTGGACTTTTTCCTGAGGTTAAAGATTTGAATGGGCCTCCTAATCAGCTGGAGACAGACCCATCTTTAGATGTGAAAGAACAGTCTGCAAGGTCTTCTAGACTCAGCAGTTCTGAGTTATCCCCAGAAGCGGTGGAAAAAGCAGGAATATCTTCAAATCAGAGTGTCTCTTCTCCTGCGCTTGACACTGTACCCAGAACACCCTCAAGGGAAAGAGGTAGTCCTACATCGTCTCCTGAGCTGAAAGATGGTTTACCTAGAACCCCGTCAAGGAGAAGTAGGTCTGGGTCTTCCCCAGGACTTAGAGATGGGTCTGGGACTCCCTCAAGGCACAGTTTATCAGGGTCCTCTCCTGGCGTGAAAGATACACCTAGAACACCATCCAGGGGGAGAAGTGAATGTGATTCTTCTCCAGAACCAAAAACATTGCCTCAGACTCCTAGGCCAAGGAGTCATTCTCCATTCTCCCCAGGGCTCAACAACAAGTGTCTTACCCCTCAGAGAGAAAGAAGTGGGTCAGAGTCATCAGTTGAACAGAAGACTGAGGCTAGGACCTCTCTTGGGCAGAGAAGTCAGTCTGAATCGTCTCAAGAGCTTGATGGGAAGCCCAGTGCATCCCCCCACGAAGGAAGTGAATCGGACTCTTCTCCAGATTCTAAGGCTAAGACACGAATGCCTCTTAGACAAAGAAGCCACTCAGGATCGTCTCCAGAGGTTGATGACAAATCTCGACCTTCTCCTCGACATAGCCGATCTGGTTCACCTGAGGTTAAAGATAAACCAAGAGTTGCAGCCAGGGCACAAAGTGGTTCTGAGTCCTCCCCAGAACTTAAAGTTCCTGTCTCTCGGGCCCTTCCTAGGCGAAGCAGATCAGGTTCATCAAGCAAAGGTAGAGGACCTTCACCCGAAGGAAGCAGCAGTTCCGAGTCCTCTCCAGAACACCCACCCAAATCCAGAGCAGCCAGAAGAAGTTCTAGGTTATCATCAGAGCTGAAAACCAAGTCTCGTACTCCACCTCGCCGTCGCAGCTCTCGCTCCTCTCCTGAGCTGACTCGGAAGGCCAGACTGTCCCGTAGAAGCCGCTCTGTGTCTTCTTCACCAGAGACCCGCTCTCGAACTCCTCCAAGACGTCGAAGAAGTCCTTCAGTGTCTTCCCCAGAGCCAGCTGAAAAGTCACGATCCTCACGTCGACGGCGTTCAGCTTCGTCTCCACGCGCTAAGACAACTTCCAGGAGAGGCCGTTCTCCCTCACTAAAGCCTCGTGGACTCCAGAGGTCCCGTTCTCGCTCAAGGAGGGAGAAGACCAGAACAACTCGACGTCGAGACAGATCTGGGTCTTCTCAGTCAACCTCTCGGAGACGACAGCGGAGCCGATCGAGGTCTCGGGTTACTCGTCGACGGCGAGGAGGTTCTGGTTATCACTCAAGGTCTCCCGCTCGGCAGGAGAGCTCGCGAACCTCCTCTCGACGCCGAAGAGGCCGCTCTCGGACACCCCTTACCAGTCGGAAGCGTTCCCGTTCACGCACATCACCAGCCCCATGGAAACGCTCCAGGTCTAGGGCCTCTCCAGCCACTCACCGGCGATCCAGGTCCAGAACTCCCCTGGTCAGTCGGCGTCGGTCCCGGTCTCGAACGTCACCGGTCAGTAGAAGACGATCAAGATCTAGGACATCAGTGACTAGACGAAGGTCTCGATCCAGGGCATCACCCGTGAGTCGAAGGCGCTCCAGGTCCAGAACACCACCAGTAACCCGCCGCCGTTCAAGATCCAGAACACCCACTCGCCGGCGCTCTCGTTCTAGAAGTCCACCAGTGACTCGGAGAAGGTCCAGATCGAGGACACCACTCGTAACAAGGAGACGATCTCGAAGCAGAACCTCCCCAGTCACTCGTAGGAGATCAAGATCAAGAACCTCCCCAGGCACGCGACGGCGCTCTCGCTCCCGCACCTCCCCAGGCACGCGACGCCGGTCTAGGTCTCGAACACCTCCAGCTGTCCGGCGCCGGTCTAGGTCTCGAACCCCACTGTTACCACGCAAACGGTCGCGAAGTCGATCGCCCCTTGTCATCCGCCGCCGTTCTAGATCCCGTACCCCACGAACAACTCGAGGCAAACGGTCTTTAACAAGGTCTCCTCCAGCCATCCGAAGGCGTTCTGCATCTGGAAGTAGTTCTGATCGCTCACGTTCTGCTACTCCTCCAGCAACGCGGAATCACTCTGGCTCTCGGACACCGCCAGTCGCACTCAGTAGCTCTCGAATGAGCTGCTTCGGTCGTCCTAGCATGTCACCAACACCTCTTGACCGCTGCAGGTCACCTGGAATGCTTGAACCCCTTGGCAGCTCAAGAACACCCATGTCTGTCCTCCAGCCAGCTGGTGGCCCAGTGATGGATGGCCCAGGTCCGCGAATTCCTGACCACCCGAGAACATCTGTACCGGAAAATCACGCTCAGTCTAGAATTGCGCTTGCCCTGACAGCTATCAGTCTTGGCACTGCTCGGCCTCCTCCATCCATGTCTGCTGCTAGCCTTGCTGCAAGAATGTCCCAGGTTCCAGCCCCGGTGCCTCTCATGAGTCTCAGAACAGCCCCAGCTGCCAGCCTTGCCAGCAGGATTCCTGCAGCCTCTGCAGCAGCCATGAACCTAGGCAGCGCCAGGTCACCGGCCATCCCAGCAGCAGTGAACCTGGCAGACTCAAGAGCACCAGCTGCAGCAGCAGCCATGAACTTGGCCAGCCCCAGAACTGCAGTAGCACCTTCGGCTGTGAACCTTGCTGATCCTCGTACCCCTACAGCCCCAGCTGTGAACCTAGCAGGAGCCAGAACCCCAGCTGCTTTGGCAGCGTTGAGTCTCACAGGCTCTGGGACACCCCCAACTGCTGCAAACTATTCCGCCAGCTCCAGAACACCCCAGGCTCCTGCCCCTGCAAACCTGGTGGGTCCTAGGTCTGCACATGCTACAGCTCCTGTGAATATTGCCAGCTCAAGAAACCCTGCAGCCCTGGCCCCTGCAAGCCTCGCCAGTGCTAGAATGGCGCCAGCCTTGTCTGGTGCAAACCTCACTAGCCCCAGGGTGCCCCTCCCTGCTTATGAGCGTGTTAGTGGCAGAACCTCACCACCACTCCTAGACCGAGCCAGATCCAGAACCCCACCAGGAGGCCCAGGCTCCAGAACCCCACCATCTGCCCCAGGCCAGTCTAGAATGACCTCCGAGCGGGCTCCCTCGCCTGTTGCTAAAATGGGTCAGGGTCCCTCACAGGCTAGTCATCCTCCGGCTCAGGATCGGCCTAGATCCCCTGTGCCATCAGCTTTTTCTGAACAATCCCGATCTTTGCTTGGCCAGACCACTCCTGTGGCAGGGTCTCAGTCCCTTTCCTCTGGGATGGTGGCAAAGACCACGTCCTCTGCTGGTGACCACAATGGCATGCTCTCTGGCCCTGGTCCTGAGGGTGGGGAACCACCTGCCTCCACTGGGGCCCAGCAGCCTTCTGCGTTGGCCACCCTGCAGCCAGGAAAGGAGCGGCGGAGTTCTTCCTCTTCGTCCTCCTCTAGCTCTTCCTCCTCCTCCTCGTCGTCGTCGTCGTCCTCCTCCTCCTCCTCCGGTTCCAGTTCTAGTGATTCGGAAGGCTCTAGTCTTCCTGCTCAGCCTGAGGTAGCGGTGAAGAGGTGAGGAAACTTGACCAATAAAGCTCTCTACAGGGAAGGTTCGGGCATGGGTAGAGTGGGTGTGGGGAGGGGAGGGAGAAGCCTTAACCCGAGGTTCTTGGAAGCTCTTGGAGGTGGTGCGGGAACTTTGATGCTGAAGCTGGGGGTAGACGAGAATGTTGGGGTGGGGGCTCTGGGGGCTGGAATGGGACAGATAAAAGTCACCGAAGGTTAATTCTCCAGAGGATAATGATAAGTTTTCCATCTCTACAGAGGACAGAACTAGAGGAAATGGACTTAATTTTACAGCAGGAGGGATGGCAGTTAGACCTCAAGAGGAACTCCCTGGGCTGGAAGGATCTTCAGCGGTCATCCCATCCCTCTCCCTGCCTCCAGGCAGGACGGCCCCTCCCCCAGCCAACCCGCACACACAGGGGCCTCCCCAAGTTGACTCTCCGAGGAAGGGGACCACCCAGCTTTGGTTTTCACACCTGTGTCCAAGGGCCTTATTCCTCCGTCAGGGACATTCTTGAGGTTTAACCTTGATCCCTTGTGCTGCGAGCCCCAGCCTGTTGCTTGTGTTAGCAGAGGTTGGGTCAGCTCGGGCCACTGCTCTCCAGAGAACGCGCTCACTGGCTCTGCTGAGAGCTACCAGGGCCTTTCTGAGGCTCGCCTCCCCACTGCTGATCCTACAGGCCAAGGAAGGTAGGGTTGGGGCTGGGGGCAACCTGTCTCCTGTGACACCCCTCTTCTCCCACAGGGTCCCTAGCCCCGTACCAGCCCCGAAGGAGGCCGTTCGAGAGGGACGTCCTCCAGAGCCAACGCCAGCCAAGCGGAAGAGGCGCTCTAGCAGCTCCAGTTCCAGCTCTTCCTCTTCCTCCTCCTCCTCCTCCTCATCCTCCTCCTCGTCGTCGTCGTCGTCCTCTTCCTCCTCCTCCTCCTCCTCCTCTTCCTCTTCTACTTCCTCTTCCCCGTCCCCTGCTAAGCCTGGTACTCAGGCCTTGCCCAAACCTGCAAGCCCCAAGAAGCCACCCCCTGGCGAGCGGAGGTGAGTGCTGCCTTGCTTGAGATGGAAGGGGTGGGGTTTGACCCTGGGGTGTGAGCACCCTGCTGGGGTGTCTCACACAGCTGAGGTGTCAGGTTTAAGGGAGGAGTTGGGCTCTCCTCTCCCCGTCTACTCCGGTGTGTCCTGTTCTGGCTGGGCTGCACCATCCAAGGCAGTGCTGAGGCCAGGCGCTGGGGAGTCCTCGGTTCCTCCTCTCCTTGCCCCTGACACACAGCCTGGCCCCAGGTCCCAGGGATTCTAGCATTAAATCTCCCCATTGCTGCTGCCAGGACTCTGGTCTGGCCACCGTCGTCATCTCCCGACTCTGTCCACAGCCTCTTCCCTGTCTCCCTGCCTCCACGCCATTCTCTTCCACACGTAGCCAGAGGGATCTTTCTAAAACGCACATCTGGTTACTTCCCTTCACTCCACAAATCCTTCCGGGACGCCATGTGGCCTGCAGGATAAAGCCCCACCTCTGCGGGAATGGCGTGTGAGGCTCTTCACCAACTGGCCTTGCCTGCCCTGTGTCTCCTCTCCTGCCCGCCCCCACACATGCCCTGTGCTCCAGCCACACCCGGCGCCTTGCAGTCTAAGGAGAACCCCATGCCTTTGGACATGCTGTTCCTTCTGCCGGAATTCCCTTGTCCGCCTGGCGAACTCCTCGTTCTGCAAGACTCCGCTCAAACAGCACCTTCGAGAAGACTGCCCTGCCCCGCCCCCACCCTTGTCCCTCTGCCCTGGTCCTCAGACCCACGCACACCCTTCCTTTCGAGACTGCTTCCCACACATGGGGCCAAGTGAGCCTCCCTTGGCTTTCCTTCCCCACCAGACAGTCCCTCCAAGGGCAGGGACTGTCTTTGTCTTTGCGTCCCCCGCTGCACCCCGTGCCCTGCCCATTGGGGCGCTCGGTGGATGGTGTGCGGGCGGATGGGTGAGTGAGCAGACAAAGGTGGGTCTGAGGCTGGCCCCACGTGGTAGGAGGTTTGGTGGTCAGGACCTGGGGGGTGGTCCTGAGTGTTGCTGGTGGTCTGGAGGGCGCGGTGCCATGGGGACCTGCTCTGCCCTCAGGTCTCGCAGCCCCCGGAAGCCTATAGACTCCCTCCGGGACTCGCGGTCCCTCAGTTACTCGCCTGCAGAGCGCCGCCACCCCTCACCCCAGCCTTCTCCAAGGGACCAGCAGAGGTAGGAGTGTCCTGCCTCCTGCCAGCCGCAAGTCCAGCGTGGTCACTGGCAACTTGGCAGTGGCGGGTTGGAGGCTCGGGGTGTCCATGGCAGTGTCCCCACGTGGTTTGAAGTCTGCCTTCTGTTGCAGCAGCAGCAGCGAGCGGGGTTCCCGGAGAGGCCAGCGTGCGGACAGCCGCTCCCCAGGCCAGAAGCGCAGGAAGGAGAGCCCAAGCCCCGCCCGCCCGGCGAGACCCCGCTCCTCCAGGTGCGTGTATCGCGCCCCTCCCCATGCCCTGGTGCTGTGGCCTGGGCCCCTCTAGGGAGCCTGGGGGCTGGCTGGGCTTCTGCGCTGATGGTGGTTCTCTCTGTTGCAGGTCTCCTTGACAACTCTGGGGCCAATGCACCACACCCCAGGTTCTGGAGCCACAGGGGAGTGCCCCTTTCTCTCCAACAGCTGTGGGGAGGGGTCCTCGTCGTAGCCCCGTTTTGAATCTGGCAGCATCTTGTGGGGAGGGGTCTTCCCTCCCCTTTTTTTTCTTTGTTCCTGTGAAATGTTAATCTCTGTGAGTTTTTCCTGGTTCATGTTTTGGGGGGTTTGGGGGTGGGTGGGAATGAGAATGGGAGTTGTGGGAGGGAAGAATAGTTTGGGACACCCTGGTCTTGAGTCTGAAAGGGTCTGGGAAGCACTGCACCCCTCTATCCCCGAGCTCCTGGGAGGGGTGGTGGTTTGGGACTGAGGAGCTTGTGTAGGGGTTCCTGGGAGGAAGGGGCAGGGGTTGGAAACTAGTTGGGCCCTGCTGCCCTGCAGTGAGGCTGTGGCCCCCTCCCCCCAACTTTTCTTCACCTTTCTTAAAAGGCATTTTGGTTTTTTAAAATCTGTACAGCAAAGCGACTTTTTCTGTCAAATAAAAATGAGAAATGCAGGAGCGGAGTCTGCAGACTGTTTATTAAGGGCGGGGGTGGAAGAGGAGCAGCTGTTCTGTCTACCCAACCGGGGACACACTGCAGGCCCTGATGGCCCTGTGGGGGTGGTTCCAGCCTGTGGGTCCCCCACACACCCTGGTCTCCAAGTAACGCTTTGGCTCCAGCTCGTGCTTGCGCTCAGCATGCTGGGAGGGGGCTCTGAAGGAACAAAGCTGCAGCCCAGGCTGGAGCAGGTTGGAAAGGCCAGCCCCATCTCCCCTGACCTGGGGTGGGGGGGGTGGGGCGGGGGTGGGGAGCGTCCAGCAGGCCAGCCTGGTGAGCAGGAGGTCAAGTCGGGCCTTACTGGGGAACAGGCCCGTCAGTTGAGGGCAAGGCCTGGCGTCAGGAGAGGGTGCAGAGAAAGAGGCAGCAACCAGGCAGACACCCAAATCTCTCTTTATTGGGGGGGACGGGGCACCGGGGGTGGGCCCAGTTGCTGCTCACTGAACAGCCTGTTCATTGGCGCTGCTTCCTGAGTCTTGTGGCTTCATCACGTCAGGCAGCTCAGGTGGGCTGGAGAAGGGTTCGATACGCAGGGCCTCAAATGCTTCGTCTGTCGGAGGAGAGGTTAGAGCTGGAAGGATGGACTGGCAGAATAGCCAGGCCTGCCCTGCCCCGCCCCCCTTCCCTCTCCACCCACAGCCACGTCACCCTGCCATGTCCCCCTCTGCCTGACTCTTCTCCCCTGCTCAACGCCTTCCAAGCGCAGGTGTTAATCTGCATCAACCTCAAGTCCAGGCTGTCGCCTCCAGCAGTCACCTGCTGCTCTGGAGTGGCTGGCCTCAGAATGCAACGAAGTCAGTCCCTCAAGGAAGCCACCTCTATTGACCAGCCCTCTGCGCCCAAGACCTGTGCGCTGCTGCCAGCAGGAAGTCACTGGCTTGTGTGGACTGGCGGCTTAGCCCCCCGCAGGGGCCAGTGCTCCACGAAGGCCTTCCCTCGTTCCCACTGTTAGCTTGGTAGAGCAAAACGAACCCCACTTGCGGTTTCTCCTTTATCCCCACCTGGCTCAGGGTGCTAACCAACCCCTGGGGGCAGCCATGTGTGGTGACAGACTTGGCTGTCCTAAGGGGGCAGGAGATGGCCACTCTGGCAGTGTCAGGTGCTTCCCATCATCCTGTGAGGCACAAGACTACCCCACAGGGCACGCCACCCACAGTCAACAGCTTACCCCTTCTTCGGAAGTCAAGTCTGGGCTGCTGACCTGAAGCTTGCTTTGGCTCCCTCACGGAGCCAACGGGCTGGGCACACAAGCCAGTGGGACCCAGTACCCGGGGGGAAGAGGCCCACCCAGAAGAGGCTTATTTGCAAGTGTTGTTTTTGCCCGTGTGGGAAGCAGAGATGGCCCAGTTCACACCATGGTCCCCACCGAGACTGCCTGAGGGCCCTGCACCGAGACTGCCTGAGGGCCGATGCCACCAGGGCCCTCACCACCGCACTCCAAGTGAGCCAGTGGTCTCCGGGACAATCACCTGTGTTGTGAGTTTTCCTCCCCTAAAGCAGTTCTATGCATACCTTCCAGGCCCAGCTGCAGGCCTGGAGGGTGCCCTCGTTCCAGGACGTGGGTCCACGCTGACAGCTGCCCACAGCAGCCCTGGCATTGCCGGGGGTCAGAAGGCACCCCCATGAAGGTCCCCCAAGGTTTCTGCTTGCTGTCCACTGACAGGCCAGGGCCAGAGGGACCTGGGGCCCCAACCAAGCCCACGCCCCTCTAAGGAGAGAGCTCCACGCGAGGGGGGTGAGGCTGCCGAGGCTCCGCAGCGGACCTCAGCCATCTATTGTCTCCAACTCATTTTTCACAAAGGGGAAAAGCAAGTCAAGTTCACCCAGCCATCCACACAAGCAACCGCCGGGCCTGCAGCGTTCATGCGCCGACAGCCCGTCAGGCCCAGGCTGCGCTTCACGGGGAAGTGGCTGTGTACAGCGAGCCAGGGGCCCGCGGTCCTCGACCTCTGGTCTCTGGGCAGGGGGCAGGAGGCTGCAGGACCCGAACCCCGGGTCTGCCGGTCCCAGGCTCAGAGCAGCCAGCCTTAAGCCAGTGGACCGCAGGTCCGCCTTTCGCACATGCTGGCCAGCTCGCTGTGCCGCCATCTGCCCACAGCGGGTTCCCCACACGGCGGCCAGTCAGCTGCAGGGGCTGGCCCTCCAAACGGGCACCGCAGCACTGACCCCTGTAAGAGGAGCAACAAGGACAAGGGGACGGGCGCTCAGGCCCCGGCGTAAGCCGGTGTGCAAGTTGTCCAGGGCGGCATCTCCGCTCTACTAGCGCCGCCTTTGGTTTCTTTCAAAATGGAACGCTGTAAAAGGAAGCCTTTTTAGAGGAACAAATGCTGCCCCCCAAAGACCTTTTCTCTGGCCGACTCCACCCCGCCTGCTGCCCCCTCACCTGCCCGGAAGGCCAGCCCCACCGTGGCCGGGGCCTGTGGCCGCGCCGTTTGGCTAGTGAAGCCACACTCGCCCAGGGTCTTGCCGTCGTCCAGGAGCTGGTCGTCCTGAGGAGGGAGAAGCCTGGTCTCAGGGGCCGGGAGGGCAGTTCCGAAGACGCCTCTGGTCATGGGGTGCCTGGCAGTCAGAGCCGGAGCCCAGCCCACGGCAGCTCCCAGGGCTGTCCGCGCGACACCCCGCGGAGGGCCCTGCAGCTGTTCCTGCCCAAGTCCAGCGGAAGGTCGTTCCCGAAGCCGGCGCCAGCCGCCGCACGACCCGCCGTAACTGCCCCGGGACCTGCTGACCGCCGGCCAGGCCGGCCGGCGCCGCAGCGCGGGGCGGGTCGCGGGAGGCCGGGTCCGCGGTCCCGGCGGGAAGGCCCCGACACAAAGGGGCTCGGCCCGGGCCTGGGGCGCCAGGCGGGCCGGGCGGTTTCCGGCCAGACCCACGGCGCTCGCGCGGCCCGTCCCGGCAATGGCCGCGGGTCCGCGCGGGGACGGGCGGCCGGCTCCGGGCGCAGGCGTGTCGGGGCCGGTCGGCCGCGGGCACGGCCGGGCCTGGCCGGGGCTCGCGCCCTCGGAGGCGGGGACCGGTGGCCACTCCCCCGGGCGGCGTGCGGGCGCAGCGGGGCTCGCCGCCCTCAGTCTCCCCCGCGCGGCCGGGCCGCCGGCGCCAGCGCGTCGCGGGCGCGGCGGCCGGGCCGGGCCGGGCCGGGCGGGCGCACCTTGTACAGCCGCTGCTCGTCGGGCGGCCGCTTGAGGATGCCCTCGACGATGCGCTTCAGCTCCAGCACGGTGCTCGACTCCTTGGCGTCCGTGAAGATGGTGGTCTTGTGGCGCCGGATCATGAGGAACACGTCCTGGGGGCGGCGGGCGTGAGCGCGGCGCCCCGGGCCCCCCCGCGCCGCCGCCGCCGCCCCCGCCGCCCCCGGCCCAGCCCGCGCCCCTCCCCCCGCGCCCGCTCACCATCGCGGCGGCTGCCTCTCGCCTCGACGCGCCGGCGCGGCCGCGCTCCGCCCCTTTCCCAGCGGCCCGCGCGCCGGCCCGGCGTGCCCCGCGCGCCCCGCCCGCCCGCCCGCCGGCGCGCCCCGCCCCGCCCCTCCCCGCCGCCATTTCAGGTCGCGGCGAGAGGCCCGCGCGCCGCGCGCCCGGCCGCCATCTCGGCGCGGGCCGGCGGCCCCCGCCCCTGGGGCGCGGAGGCGCGAGGCCGCGGGCGGGGGCGGGGCGGGGCGCGCCGGCGGCCGTTCGGCGGCGGTTGCCCGGCTTCGGACTCGCGCCGGCCGGGGGCCCCCTCCCGGGCTGCGGGCGCGGCTGCGGCCGGCGCCGGGAGCGCGCCCCTCTGGCTGGCTGCGGCGGCCCGGGCCGGCCCCGCCTCCGGGGTCGGCGCTCGCCGAGTCCGCGCCCGGTCGGGGTGTTCTGCGCGGCCACCGGTGGTGTTTGGCCCCGGCCCCGGGGAGCCCACTGCGCCGGGCCCCAGCCCCGCCACGGCCGCCCGCAGGGAAGGAACAGGGCCGGGTGCGGCTGAAGCCAGGCCCGGTCAGCCCAGCCGGCCTCGCCAACCAGAGGTGCAGCTGCGGGTGCTGTGCCCAGGCCGCCGCCGCCCCCCGCCGCCGCCCCCCCGCACCTGGAACGGGTGGCAGAGGGGCGTACCCAGGGGTGAGAGAACGCGGAGCGAGCACAGGGGTCTCCCCTCCCGCGCACACACCGCCGCTGCCCCCCAGCCCCAGAACCAAGTCAGCGGGTTCCGGCCCGTCTGCCGCCGCCAGCTGGGACCTGGGCCTTGGTGTGCTCCGCTGGCCAGTGGGAAGGGCCCCTCACAGGCCCGGGGGAGACTTCAGGGCCATGGGGCCCTGACCCTCCGGGCTGGAGAGGCCGCTCTCGTCCAGCGCAGCGCCAGCCCCTCTTGCTTCGGGCAAGCCCGCTCCAGAAACGCGGGGTTCTGCAGGGCGCGGTCACTCATTGGCAGGTGCCAGCAGCGAGGCTCCTGGCCCCTGGCTTGTCCCCGGCTCTGCCGCGCAGGCCTGCCCACCACCGAGGTCCACCCAGACAGGCTGCCCCTGGCCGTGGGGAGGGTGCCGCGGAGCTCCCTTGTCCGGGTGCTGGACCCACAGGCCAGCCTGGATTCCCTGAGGGCAAAAGCTGAGAGACATGCCAGGCCCGGTTCTCCGCGGCTCTTGGCCCCTGTCAGTTCCAGAGACTGGATTTTGGGTTTTTGCAGGTTTGCTTGTGTCTTGTCCCATTTGCAGTCCTGGAAACTGATGTCTCCAGCGAAGGCTGGGCCTGGGCCTGGGCCTGGGGACGGGGAGGCAGGGGGGACAGGACACTGCGTGCACCAGGACACACAGAACTGCCGAAGCGCTGACAGGTCTCCAGTCGTGGGGGGGCCTGGACCTGGGACCCTGGCTAAGGCGGGCACAGCACCCCACTCACCTGGGAGCGGTGGGTGGGTGGACAAGGGCCTGCTCAGGGCTCCTGTCCCTCCTGGGCGGAGGGCCTGGGCGAGGTGCCCCCGCTGCTGAGGCCCAGGGGAAGGCCAGGAGTGGTCACTGGGTCCCTGCCCCAACCGCCTCAATGTCGTGGCGCAAGCCTGCACCTGTGCGTGCGTCTAGCCTCTGGCTTGCGTGTGTCAACTGCGAGCAGAGCGTCTCAAACACGCGGCTTTATTAGCTCCCGACTGCAGGCCAGGGCTCTGGGTGGCGGGTCGGGGAGGACAGCCTGCTCCCTGCACTTCAGTTGTTGGCCGTTTGGCTCCGGCCTGCCCCCCAGGTGTCGGGGAGGGCCTGAGGGTTTGAGCCCCTCTCACAGCGTGAGGAAAGAAGGGACACAGGCAGCTGGAGGCAGGGGTGTGGGGGGCTGCCAGGTCGGTTTGGCCAGTCCCCAAGGGGGACGGGCAGGTGGGGAAGTGGGTGACCCCTTAGCCTTATCAGGGCTCTGAGCCCCGAATCAAAAAGGGCAGACCGTGGGCTGTGCCGGTGCAGAGGGGGCTGAGGGCCAGCGTCAGCATCGCTGCCCCAGAGATAGGTGGGCCTGGATCCAGGGGCTGTAGGCGGCCACGCTGGTGTAGACACCGGGTCGGTTGGGCAGGGCACAACCCTTGCCCCAGCTCACCACACCCACCAGGACCCAGCGCCCGGACTGCACGCAGGCCAGGGGGCCCCCAGAGTCACCCTGCAGGAGAAAACCGAGGGGGCCGTGGGCTCCGGTCTGCGGGAGGAGCCTCAGCTGGGCAGGACCCTGGGCCTCAAGGCCCTGTCCCCTCCCCCCCCCACGTCCGGAGGGGCGGGGTGCGCACCTGGCAGGCGTCCTTGTGGCCCTCTGGGTAGCCCGCACACAAGTTCCCAGGCGGCACGATGCGCTCGGAGGGCAGTGTGTCGGTGCCCACGTGGTAGAGGCGGTCACAGGCGCCAGCGTCCAGCAGCGGCACCCTGACGCCCTGCAGGGGCCGCCACTCCGGGAGCGGCACTGGGGGGGCAGGGGCCTCTGAGGGGGGGCGGGCGAGGCCCCCGCCTGGGGGCGGGCCGGGGCTGGGAGTGGGGCGCAGGGCCTTGGGGTGGGAGTCTCGGGCTGCGTCCCTGCTCACCTCCCGAGCGGAGGTTGCCCCAGCCGGTGACCCAGCACGGAGTCCCGACCGGCGGGCGCGCCCCCGGCTGGGGCAGGCACACGGGCTGGACGCGGGCGCTCAGGGGCACCGGGCGGCGCAGCTGCAGCAGGGCCAGGTCGCCGCGGGCCCCGTTCTCGGAGTAGTCGGGGAGCAGCAGCACCCTCCGCAGCGGCGCTGAGAGCGCGTGGGGCGAGGCGAGGCCCAGGCGCAGCGCGCCGAGGCGCACGCGGTACTCGGAGGGGGACGCCCGCCTGCGAGACGGGGCCCTCACTGCGCGGGTCGCCCGCGCCTCTCCGCAGCGCCGCGCCCCAGCGCGCCCCGCGCCCCGCCCGCGCGCCCCGCCCGCCGACCTGGGGAAGCAGTGCGCCGCGGTGAGCACCCACTGGGGGGCGATGAGGGAGCCCCCGCACACGTGCACCCCGCGGTGCTGGACGCTCGCCTGCCACGGCCACTCTCCGTCCCGGGCGTCCCGGCCCCCCACGATGCGGCTGGACACGCGAGGCTGACCACAGGCTGCGAGAGGACAGCGGCGCCTGCAAGGGTGGGCGGGGGCCGGGCCGGGGGCGGGCGGAAGGGGCTGGCACAGCGGAGGCGGCCTCACCTGCAGACCCCAGCACCCGGCCGGCTCCTGCGGGGGGAAGCCGTGAACCCAGGCTTGTACGGGATGACTGGGGCCGCCCAGGACCAGGGCTCGGGCGGGCCCCTCCCAGAGCAGAGGCGCGGGGGGGTGGGGTGGGGGGGAGCCCTGACGCCCACCAGACCCGGACTTGGAGAGGAGGCACATTGGGAGCAGGGCCCGTGGGTCTCACCCTAGGGTTCCACTCACCCAGCAGGAGGAGGAGGTGGGCCCAGAGGCATGCCGCCCCCCTCATCCTGTCTTCAGTGTGTCACGGTGGGTGCTGGTCAGAGCTGCGGAGAGGGGAGGGGGCCCCCCATCAGGACGGCAGCCCTGAGGCCCTCAGTGCTGGCTCAGCCCCTGGCTGGTCCCTGCTCTCCCGGCTCAGGCCCCAGGGACACCCCCCCTTGCCCCAGCCCTCGGGCAGCCCCTGCAGCAGCCGTCCCCTGCCCCCGACCCTGGTCCACACTCACAGGGTCCACACTCACACTCCAGCTGGGTGCACACCCGGGCAGCTGGGGCCGGCCTGGGGCTTAAAGGCCCAGAGGGGCGGGCCGGCTGGCAGTGTCAGGGCGCCGCTGGGCTCACCGCCTGAACAAAGATGCTTTCAGCAGCGCGTCCACCCAGCAGGACACCGGTCTCAGGAGGCTTGGCTCTGGCTGGGTGCGGGGACGGGGGTGGGGTGGCTGGGCCAGCCAGGCTGGGGCGGGGAGGTGGGTGCTGCGGTCGGGCCAGGAAGCTGCAAGGATCCTGGCAGCTCGTCCAGCCAATCCACGGATCCTGGCTCGGCTCCCTCATGGGGGTGCCTGTGCCCGGACGCCCACCCAGGCCTGGGCCCGGGGTCTGGGCTGCCCCCGCAGGGCACGGCCTGTGCCAGGTGGAGCCCACTGCTCGTCCAGAGGCGGCAGGGGCTGGTCCGTCCTCCAGCTGGTGGCCAGCGGCAAGGCCGTCGGTCTGGGCGAGGCTGTGATGGGCCGTGGAGCCCGGGGCCTGGACCGCGCCTGCCCAGAAAGCTCCAGCTGCTCTTTCTCCCTCCTCGCCCGCAGCCCCCAGGCCTCCTCCCGGCCCAGCCCATGTCCCAGGGCACAGAGGTGAGGTGTGTCTCCCCCGTGGGGGTCTGCCCTCCGCCCCTGGCTCGGGCGCTGGAGGGCAGGGACAGAGAGGGGCCAGGCAGCGTCGGACCTGCCAGGCCTGTGCTTCGCGATGGGTGGAGCCTTGGGGTCCACCGGCCAGCCGGGAGCTGGGGGTCTCATTCAAGTCCCAGCCGCCTGGGCTCCTCCCGCCCGCCAGAGCCCCACAGGGAGGGCGTCTCGTCTGCAGCGAAGCCACCGCCGAGGTGGTCCAGATGGAACAGCTTGCCCGTGCAGAGCTCAAGGCGCTGTGCAAGAAGGGTGTCCCTTGGGCTCCCGTCCTGGGGCTCATGGGCTGGGCCGGGCAGTGCGCCCCTGGGGCGGGGGCGGGCTGGGCCATGGCCAGAGGCCAAGGGCATATCCCCCAGGGCTGCTGCCAGCCTCGGTGCCGACCGCCTGAGAGAGCCCAGCCGGACCGGGCCTCAGGGGCCACTGCAGCCGCCTTCTGGCGCAGCAAACACCATCGGACTGCGCCCCCCGCCTCGGTTTCCTTCCTCGCTGGGCTTCTTGGCACGGAATAAGCCACCCTCCCCAAGCCCTGGGCCAGCCGGCTGGGGCGCCCGGGCCCGTGTGACGGGCAGGCCGGCGCCTCCTCCCGGCAGCCACCCCGGCTCCTGGGCCTCAGTCCGGTGTCCTCCCTGACTGCGCTGGTGACCACAGAGCCGGAGGGTCTGCACCTGTGCGGCGCGGCCAGGCAGAGCCCGAGGGTTCAGGGGCTCGGGGTGCGGGACGCGGGCGCGTGTGAGGTCGTCCAGGACGTGGTGGCCGACTCCAACGTGCAGACGAGTTTATTGGGCAGCGGGGGATGTGTGCCAGGGCGGCGGCCGGTGACTGCTAGTGACCCCCGGCCGGCCGCCGCTGTGGGGCAGCCCAGGGCAGGGCCAGGGGCAGCAGCAGCAGGGGAGAGGGAGCCGGCCGGGGCGCATGGCCCACCACCGCCTGGATCCAGCTGAAGTACGAGCTGACATTGGTGTAGATGCCGGGCCGGTTGGGCTTGCCGCAGCCCCACCCCCAGCTCACGATCCCCACGTGGACCCACAGCCCGTCCCTCTCGCAGGTCAGGGGCCCGCCGGAGTCGCCCTGCGGAGCGGAGAGACCCGTGAGCCGGCTGGGTGGGGCTGGGGGCCGGCGGCGGCACGGCCACCCCACCCCCCCCCCCGCCTGGACGCGGCTGAGCCAGTTTCTGGGTCTCCAGCCCCCGCCCCCGGGCAGCGAGGAGGACGAGGTGCCCGCGCAGGACACGC
Organism: Galemys pyrenaicus; assembly: GCA_019455555.1. NCBI lineage: Eukaryota > Metazoa > Chordata > Mammalia > Eulipotyphla > Talpidae > Galemys > Galemys pyrenaicus. The sequence continues at coordinate 815,574 of JAGFMF010012160.1, read as the reverse complement.
CGGTCTCGGGGGTCAGCGAGCTATGGCCGCGTGCCGGGAGCAGACCCCGAGGGGGGGCCCGGCCGGGCACTCACGGTGCAGGAGTCTCGGCTGCCGTCCTCCACGCCGGCGCAGAAGCTGCTCCTCTCGTCGGGGGTGGTGGGCCGCTGCAGCAGGTGCACGCACCTGGACTCGTTGATGACCGAGACCCGCGCCTCCTGGAGCGTGTGCGACACTGCAGGGCCAGCGGGACAGGCGTGGCCGCTCGGACGTGCCCCGGGGCGGCCGGGCACCTTGCCCTGGGGGCCGTGCTTGCTGGTGCGCAAGCAGGGGACGAGGCGTCCAAGCGGGACGCCCACAAAAGCCAAGCACAAAAGGGGGAATGAGAGACAGAGCAGACACCCGAGGGGGGCAGAAGACACGGAAAACAGAAAACTGTGGGAGGTCCCTGCTCCTTTTCATGTTAGATGCTGCAAAGGCAGCTCCCGGCCACCCAGACGTGACTGAGAGCCGAGGGGTTGCACGTGAAAGGTTGAACTAGGAGATTCCACACACAGCGATTCCCAAGGGGTCGCGAGACCAAAATCAGATCTTCAGGGGCCTCCCTGGGGCGCAGGGGTTGAGCACCGCACTGTGAAGCATCCGCAGCCACTGCAGCGCGAGTTCGATCCCCGGCCAGGGAGGGACCCCCAGGGCACAGCAGACTCTCCTGCCTCCCTGCTGCCCCCTCGGCAGTGTGTTTCGGCCGATCTGCCTGTTCTGCTCCCTGCTCTGTCTCTGGTGGATCCTCTCACACCTCTGGCTTGTACCTCAGTTCTCTGTCCTGTACCCCACTTCTTGTACACATAAATAAATAAATCTTTAAAAAAGAAGGAAGAACGACCTAGCCGACAGCAAAGGTGGGGAGATCACGCTGACTTACGGGCACTGAGGGCTGTCATGGGGTGTTAGGGCTACTGCACGCCAAGAAAACAGATCATCTGGAGGAAGCGGGAAACCCCTGCAGACGCACCCAACTCCGGAACGGATTCGAGAAGAAAGGAGAATCAGAGCAGAGCCCCGCGAAGAGAGAAGCCACACTCCAGACTGCCCAAGGAAGCAAGCTGGGACCACACAGCTCCAGACGCCGCCAAACACCTGGCGGAGTCAGCACCGACGTCCTGGAGCTCTTCAAAGCACGGAAGAGGCGGGCGCGGCCTTCACTCGGCCAAACCGGCGCGCCCGGAGCGAAGGCCGGTACAAGCGCCACGGAGGTAGGTCCCACACCGTGTCCTCCCCGCGTGCGGCCACGCACACGCCTCAGCAGAAGGCTTGCGGGGACGGGCTGCCGCGGCTGGCACACCGAGCCCAGCAGGGCTGGTCCTGCGGGTGGGCCGGCTGAGCAGCCAGTGCTGGGAGCGCAGCCGCAGGCGCTGCAGGAGTGGGGGCAGCGCCACGCCCAGCGTGCGGTGGCCTCATGCCCAGGCGGCAGCCGTGACGTCAGAGTCGTACCGAAGCCCGCTGACGTAGCAGTGCCACACGTGAGCGTGGGGTTCCCATCACGACGTAAGTGACAGCACCCGCTGCCCTCCATCGTGCGCGAACCGCGCACGTGACGCAGGGGAACGCCGTGACCTCCGCAGCTGACACGAGAGACGCCTCGGGCCTGCAGCTGCCCCTCGTGGCGGCAGCACCAAAGAGGCCCGGCGGGACAGAGGCCGTGAGGGCGCGAGCAGCTCCACCGCCGGGGCCTGCACAGGCCTGGCACGGCCACCCCGCCTCGCCAGCTCACTCTGAGCTGGCCGAGGCCATCGGGCCACCGCGCCCACGCGGCCCAGCTGAGAGGAAGACACACAGCCCAGGCCCCAGGCAGAGAAGCCGCAGCCCCAGAGGGCCTGGGCGCTGGACGGGCGCGGGGTCCTTGACCGGACCGGCAGAGGCAGCCCCAGGCGCCAGCAGGCCCCGCTCCCAGGCTGCGTGTGCGGCGGGGACGCTGGGGCTTGGCTCACGGCGGGGCCTGGTGGAGGCCAGCGACAGCCCGGTGACCCTCGTGCGTGGTGACTCCGAGCCCGAGAGGGGTGGGCGCCCTGCCCTCCTCCTGGCCCTGTGCTGCGGGCCCGGCCTGGGCTCAGGCCCACCAAAAAGAGAAAATAGAGGACGGGAACTCCTAGAGAAGCAGCTCATGCTCAGTGCGCCAAGAAACAAAGACAAAAGGTCGCGATTTAATAAATGCAGCAAATTTTCCAGGTCCAAGATCAAGACACAGCAGCGAGCTCCACGTGCGGCCGGTGCAGCCCTCCGAGCTTCAAATAAACCACTTCCAACAACAGCAAAAAGAACAAAATATCTAGGGCCTCCCAGGTGGGCAGTGGGTTGAGCAACGCACTGTGAAGCCAACGCGGCCGCTGCAGCATGAGCTCGATCGGCCAGGGAGGGACCCCAGGGCGCAGCAGACCTCCCCTGCCTCCCGCTGCCCCCTCGGCAGTGCGCGTCAGTCCACCTGCCTGCTCTGTCCCTACTGTCTCTGGGGAGTCCTCTCGCCTCCCGCGACTCTGGCCTGTACCCCGGCTCTTGCGTGCATAAATAAATCTTTAAAACAAACAACAAAATCCACAAGACGGAGGAGCTGAAGAAAACGGCATGGCTGGACACGGCCCACACCGGCCAGAGGCGGTGTTGTGGACAAGGCCTCAGCCCCAGCGCGACCTGCAAACTCAGTGTGACCCCAACAGATCCCGGGGTTCACCCGAATTCAGAGTAACCCAGCACTGCAAAAGCAGCGTGAGCTGGGCGGACCCGGTTACACACTGGAAAGCGGCCAGAGCCCACGGACGGGACGGGGCTGGCCTCACCGCCCGCCCTCGTTTAAGGAAATGCTCTTGCAAGGGCGCTGGAAACGTGGTAGGGGACACGGTCTCCGCGACGTGGGGCTGGACAGCCAGCTCTGCTGGGGACGGCATGCGGCTGGCACAGGGGGTCCGGCCTGCGGGGACGCCCTGCACGCCCAGCTGCCGGCCGCACGCGTGTCCTCACCGTTGTGCCCCCAGCCGGTCACGAAGCAGTTGTCCCGGTTCAGGAACTCGGTGGACGAGGCCCCGAGGCAGATGGGCTGCACATACTTGGAGTAGGTGACGGGGGAGGCCAGCCTCAGCAGCGTGACGTCATTGAAGTCCTCTTCCGAGAAGGTGGGGTACATGACGATGGTCTGCACGCGGTAGCGGTTGCGGTGGGCCCTGATGTTCCAGAAGGGGGGCTGCCGGGCCAGCTCGCCGAACTGGACCCTCCAGACGGAGGGGTCCATGTACCTGGGGGGGCAGGCCGTCCTGAGACGAGGGGTCGCCCAGCACCCGATCCTCATGGGCTGGGCCTGCGGGGCGCTGCCAGGGCCCCCACCCCCTTGGGGTCAACACTTCTTAGGGCCCCACGTCCCCTGAAGACACGGTGAGAGCCCAGAGGCCGAGACCGAAGTCTTGGCACGGGCCTGGAGTGGCAAAGCAGGCGGCCCGGCAGCCCCCAGGCCCCAAGGCAGGTGGGGTCACGCGGGTTCCTGGGGGCAGGGCCTCGCTCTGGGCCCAGCACTTGGCCTGGCTGCTCCCGCCGCTGGACGGCCGCCCAGTGGATTGGGGAGGCTCCCATCTGGGCAGGGCCGAGGACGGGAAAGGACAGGCCGCTTCAGAGAATATTCTGGAAGGTGCTGGGCAGGCTCCCCCCAGGGCGCGGGAGCCTGAGGCCACAGCCAATGCTGGAACTTCCTGGAGCCCAGCGGCCTCGCAGGGCACCCCCAGTACGAGCTCACTTGGGGTAGAAGCAATGCGTGGCCGAGAGCGCCCAGCGCCGGCTGATGAGTGTGGCCGCGCACACGTGCGTCCCTCGGAGCAAGCTGCCCATCCAGGGCCAGCGCCCCCACTGGGCGTCCTCCCCGCCCACGATGCGCGAGTCCACCTTCGTGGTCTGCTGGCCGCACGGCCCTAGAGGACAGACGGACGACTGATGAGCTGCCAAGGCGGCCCTGATGCCCTCCCCGCGGGGCTCCCGGGAGCGCGGGCCACGGGACCCGCCCCGGTGCGCAAGGGGCGCCCCTGCCTCCAGGGACCCGCGGTTACATGAGATGAAGGACCCGGAGCTCTGCAGACCTGTGGGAGGGAGGGAGGGAGGGAGGGGAAGCTGAGGCGGCCTGCGTCTCCCCGCCACGCGGCCTCTCCACCGCCCCAAGCCCCCAGGCCGACAGCCCGCGCGCGCCCTCCGCTCACCCTGCGCCGGGCGCTCCTGCCCCACGGCCAGCTCGGCCAGCAGCAGCGCCGCCAGCAGCACCCGCGCGCCCATGGCCCCTCTGGCAGCGCCTCGCCGCTCTGCCCGCCCGCGGCGCCCCCTGCCGGGGCGAGCGCACCCCGCACGGCCCGCCGCTCGGCTCTCCGGGTTCCAGGCCCGCACGGGAACCTCCGGCTGCCGCGGGTCGCGGGGCAGGCTCATGGGGCGCCCAGACCCCACACCTGCCGCGGGAGGGTCGTCCTCGCTGCGGGCCTGCCCCTGTGCCGCACCCCCGGAGACCCCGGGGCCGCCTCAAGGACCGCTGTGCTCGGCGGACCCGCGAGGTGCGGAGCTGTCCCAGCCATAGGGAAGGGCCGTCCGGGCCGCTGACCGCAGGCGTCTTCTGTCCTCCCAGCGGGCCCCTGGACAGGTGGCCTCCAGCAAGGACACGCCCGGCAGCAGTGCCGGGGGGAGCTCTGGCCCTGGGTCTGAGGCTGGGTTGGGGCTCCTTGGCGGTTTCCATGGTCCGCTGGCGGGCGGCAGCCGGGTGCTGGCTGGCACTTCGTGGGGTGCGTGTCTCCGGGGGGGGGGGCTGCGAGCAGACTTGGGGTGCCCGACCGCGGCAGCCCGGGAGACGCCGGGTGGGGCGAGCAGGGAAGGCCGCTGGTCTCCGGGGCTCAGGACGCAGCGCCCCCTCCTAGACGCGACAAGGCCAATGACCCCCAGGGGGGCGCGTCAAAGAGCAGACGGGTCTCTGCCTCAGGAAGTGAGGGGCTGCAGAGGGGAGGGAGGGAGGGGGAGGCAGGGCAGGGGTGGGCAGAGGGGGGTGTCCCCAGACGAGAGAAGGCAGGCGGGGCGAGGGGCTGCCCGCTCCATTGGCGTTTTGTCCCGGGTCCTGGTCCTCGAGGTGGCCTGCGGGTGGGGGCACCTGAGCCCACGCCGGTTGGGAGCCCGGAGGGGAAGGGCAGGCGGTGGAGCAGGGCAGGGGCAGTGGGGGGCAGAGACGGAGGGGCGGGGGCCTGGCAGGATGCAGGGGCCACATCGGACCCATCGCTGCGGAGGCAGCACCTCCGGACACGGGTCCCAGGCCAGACCGTGCGAGCTGGCCACAGCAAGGACGTCCGAGCAGGCGTCGGGGCCGAAGGCTGGGTCGAGTCCCCAGTGACCTTTTGCCACCCAATACAGCTGCGCCAAGGAATTGCCCACCCTCTGCCTCACCCCCCAGCTCTATGTAGGGCGACTCCGGGGGTCCCCTGATGTGCCAGGTCGAGGGCACCTGGCTGCTCGCGGGCATCATCAGCTGGGGCGAGGGCTGTGCAGAGCGCAACCGCCCCGGCGTCTACATCAGCCTGACCGCGCACCGCTCCTGGGTGCAGAGGATCGTGCAAGGGGTGCAGCTCCGCGGGCACGCGGGGGGCGCCGGGGACGCGGGGCGCAGGGCCCGGGCGGCGGGGGCGCCGCGTCCTCGCGGGCTCGCCCGCCGCGGGGTCGCGCGGCGCCAGCGCCCACTCCCGCCCGCCTGAGCGCGCGGCTCCCCGCTTGTACATACGCCGCCTACCTCTGGGGGCGCCCGCGAGCCGGCGCAGGATCGCCTGCGGGAAGCCCCGCCCGCCCCGGCGGCAGGCCCCGCCCCGCCCTGGGCTGCCCGCACGCACTCACTGTCCGCGGTTTTTGTACTCCTGTGTCACCCACCATCTTATTTATTCCTCCGACTCCAATAAACTATTTATTGCCCAGCTCCCGATTTCTCCCGGGCAGCGGGGACACCCGGAAGCCCGGCCCGTTGGCGCTCAGGCGCGGCGGCGGGGACGAGGAGCGGCCTGGCCAGGGCCTGGGTCTCTGTCCACCGCGGCCGGCGTGGCCCTTGACCTGCGCAGGGTGGCCGAGGGCGCGGGCACCCCGTGCTGCCGCGTGTCGGGGCGGCAGCGGCGGGGGCGCAGGCCCGGGCCGCGGGGTTCCCGAGAGGCTGGCAGGGAGGGCCGCCCCCGTCCCGTGGGCGCCCGGCCCCGGCCAGCCCCGGAGGGGACTCAGCGTGACTCACCCGGTCCGGGAAGCCTCCCCCGCAGGAAGGAGCAAAACAATGAGACAGCAGGTCTGGGGCCCAGCGGGTCAGCACCTGCTGAGCCACCTGCCTGCGCCCACGGGCTGCGGGAGGGGTGGGCGGGTGCCCTGCCCACCCGCCAGGCTGCTGCGGGCTGCTCGCTGGCCGTAGCCCGTGCCCCCTGCTCCACGGGGACGCCAGCCAGCCCGAGACGCCGGCCTCGCGAGCCAGGCCCCTGCTCCAAGCTGTGTGCGGCCTGCGGGCCGGGCCTTGTTGGGCGGGTGGGAGCCCGGGCGCTGAGGACCCCTGCGTGGCCGCTGGTGACAGGAGCCGCTGACCGGCCTCCTGCTCGGCAGAGGCTGACCCGAGCAGTGGTCACTGGGTGACGGCCACCTGGCCTCCGACCCGCCCCCACCGTCCCTGCTGCTCTGGTGGCCCCCTCCTGGCGCGCCCCGCGGCCCCCTGCGGCCGGGCTGCCCGGGGCCGCGGCGCGTCCTCCCGTCCCTGTGCGCTGTCCCGTCCTCGGTCTCGCCCCTGTGCCGTCCTTGCCTGCAGCTGTCCCTCAGCGCCCCCTTCAGTACACGGAGGACCCCGTGGCGGGATCCGCAGCCGTCTTTGGGGGAGCCGCCGCCCGTGGGGGGCCGGACGGTCCGGATGGGCCTGAGCTGTCAGCGGCCGGCTGGAGCCGAGCCCGTGGGAGCCCCATGCCCTCAAGCCCTCCTGGAGGAGGCTGAGGGGCCGCTGGGCCTGGAGGCGCGGGGGCTGCGCTGTCCGAGAAGCCCCTTGCTCCCGGGTCAGCGCCGGGGGCCATCGGGGGCCCGCTGGTGGTCTGGCCGCCACCTCCCGGGCTGTTTCCCCTTCGGGCCCCCGGGGGGCCCACAGCCTGGTGCTGGCTCCCATCAGGTGTCTGCTCCCCAGCCCAGGAGGCCGGGCCTGCGGAGTCCCAGCCGAGCAGCGGGGCCCATCCTGGCCCGTCCAACCAGGCAGAAGGTGGGGGCTGGACCGACAGCCGGTGGGGCCGACGTGCTAGACCCCGCCCCTCAGCCAGCCACCCCGCAAGCTCTGGGGGGACAGCCTCCCGGCCTGAGCCGGCGGATGGGTCACCCCCCCCCCCCCGGTGCCCGGACCTCCTCAGAGGGCCAGCCGGCCGGGGCACAGCAGCTGGGGTGCCCGGGCCCATGTGACGGGCAGGCTGGCGCCTCCTCCCGGCCGCCACCCCGGCTCCCGGGCCTCGGTCCGGTGTCCTCCCCGACTGCGCTGGTGACCACGGAGCTGGAGGGTCACCCCCCTCCCCGGTGCCCGGATCACCCCCAGAGATGTCTGACCACCAGGCAGGTGTTGTCCCCAGCCCAGGAGACCGCTCTGGAGCCCCCGCCACCCCAGGCTGGGCCAGGCCAGGCGGGCTCAGCTCCGTCCTTTGGGGCAGGGTCTGGCTCACCTCTCCCTCCACCTGGAGCCCCGTGCTACCCGCGGCCCAGCTCCTCCACCCCGGACCTTGCAGGTATCAAGACCCTCCGCTTCCCACGGGCTCCTGGGGTGGCCTCGCCCCCCAACACACATACCCTTCTCCCCCCTGTCAGATGCCCCACAGCCTGCGGGTCAGGGTGTGGTCAGTGGAAGCGGGTGGGAGGGGGTCTCTCGGAGACTGCGCTTGAAGGAAACCTCCCTGGACCCCCTGGCCTCTTGGACCAGCACGGAGCACGCCGGCCGCGCGGGTCAGCGTGTCGTGCCCGACCGGCCTGCGTCGTCTCCTCGGGTCACGCGGCCTCGCGCCCGCTGCCCGGCGAGCTGGACAAGCTGCGTGGCTCCCCGCCGTGCCCTGCGCTGTGCCCGTGCGAGGCGCGTTTGTGCAGCGAGGCGGCTGGCGGTCACCTGCCAGGTGTCTTATTCTTGGATCGCTCTGTGCCCCCCGGAGCGCGGCCGGAATAACCTGTCCCACGACTAGTCACCGCGCCCTCGCCCAGCCAAGGCCGCCCCCGCGCCGGCCGCCCCGCCTGCTGAGCCCTGCTCAGGGGACAACCCGGGCCCACGCCTCCCTCTCCCCGACCGCCATTGCTCGCCTCCCTCGGCCGCACGCCCACCGCAAGGCTGCCGGAGCCTCGTCCCCCGCGGCACAGGACCCCAGCCCGCCAGCACCTCCGGCCACCGCTGGCTGTGCCGCCTCTTTCCCTCTGCGGGTGCAAGCCCTGACGCTCGCCGCCATTCTGCACGGGAGCCAGGGTGATGTGCTCGGATGAGTGGATTCAGGGGCCTCCCTGGTGTCCTGGGGCCCAGTCTCAGGCTGTCCCCACCACGCCTGAGTGTGACCCCGGCCGGGGAGCTGACCCACAGGGCGCAGCAGACCTCTCCTGTCTCCCGCTGCCCCCTCAGCAGTGTGCTTCAGTGGATCCACCTGTTCTGCCCCCCACTCTGTTTCTGGGGAGTCCTCTCAGTCCCTCTCTGTCTTGCACCCCAGTTCTTTTTTTTTAAAGATTTTTATTTTATTTATGCATACAAGCACTGGGGTACAGGCCAGAGGTGTGTGGGGTGAGAGGATTCACCACAGAGAGCAGGGAGCAGAACAGTCAGATCAACGGAAGCACACTGCTGATGGGAGCAGCGGGCACAGCAGGATAGGTCTGCTGTGCCATGTGGGTCCCCTCCCTGGCCGGCAGCAGGGATCGAACTGGTGCTGCAGTGGCTGCGGTTTGCTTCATAGTGCGTTGCCCAACCCACTGTGCCACCAGGGAGGCCCCCCAGTTCTTTTTTTAAGATTCATTTATTTATGCATAAAAGAGCTGGGGTTCAGATCAGAGGCAAGGGAGGTGAGAGGATTCACCAGAGACAGTGGGGAGCAGAACAGGTGGATTTGCTGAAGCACCCAGCTGAGGGGGCAGCGGGAGGCAGGAGAGGTCTGCTGCGCCATGTGGTCCCCTCCCTGGCCAGGGATCGAACTCGCGCTGCAGTGCCATGGATGCTTCACAGTGCGGCGCTCACCCCGCTGCGCCCCCAGGGAGGCCCCTGCACCCCAGTTCCTGTGTGCATAAATGGACGACTGCAGCGTGCCCTGGGTGGCGGGGGAGGCGCATGGGGTGAGGGCAGAGCTCTGCAGACTTCCGTGTCTGCACAGGCCCTGCTCGGCCGGGTCACAGTCCGGAAGCGTCTTGCACTTCACGGAATCCCATGCTGTCAGGCAGCGCTGCCGACGGCAGCGTCACAGTCCAGCAGGGTCTGGCGTGTCCACCTGGCTGCGGAGGCCAGAGCACAGGGGCAGGACGGTGGGGCTGAGCGGGCGATGCAGCCAGGGCCGCGCAGGCACCGCCCCTCTGTCCACTCCCCACGCGCTCACGGGAGCTTTTGGGGCCGCAGCCCCACGGGTCAGGGGCCAGCCAACCCGCCGGCCGTGGTGGACAAAGCTTTTGTGGTGCCCGGGGGCCGAGGGCCCTGGAGCAGGGGGCGGGACGGCGGTCGGGCCTGTGCCACCTCAGCAGCTCCTCCGGCTCCCGGCCTCCGCCCGAAGGCATGGCTGGCCTGCGCCAGCCGACGGCCCTCACCCTGGTGGCCTCGACCGAGGACCAGGGGCGCTGCCCAGGAATGGGGGAGGGGCCGGGCCACACAGAGGGGCCTGCTGTAATGGAAGCGGCTGGGGCCAGCACTCCCTCAGGGCCCCCAGCCCCGGGGAAAGGGCTCCTGCTGACTTGAGCTGCCACTGGGTCCAGCCAGGGAGCAGGCGCTGGGGCAGTTCAGCGCCCCCTCCCCGCGGCACCCCAAGCTCGGTCTGTCTCAGCTCACAGTGGGGCCCCCTCGAGGAGGCCCAACCTGGTGGTCCCGGCTGCAGGACGCCCCCTGCTGGGCGCGCAGGGAAGCGCGTGCACGGGGAGCAGGAGCGCGGCAGGTCCTGCCCCCAGGGGGCGCTGTGCGGCCCCTCCGGGCGGGGGCGGGCCAGCCCCACAGTTCTGGGTGATCACTTAGGCCCTCAGGCTGGGTTTGTCACCTGTAGAAACGCGAGGTGAACACCCGACCCGCCGCCGGCGCGGTGTGCAATGGAGGCGGCACAGCCCCAGCGCCAGGCCCGCCCAGGCGGGGCACAGGGAGAGCGCGCCCTCCCCGCCCTCCCGGCCGCCCTGCCAGCCCCGCATCCAGCCCCCAGCGCCTGTCCACCCCCAGGAGGGGCGTCTCGGGAGATCGCGCCCCGTGCGCAGAAACAGCCTCGCGGGCCCAGTCCGCAGCCGTGGCCGCCATTCCCCCAGATGGTGGTGTCTGCCGCTGCCCGCAGCTGTCCGACCCCTGCTCTGAGTGGGCTGGGCACTCTCCTGTCCTACGGACCCCTCCCACCGCACTTCACAGCTGGTGTCGCGAGCAGACCTCTGTCTGTGAGCCCCGAGAGCCGGCCTGCGCAGGCCAGTGTCCACACACATCTCTGGGCATCGACCCTCGCGCAGCAAGTGTAGCCCTGGGTCCTGGAGTTTCCGGGTTTCCAAGTGTGGCTTTTGTAGCAGGGAAAAGAATGTTTTGGGGTTTTCTTTTAAGATTCATTTATTTATGCATAGAAGAGCTGGGCGCAGGCCAGCGGTGCGGGAGGTGAGAGGGCTCCCCAGAGCCAGAGCGGGGTGCAGAACAGGGGATCCACTGGAGCACACTGCTGAGGGGCAGCGGGAGGCAGGAGAGTCTGCTGCGCCCCGGGGGTCCCCTCCCTGGCCAACTGGCGCTGCAGTGGCTGCGGAAGCCCCACAGTGCGGTGCTCAACCCCTGCGCCCCCAGGGAGGTTTAAAGAAATATTTAAAATCTGACATTTCACAAGAGAGTTGAATTCAATTTTTCCTTTGCAGGCAAAACTTCTTTCACGCCCTGTCCACTCTAGAACCCTGAAGGCTTTAGTTCACTCACCCAAGGCCCTTCACACCGAGGGACAGGGCCGTGGCTGATTTCCAGGAGAGGATGGACGCTGGGCAGAAGCCCCTGTGGTGCTTCCAGAGACAGCCCGGCCCGGCCCGCCCTTTGGGCCCGGCCCCGCCGCCCGCGTGAGCCCCGGTGTCGAGAGCCTTCGGGACGCCTGACCCGTCCTTGTGGGCTGCAAGCCAGCGGGTTCCCGAGCAGTGGACGCGCCAGCTCGTTGCTTGTTGAGTCGGCTGGTTCGCTAGCACGCCGCCCCACCAGGTAGCTGCTGGGCCCGCTGGCGAGCTGGGCTCAGCAAGGCCTGTCCGTGGGGCTCCTCGGAGCTGCTCGCCCGTGGGCAGCCGTGACCTCTTGTTCTCTGCAGGCCCCGGCGGCACTGCCTGCCCGACCGCGTGGACGTCGCCGGCCGCCATGGGCCTGGGGGCGCGCCTGCCTCCCGGGGCTCTGGGGCGCCCCGCTGTGACGGGCTGGCACGCGGTCTCCTGCCGTCCCCCTCCATCCTGCCCAGGCCCTGCTGCCGTGTACCGCTGCGTGGTCAGCTCCCGCTGGCCGACGGCAGATCTGGCCTCGCAGACCGGCCACACGCTTTCCCCGCAGCTCCTGCCGCAAGCTGGCTGACTGGTTTTCGGCCGGCCAGCTAGTTAACAGCTGGCTAGTTGACTAGCTAGTAGCCGGATGGCTAGTACTAGTTAGCCGCCGGTTAACGGCTAGTCAGTGAGTGAGCTAGTGGGCACCCTTTCGTCGGAGGAGCCCCCAGAGCCGGGCACCGGCCGCCTGCTGGGGCCCTAACGCAGACGGGCTTCTTGGGGGCGAGGGCGTCTCCGCCTCCGTCCGGCCCCGCCCACCTGGCTGCGCTGCCCTAGCCGGCCCCTTGACCAGTCACTGCCCCAAGAGCTGGCTGGCTGGCTGGAGTCCTCAGCGGCGCCCGCCCCTCAGCCCCAAGGCCGCTCGCATCCTCCGCCCTCCCCAGCCCCAGCTGCCCCCCGACACACACACACACGCACACGCACATGCACACACATGGCCTCCCTCCTGGCGGCCGCCCCGGGGGGAGCGCTGGGAAAGGCTGAGCGTCTCCCCAGTCCGGCAGGTCAGCCAAACCACACAACCCACCTCGCTGGGCTTGAGGGTCGGAGAAGGGGGTGGGGTGCCCGGGGGCACCCCGACAAGAGCCCGCACAGACCCCGGGGCGCAGGCGCAGCTGCTCCCGACCGAGGGGCAGGCTGAGGGGCCCCGGCCTGCAGCGAGGGCCTCAGACAGGCGCTGAGGGCTCCAGGGTCCTGGCAGGGGCCGGCGCGGGGTCCAGAGCTGCCCGGAGAAGGCGGCGAAGACGAGGCGCCGCTTCCCTCAGCGGGAAGTGACTAGCCAGTTGGCCTCGGCGGCAGCCGGCTCTGGAGGAAACGGGAGAGCCCGTGTCCTCCCAAGAAAGGCGGGGGCTTGCGGGTGGCGACGGGCCTGTCCCGGCCCAGGCTTTGCATCCAGGCCCACAGGGAGCCCCAGCGGCCAGGGCGTGGGCGGGGCAGCGGGAGGGCGCCGGGCCCGGGGCGCGGCTGGGTGGAGCGGGTATGCCAGCAGCGGCCAGGACGGGACGGGGGCTGCCCTTGGCCCTCTGGGCGTGCACTGGACCGGCGGCCCCGCTTCCCTGCTGCTCGGAGGTGGCCCAGAGAGCTGCTGTGTACCCCCTTGTCTCCACCTGCTCACCTCACCCGCCTTCTTTTTTTTTTTGTCGAAAAGTTTATTTTTTTTCCTCACCGACCCCGGGCACCCCAGGGCTGGAGCCGGCCCCGCCCGCCCTGAGACCCTGCGTGTGTGAGGCCTCGAGAGAGCGCTGGGGAGGGGTGAGGGACGGAGACCTGGCGCCCGGCCTGCACGCTCCCCGCGTACCAGCCGAGGGCCGGGCCAGGCCTGTGTGGCCGAGCTGCCCTGCCCTGTGGCCCGGGCCAGGGCGGGGCGCCCTCCCCTGCCTCTTCCTGGGCTGGTCTCGGCCCCCCAGCGTCGGGCCCCCCAGGAGGGCGCCCAGACCCAAGGACCAGCATGGACACGCCGTGTGCGCTTTCATTTATTGGGGGCTCCGGCGCGGGTCGGCACTGGATGCATGGCCACGAGGGCACCCTGACTCCCCGCCGGGCCTGCAGCCGTTTCCCTTACTAGTCGTCCGTGCCGTTGGGGGCTTCCGGGGTGAGGTCGGGCGAGGGCGGCTGCGTCAGGGGGTAGTTCCAGATGAAGCCCATGCCCGTGAGGCCCAGCAGGCTGTGCTGCCCGAAGACGCCGGTGAGCACCTTCCCGGGCTGGTCGGGCGCGGCGGTGAAGGAGCGGCCGGCAGCCTCCCCGAACGAGGCCGTGCGGTTCTGGTCAGTGCAGAAGATCAGGTGCCGGAGGAAGCTCTTGCCGGTGCCTTGCACGGACGTGATGTGCTCGCCAGGCCACAGCACGAACTCCTGGGCGCTGCCCTCCTTCTTGCCGCACACCTCGCTCCAGGCCGACCCTTGTCTCACCGCGACCCTGTGGGTGGCGCTGGTGACCCCGGCCGTCCCCCCCCTCCCCGGCCACGTGGGGTCGCAGGCACCGGGGAGCTGCGGCGTGGCTGTGGGTCGAGCCCGGCTCCGCCCTCTGGGACTCGGTCTGGGGCGCGCTCCCCTGCTTCCCAGGCCTCAGTGTCCCTCTCTGTAATGTGGGGTGACAGCCAGGAGCCAGCACGGTGCCCACCCCGCAGGCTCTGTCGAGGCTCAGGGTGGGGGCCAGCCTGAGGACGGCGGCCCACACGCACCTTGGCCCGGCCCTCCCGCTGGGCCCCAGGTCCCAGGGACCCCGAAAGCACTGAGCGCAGTCGGCCGCAGGCCCCGGCAGGCCCCACCCAGCACGTCGGCCTGGCGGCTGCCTGTGCCACCAGGGGCAAGCCCCACTCACCCCTTAATGAGGCCGGCCGGGCCGATGAACACCCGGACAGCTGTGATGTCGCTGTCGCTGCTCTCGGGGACCGAGCAGTAGGTGCCGCGTGCCGCCCCGTACATCTCTAGACGCGGGAGGGGACGGGGCTCGGTGACACGGCCGCCCTCACGGGGCGTCCCCAGCTCGCTGGCCGCGGGGTCCCCGCCCGGGTCTGGGGCCGCGGCCCGACTTACGGTTGGCCCCGCAGGCGCCGCTCCACAGCAGGAGGCCCAGCCACAGCAGCATGGTGTCCAGCCCGCAGCTCCTGGGGAGAGGGCAGCTCAGGCCACGCCCGCTGCCCGCCGCCCGCCGCCCGCCACCGCCCGAGCCCCACCTGGCAGTGGTCTGCTCGCCGTCGGCCTTGCCCGAGTCCCTGGCGCGGCGCTCGGGAGCCCTTTATACCCTCCCGGGCCCTGTGGGCCCCTGGCCAGGAGGAAGGAGCCAGGGGCCACCAGGAAGGAGCTGGGCTGGGGGCCCGGGGGGGCTGCCAGGGCTGCGCGGCGGCTCCGGACGTGCCGTGTTTGCTGTCCCAGCCCCGCGGCCTGCACAAACAGCACGGAACAGTGGCAGCGCTGTCCCTCTGGAGCCTCGGCACCTGGGCACCTGGCAGCAGAGGCGGGGCGGACCCCGGGCTGCAGGGCCTCGAGCACAGACGCGGGCCGGGCTCTGTGTGCAGCCGGCGGCCAGCTGCGTGTGGCCCTGCCGGGGCTGGGGCCGGTGCCCGGGCGCTGGCCTCCAGGCTGGTCAGTGAGGCCGCATGACGCCCGCTGTGCGGCTCTGGCGAGGCTGAGGCTTGCCAGCCTCCAGGGCTGGGGACAGGTGGGCAGCCTGGGTGGAGGGCGGGCGGGGGCGGGGTGGGCTACAAGGTCTGTCCGCAGGCAGCAGGGCTCCTCGGGCCCTGCACCCAGCCCCGGGGGTGTCCCAGCCTCCCCCTGCACACGGCAGCGAGGGCGCACAGGCCCAGCCTGTGGAGGGCCCTGCAGGCGGAGTGCTCTGGGCACCAAGCCGCGGGCCAGCCCACCACCCGCCGCAGCTGGCCGCTTGGGGCTCTGAGCATCCAGGTGACCCACCCGGGGCCATCAGGGAAGGCCCCGCGGAGGGTGCACAGGCCCGGGATGGTCCCGGGGGGTGCGTGGGCCTGGCCGCATCGGGCACAGGGAGGGAGGCCGTCTGCGCGGTGGGGCCTCGGCCGCCTCCCCTTACCTGCCCAGAGCGGGCCCAGGGTCACGCTTTACGTTCTCAGGTGGATGGAAAAAATTCCAGAGGCAAACACTACGTATGACACGCGAAGAGTCACGCCACGACGCTCTAGGCCGCCCGAGAGGAGGCACGTGCAGGAGCACGCCCACCCCGGGTCTCGGCCGCTCTCAGCTGCGAGGTCCAGCTGGCGTCTGCTGCGAGGCGGTGCTCGCCGCCCGTCACCCGCAGCCTCACACACACACACACAGGCACACGCGCGCGCGGCCACGGTGCGGCCAGGCCCTGCTGCTGCTGGGGGCCCAGGGGCGGTGCCCCGGTGGGGGCAGGAGCGGAACAGAGAGCGCTGCCAGAGCTGGCCCTCTCCCCGGCCAGCTCCTGAGGGCTCAGCCTGACATGTCAGAAGGTGGGGCCGCCTGCCCCAGAGCCTCCTTCCAGCGACCTTCAGGCCCTGACCGCAGCCTGGGTGGCGGGCGAGGCCTGGCCGGCCGGCTACAGACAGCAGCAGGGCCAGCCCCGTCCAGGAAGCCCCTGCGGGGGCGCGGGCAGATCAGGCCTCAGCCAGCCGGCTCCGGGGAAGGGGACAAAGGGTCTGTGTTCCCGGCCAGCTCGGTTTGGGCGCTTCTTGGGACCGGTGCCAAGTCGGCTCCCTCTGCGCCTCCAGGCTGGCAGGCAGGAGCCGGAGGAGGGTCTGTCTGGGCCCATGCTCCCGGAAGCGCGGCTGGGCGGGCAGCGGAGGCACGGCTGCCCGGCGGGGTGTGGGGCCCACACAGCCCCCGGGGGCGAGAGGGGAGCCCGGTCCCAGTGGCCATGCGCACGCGGGCGCCACCCGCCTGCACCCCCACAGGGCCACAGCCCGCACACAGGCTCCGTTCAGCGGACTCCGCGGCCGGGACACTCAACGGGCCCTTAGTGCCGGGCCAGGCCCCACGAGGGGATTAGGGGCACCGCGCCGGCAGGCCTAAGCCCTGGGCCGCCCGCGCCCGCTGCCAGGCCGGAAGAAGGGGCCTCTGCGGGAGGCTCCTGGGGCCGCTGCCGCCGGCAGGGGGGGGCCAGGCTGGCACACAGACGCCGCCGTCTGGCCGGGGCTCGGGACACCCATGCTGGGCAGCGGCCGCCGCAGGGGGTCTCCCAGCCATGACTCTGAGCCGACTGAGCCTTGCCGCGGGCCGCGGGCGGGCCGGCCGGGTCTGGCAGTGGGGCCAGTGCCGTCCTGGGCAGGCCCGCCCCGGGCGGCGAGGGCCGTTCCTCGAAGCGGGAGCAGGGCCACGACACCAGCACGAGGGCCCGATGGCTCCTGCCGCCTGCCCGGCCACCCGTGTCCCCTCCTCTGCGCCGGCCGCTCCCCGCCCCGGGCCTCGTGGGCCCTGCGCCCCTGTAGGGAGCCCCTCAGCCCCGGGCCCACATGGCCCCCGACGGTGGGGCCCCAACCCGGCCGTGCCTCCCCGGGGACACTTGTGCGGCAGGACAGGCCGGGTGTGGGCGGCCGGCAGGAGGGGGCGCTGCCGGGAAGGGGAGCCATCTGACCTGGGGGTCCCAAGTGGCCAGTGTGGGGGTGACCAGAGAGGGGAGGCTGCCCGGGGCGTTTGCGAGGGGCCCAGGCTGGACCCCCAAGAGGCCTGGGCAGGGGGTGCCTGGTGCCGCTGGGCAGATGGGGTGGCTGGCACCCCCTCCAGCTGCAGACCCCGATAGAGGCAGCGGAGCCCAGCAGAGGGGTGCTCAGAGCAGAGATGGCGGGGGCAGCGCCTGCTTCCCGGGCCCAAGGTGGACGGGGTGGCTCCAGGAGGCTGCCTTTGCCCTGAGTCCAGGCTGGGGCACCTGGGGCACCCCGCCCAGGTCCCAGTGAACCCTGTGTGCTTGAGCAGCTGGGGGCCCAGGCCAGACTGCTGGGCTGCCCCAAGGATGAGAGAAGCCCCCGCCGGGGAGTGGGGTGCGGGGCACCCACAGGGCTGCTGGAGGGCTCTGCGGGGCTGGCCGTAGCTGGCTGGGCTCAGGGGCCTCAGGGTGACAGTCCTCTGAGGTCCCCCCCAATGCTCTCGCCCCGTCTCCAGAACACCCAGGCCTGGGCCCCAAGCAGGAGCCGCGCCCAGGACTGGCTCTGTGGGCAGGAGGGTCCGGAAGGGTCTGCGGGATTGGGGGGCAGCAGGAGCCAGCCACTGGCTCAGCCCAGACCAGATAGATGGTTTTGGGCCATCAGCCAGCAGGCTAGGCCTTGAGGACCGCAGCGTCCCGCCGCGCCCTTCCTCGCCTGGCTGTGTCCGGGCCCTGAGTCCCTCCTGGAGGACCGGTGATCGCAAAGGGCGCCAGCGGGGCCAGCCGGACCCCAGAGCTGCAGACAAGAAAGAGCCGGTGGCCGCTGGCTCCCGGCCGAGTCTAGGCCAGTGGCGGGCGAGCCGAGGCCCTAGGGCGGGGGCTGGGGAGGGCTCCGCGCAGCCTCGAACCCAGAGCCGCGAGGGGCGGGGCTGTGGGGCGGTGCGCCCCCTCCCGGCAGGGGGCGCCGCGGAGGGCAGAGCCGCCCGGCGAGGCCAGAGGCGGCCATGGGCGCGCGGGTGCTGCTGGCGGCGCTGCTGCTGGCCGAGCTGTGGGGTGAGCGCCGGCCGCGGGCCGGGCAGGGGCGGCCGCGGGGGCCGGAGGCCCGCGAGCTGACCGTCCCGTCCGCCCGCAGCGCTGCAGGACAAGGACATCCTGTTCGCAGGTAAGCGCGGCCTGGGCTTCGGGTTCCAGCCCGACCCGCGCCCAACACCCGCTCCTCTCCCGCCAGGATACAAGAACTCGTCGCTGCTCTCATGTAATGCGGGGCCCGGGGGCGGCGGGCGGCGGGCGGCGGGGGGGCGGCGGGGCCTGCCTGCGCGGTTCCGGCCCTGCCCTCCGCGCTGGCGGCGCCCGCGGCTTCTGGCGGCGGCCGCAGGTCCTCCTGTGCCCCCAGGGCCTTGCGGCCAGCGCGCGGTGCCCACGCGCATCGTGGGCGGGCAGACGGCGGAGCACGGGCGCTGGCCGTGGCAGGGCAGCCTGCGGATGTGGGGCTCGCACCTCTGCGGCGCCAGCCTGCTCAACCACCGCTGGGCACTGACCGCCGCGCACTGCTTCGACACGTGAGTCGGCCGGCGTTGCGCGCGGGGGCTGCGCCCTCCAGAACGTTCTCCCAACCGTCCCCAGGCACCATGGCGCGGCCGCCCTTTCCCGTTGCCGGCCTGCCCTGCGGGAGCGCCAGCCCTCCCCGCCCTCCCCCGCCCTCCCGCAGGCAGCCAGCGGCGGGGGAGCAGCGGGGCCCAGGAGGGGCCCAGATGGGGGCCTCTGCCCCCAGGAATCCCTGTGACCCCGCCTGCCTCGGGGCCGGGGGCTGCCGGCTGGCTGAGCAACGGGGTTCTCCGGGCTGGGCCGCCTCCTTTGCCACCCCAGGCCAGTGCCGGGACTCTGGTCTCGGCCTCTGGCTCTCATGGTGCTTTCAGGGGACGTGGGGCCCCTACGAAGGCCTCCAAGGGGATGGGTGCCCCGGCAGCGCCCCGCAGGCCCACCCCATGAGGACCGGGTGCCGGGTGACCACCCACGCTGCTCCCGCCCCCGGCCAGGAACAGTGACCCCTTCGCGTGGACGGTCCAGTTCGGGGAGCTGTCTGCCGTGCCCTCCGTCTGGAACCTGGAGGCCTTCTACAACCGGTACCAGGTGGAGAAGATCATCATGAGCCCCAGGTACCTGGGGGCCGCGCCCTACGACATCGCGCTGCTGAAGCTGTCGACCTCCGTCACCTACGACAAGTACATCCAGCCCATCTGCGTCCTGGCCTCCTCCGAGGAGTTCCAGAACCGGACTGACTGCTGGGTGACCGGCTGGGGGGATGTCGCAGAGAAACAGAGTGAGACTGGGGGCAGGCAGGTGGGGGCTGTCTGGGCTCCGGCCCCTCGGTGTGTCTGTCCAGCTGGCCCTCCCCCGGGGCTCTGCGTCCGCCCATGGCAGGGCCTCTCCCAAGTCAGGGCTTCCCACCCAGCGGAGCCACAGCTGAAGGGGCCTCAGCTGGCCCCACTGTCCGCAGGCGGGGCCATGGACCCGAAAGCCACCTGGCGGCGCCCACGCCGAGCCAAGCGTGGCCCGGTCTGCCTTTGCTGTGCCTCTCCGGGGTCCTGGTGCCCGCGAGCTGCCTGCTCTTCTGCCCAGACGCCCCAGCCAGCGCCCGGGAGCCCCCACCGGGCCGGCCCCACAGCACCCTTCCCAGACCTCGGGCGGGGCCGCGGGCCCCCACCCGTGTCCCTCTGACGGGGGGCCTTTGCACCTGCTTGCAGGTTGGGACCTGAGATGGGGGGAGCCGCCAGGGCCCCAGGGAGCATAGCGAGAGCCTGTCCCGCAGGGGGGGTCCCCAAGGTCGCCCGTCCCAGACGGCCAGCCTCAGCCTGGTGCTGCCCCCCTGAGCCCAGGTCCTGCTCTCCCCTCGAATGTCTGAAGAGCCCCGGCCACAGCCCTCCTGGGCCGGCGCCCCCCACTGCCGCAGCAGCTGTGACCTCTGGGCCCAGCCCGGCCCACCTCAGCTCTGCTCTGTTCCCGCTGGGGCCTCGAGCAGGACACATCGTCCGCCTGTCAAAGGGGCCGGCGTTCCCCGCAGCGCTGGCCGAGCTTCCGAGGCCTGCTGGCCAGAGGCTCCGTGGCCAGCGAGGCCCTCTCCCTCGCTCCGTCTGCGGTCGCTGCCTCTGCAGTATGAGAGGGTGCGCCCGGATGGTGGCGCTGGACGGGCCTGTCCTGCCCCGCTAGGCGGCTCCCTGCACTGGGCTGGCAGTCAGGCCAGCTCTCCCGCCTCGTCCTTGGGGCTGCCGCAGCCCTAGCGCGCCCCACACGGGCCTCAGTCTGGGTGCCGGTGCTGCAGCCGACGAGCTGGCCGTCGGCCGGGGTCACCGGAAACCAGCTCAGCGGCCTGCAGCCCCTCGGCGTGCCCCCGGCAGGCCTGTCCCTGCGTGGGACAGACAGGAAACCGAGGGTCCGGGGGGACTGGGACGCCCCGGCCACCATCGGGACCTCCCGGGACCCGGCCGCTCACCCACAAAGGCTAGAGCAGGCTCACCGGGAGCAAGGCCCGGCAGCAGGCGCCCCGTCGCAGCACCCCAGCCCCAGCCGGCTCCTACGGGTGCCGAGGCAGGCGCAGTGACACTTCTGTCCCGCCCGCAGTGCTGCCGGCGCCCTACCTCCTGCAGGAGGTGCAGGTGGGCATCATCGACACCTCCATATGCAACCACCTCTACTCCCAGGCCTCCTTCCGCACGACCATCTGGGGGGACATGATGTGTGCCGGCTACGCTCAGGGCGGCAGAGACTCCTGCTTCGTGAGTGCCGGCCCCGCAGCCACCCCCGTGCAGGCCCAGCGCGGGGCGGCCCGGCCCCCGCCCCACCCCAACCCACCGCTCTGCTCGCAGGGCGACTCCGGCGGGCCCTTGACCTGCCCGAAGGACGGGCTGTGGATCCAGGTTGGGATCGTGAGCTGGGGCACGGGCTGCGGCCGCCCCAACCGGCCCGGCGTCTACACCAACGTCAGCAGGCACTTCAGCTGGATCCGCAAGCTGGTTGCCCGCAGCAACATGCTCCGGCCCGGGCCCTGCACACTGTTGCTGCTGCTGTCCCTGCTCCGCGCCCCCCACCTCTTGCACCCCGCCCCAGCGCAGCAGGACCCTTGACAGCCGTCACTGCCCCAGCCCCCGCCGCCCAATAAACTCATCTGCACGTTGGAGTCAGCCCTCAGAGCCTGCTGCCCCGCCGCGTCCTGGACGACCTCACACGCGCCGCGTCCCGCACCCCGAGCCGCGAGCCCTCGGGCTCTGCCCGGCCGCGCCGCACAGGCGCAGACCCTCCAGCTCCGTGGTCACCAGCGCAGTCGGGGAGGACACCGGACCGAGACCCGGGAGCCGGGGTGGCGGCCGGGAGGAGGCGCCAGCCTGCCCGTCACATGGGCCCGGGCACCCCAGCTGCTGTGCCCCGGCCGGCTGGCCCTCTGAGGAGGTCCGGGCACCGGGGGGGGGGGGGTGACCCATCCGCCGGCTCAGGCCGGGAGGCTGTCCCCCCAGAGCTTGCGGGGTGGCTGGCTGAGGGGCGGGGTCTAGCACGTCGGCCCCACCGGCTGTCGGTCCAGCCCCCACCTTCTGCCTGGTTGGACGGGCCAGGATGGGCCCCGCTGCTCGGCTGGGACTCCGCAGGCCCGGCCTCCTGGGCTGGGGAGCAGACACCTGATGGGAGCCAGCACCAGGCTGTGGGCCCCCCGGGGGCCCGAAGGGGAAACAGCCCGGGAGGTGGCGGCCAGACCACCAGCGGGCCCCCGATGGCCCCCGGCGCTGACCCGGGAGCAAGGGGCTTCTCGGACAGCGCAGCCCCCGCGCCTCCAGGCCCAGCGGCCCCTCAGCCTCCTCCAGGAGGGCTTGAGGGCATGGGGCTCCCACGGGCTCGGCTCCAGCCGGCCGCTGACAGCTCAGGCCCATCCGGACCGTCCGGCCCCCCACGGGCGGCGGCTCCCCCAAAGACGGCTGCGGATCCCGCCACGGGGTCCTCCGTGTACTGAAGGGGGCGCTGAGGGACAGCTGCAGGCAAGGACGGCACAGGGGCGAGACCGAGGACGGGACAGCGCACAGGGACGGGAGGACGCGCCGCGGCCCCGGGCAGCCCGGCCGCAGGGGGCCGCGGGGCGCGCCAGGAGGGGGCCACCAGAGCAGCAGGGACGGTGGGGGCGGGTCGGAGGCCAGGTGGCCGTCACCCAGTGACCACTGCTCGGGTCAGCCTCTGCCGAGCAGGAGGCCGGTCAGCGGCTCCTGTCACCAGCGGCCACGCAGGGGTCCTCAGCGCCCGGGCTCCCACCCGCCCAACAAGGCCCGGCCCGCAGGCCGCACACAGCTTGGAGCAGGGGCCTGGCTCGCGAGGCCGGCGTCTCGGGCTGGCTGGCGTCCCCGTGGAGCAGGGGGCACGGGCTACGGCCAGCGAGCAGCCCGCAGCAGCCTGGCGGGTGGGCAGGGCACCCGCCCACCCCTCCCGCAGCCCGTGGGCGCAGGCAGGTGGCTCAGCAGGTGCTGACCCGCTGGGCCCCAGACCTGCTGTCTCATTGTTTTGCTCCTTCCTGCGGGGGAGGCTTCCCGGACCGGGTGAGTCACGCTGAGTCCCCTCCGGGGCTGGCCGGGGCCGGGCGCCCACGGGACGGGGGCGGCCCTCCCTGCCAGCCTCTCGGGAACCCCGCGGCCCGGGCCTGCGCCCCCGCCGCTGCCGCCCCGACACGCGGCAGCACGGGGTGCCCGCGCCCTCGGCCACCCTGCGCAGGTCAAGGGCCACGCCGGCCGCGGTGGACAGAGACCCAGGCCCTGGCCAGGCCGCTCCTCGTCCCCGCCGCCGCGCCTGAGCGCCAACGGGCCGGGCTTCCGGGTGTCCCCGCTGCCCGGGAGAAATCGGGAGCTGGGCAATAAATAGTTTATTGGAGTCGGAGGAATAAATAAGATGGTGGGTGACACAGGAGTACAAAAACCGCGGACAGTGAGTGCGTGCGGGCAGCCCAGGGCGGGGCGGGGCCTGCCGCCGGGGCGGGCGGGGCTTCCCGCAGGCGATCCTGCGCCGGCTCGCGGGCGCCCCCAGAGGTAGGCGGCGTATGTACAAGCGGGGAGCCGCGCGCTCAGGCGGGCGGGAGTGGGCGCTGGCGCCGCGCGACCCCGCGGCGGGCGAGCCCGCGAGGACGCGGCGCCCCCGCCGCCCGGGCCCTGCGCCCCGCGTCCCCGGCGCCCCCCGCGTGCCCGCGGAGCTGCACCCCTTGCACGATCCTCTGCACCCAGGAGCGGTGCGCGGTCAGGCTGATGTAGACGCCGGGGCGGTTGCGCTCTGCACAGCCCTCGCCCCAGCTGATGATGCCCGCGAGCAGCCAGGTGCCCTCGACCTGGCACATCAGGGGACCCCCGGAGTCACCCTGCGGAGAGAAGGGGCGGTTAGGAATGTGGTTGGGCACTGGGTGGCCTGAGGGCCCCTCCCGTCCCTGGTCTGTGGGGGCCACGCAGGGCGCCCCCCTCCCTCTGGCTCTCTGGGGTGAGACCGGTCAAGCTGAGCGGCATCTCCGCGGCCAGTGGGAACCGCAGCGGCCCACAGTGTCCAGTCTGCACCCTGCGCACTGCCATTCCCTCCCATGCAGGATGGGGCCGGGGGCTGAGCCCTGTGGGAACACAAGCTGGGGGGGTCCAGCTCCAGTTCCTGTGTGGACGGCACAAAAGGCCCCAATTGGGCCAGGCTCTTGGGCAGGACGGCCCAGTCCCGCCGGCCTTAGACACCTCCAGGGGGCTGCCACGGGCGGCGGTGGCCTCACCAGACAGGCGTCGCGCTGGCCCTCCAGGTAGCCGGCACAGAGCATGTCCTCGGTGATGGCGCCCTGCCCAGCCCCGCGCCAGTAGAGGCGGCCACAGACTTCTGCGTCGATGATGGGGACCCTCAGCTTCTGCAGGGTCTGTGGGTGGGACAAGGGCACTGGGGGGGGGCGCGGTGGTCAGGGCCGGAAGCAGTTCACGGCCTCACGCGTCCGCTGGCCCCGCCTCCGCCCTGTGCACAGCGCGAGCCAAGTGCGCCTGGCGCTGCCGCTCCTGGCCGCATGCCCAAGGCCACGAGAGGCAAGGACAGGGCCGCAGACAGTGGCCCTAAGTGGTCACTGGCAGGCCCCATCATGGGCAGCGGCCCCTCCCCGCCCCAGCGTTGTGGCCCCAGGGAGCCCCGTTGGGCATGTAGGACGGCCACGCTGTGTGGGGGCCCCGGGAGAGCTCTCGGGCCAGCCCCGCCCCGGCGGTGCCTTGGGGCGCCCTCCTCCCTCCTCCTGGCCCTCGGCCTGGCGCTGAAGCCGCTTTCTGTCCCTAGATGCTGCTTTAAGCCCAGTGCAGCGGGCAGTTTCGGGCACTGTCCTGTTCGGTCCTGGGGGCTCCCCAGCGCGGGGCCGCCCTGAGCCTGCCCAGGACACAGCGGGCCGCTCGGGGTCTGGGAGCTGGCTCACAGGCTGCCGCGGTCCTCTCGGGGCAGATCACGGCCCCGCGCTGCTCAGAGCACGGCCAGATGCCCCCCAGAGCACGGCCGACGCCCTAGAACTGTGCTGGCCTCTGGCCTCACGCCTCGGGATCACACAACTGCCTCCGGCCGCCGCGGGGCTGCCCTTCACTGCCCGGGTCGCCCGTCCCCTCCCTGCCGGTGGGCACACCTCCGTCGTGGACGTTGCCCCAGCCGGCGATCCAGCAGTCGGTGTCGGGGGGCAGCTGCACGGAGGCGTCCGGCAGGCAGATGGGTAGGACCCGCTCGGAGAACCGGACCGGCCGCGCCAGGCGCACCAGCGCGATGTCGGCCCGGCTGGCGTCCCTCCAGGAGTACACGGGGTGGGGGTGCGCCCAGGCGACGCCCACCGTCTGGGACCGCGGGCCGGGGCTCCCCAGCCGCCAGGCCCCCAGCAGCACGGAGAAGTCAGAAGGCTTGTTCAGGTGGCTGGAAGGAAGTGAGCGATCAGCAGGCGCGGCGGCGGCAGGAGGGCCGGGCCCAGGCAGAGGCAGGCAGGGGCAGGGAGCGGTGGGTGTACCCCTTGAAGCAGTGGGCGGCGGTGACCACCCAGCGGCTGGTGAGCAGGGAGCCGGCGCAGTGGTGCGTCCCATTCTTCTGCAGGCTCACCACCCAGGGCCACTCGGCGTCCGCGCTGTCCTCGCCACCCACGATGCGGTTCAGCTGCTGGGGCTTCCCGCAGGCCGGGGAGGCTGGCGAGAAGGGGGCTGCTGTCCTGGGCCTCAGGCTCCCTAGGCTGCCCTCCCGCCCTCCCCTCCCCTCCCATCCCCGCCGGCTCCATACCCCTCCACCCTCATCCGGCGCGCCTCCCTGCCCTGGACCCTCCGGGCACCCGCGACCCCCACCCCTCCAGGGTCAGCCACCCTGCCCGCAACCGCCCGCCCCCACAGCACACAGACAGACAGCAGGACAGACAGACCCTGCTGCCCTGAGGAGCCCCTGCCCCAGGCTCCCTCAGCTCCTACTCACCGGGTGTGGGGACGGCATGGAGGGCTGAGGGCAAGAGGAGGCGGGGTCAGGCGAGGGGAGAGGAGCCCCACCAGTGTCCAGGGCTCCCGCGGCCCTCCCCTCGGCCCAGCCTCCCGCCCAGCGGTGCCACCTCGGGCCCGCGGGTGAGGGGCCGGGATGAGCACCCAGGCTGGTCAGTCCTCCCCTTCCTCCCCAGGCCGTCCCACCCCTCCTCCTGCCAGGAGGGGCTGCGCTCCAGGGAGGCTGCAGCTGGGGCTGACAGGCAGACCCCAGACCCCAGGGGCTATGGCATGGGGCGCGGGGGCCTGAGGGGACGCCTGTCCACTCACCCGCGGGAGCCGGGAGCAGGAGCAGCAGGACGAAGACCGGGGCCCGGCGAGCGCTGGCAGCCACCATGGCGGGTGGGCAGGGTCCCCGGCAGAGGCAGAGTGGTGGCGCCCCACAGGTCGCCCCGGTTTTATGCTCCTGGCACAGGGTGGAATGTGGTCGGACCAGTCCCCAGTGGCTCAGCCCAGGTCATGGCGGAGGCAGGGCTGGGAGGAAGCAGCCGTTAGGGCCTGGGGTGCTGGCTGGGGGGGCTGCCCCAACCCCGACTGTGACTCAGCGGGGGACCCCTTAACCCACTTCCTGGTGACCTCGCTGCTGGCACCTTCCTGTGCGCCGTCCTGGAGCCGTGGCCCTTCACTGGCCCCGGGGCTGGGTGCGGCCCTAGGGCTGGGGAGGGGGCCCCTGCACTTGTGGGCACCGACTCCCCGAGGTCAAGGCGACTCTGGGCTGCTCTTGAGGGCCCCAGGTGGGGGCTTCGGTGCCCCAGGAGACCCCACCGGGTGCCGGCCCCGCCAGACTCAGCCCTGCTGCCCTCACCCCGCACGCGTGCGCCGCCCAGGCCAAGCAGCCCCCGGAGCCCCTCACCTCATCCGCAGGCGGCACCAGGACGGTGGCTGGCTCCGGACCCGCGCCCACTCCGGATGCCCTCAGCGAGCCTGAGGGAGCCCAGCCGGGGCCGGGTCGTCGCCCTGCTAGCCGAGGCAGTGGACACTGGGGGGCCGGGGCACCCCCAGCGCGTGGCAGCAAAGACGGGCTGGGGACCCTGGGCCCGAGCCCCAGTCTGCCCCCAGAGACCCCGCTGCTCTACACGCTGCCTGCCCCGGGGACGGCCGGCAGGTTCCCAGGACCCCCACAGACGCGGGAGGGACCCCAGCACCCAAGGGCGCTGCGGTTTCTCCCCTGCCTCGGCGGGGGAGGCGGCAGCTGGGACCCTCGCCAACCCCACCAAGGACAAGGGGGAGCTGCGGCCCGAGGCAGGCTGGGGCATGCCCCGTCCCTGCCCGGGGGCCGTCCGCCTGGGCAGCAGGGGATGGGCCCTGCACTGGGCAGCCCCCTCTTCGGGGTGCCCCCACACCCTGCGACTGGTGTGCCCCTCGCACTCCCCAACCGCTCTCTTCCTGAGACTCCGGTGGCTGCTTGCCCTCACCACGCGCGCCCTTGCTGGCACCTGCCGTGGGCACGCGCGGGGGACAGGCGGGGACAGGCTTGGGCGCGCGGACTGCGGCCTCAGTGCTTGGGCTGGGCCTGGAGGCCGCGGCCCGGGGAAGGGGCTTGGGAACAGGGTGTCTGGCACTGACCCTGAGGGTCACCCCAGTGTTGGGTCTGTGCACGTGGCTCCTGGGGGACGGTATGAGGGGTGCCCCACGAATCCTTGGTCTAGGCTGGAGCCTGGCGCATGGAGGTCTCAGCAGGTGTTTGTTGAATGAATAAACGAGTGTAGAATAGGTGAGTGGAAAATTCTGCCGCGGCCAGCTGCTCTTACCGCTGGCTCATCCGGTTCCCTTTCCGTCCCAGCTGCTCCTGCCTTTCACGAGACCTGGACAGCTGCCCGGTGACCCGGGAGCGGCACGCGCCTGCGATGCTGCTGTCCCTGACGGGGCGGCCAGGAAGTCCCGAGAAGGGCCCGAGAGCCCGGGAGTCCCGGGAGGCAGGCGAGGCTTCTGGCACAGCCCTGGCCAGGGCCCCGGACACCCTGCCCGGGGGAGACCCTGGCATGCCCAGGCACGCCGCTGCCGAGTGCCTGCTGCGCCCGTCCCCCGCAGCCTGCTGGGCCTCCTGCGGGCTGCCCGGCGCGGGGCGCAGGGGCACGGGGGTGTTCCAGCAAGAGGCTGGGCCCGGGCGGGTGCCCGCAGAGAGGGGCCTTTGCTTCAGAGCGGGGAGCAGCGCGGCCTCAGGGGGGCGGGCAGAGGTGCCCGATGGGAGGCCCCCGCAGGGTCCCGGCCAGCTGAGCCCGGCAGCCATCAGGCGGCCTCGGAGAGGGCGGGCAGGTAAGGCAGGGCCAGGGCCCCAGGGCCAGTCTCAGGCTGCGGCCGCTGCAGCCTGAGTGCGACCCCGGCCAGGGAGGGACCCCCGGCCAGCAGACCCGGCTGCCTCCCACGGCCCAGCAGCGCGCTCCAGCAGATCCGTCCGCTGCTCCCCACTGAGCCTGGGGAGCCCTCTCGCCCCACCTCTGGCGTCTCCTACGCTCCAGCTCTACCCACAGCTCTGCGTGGCAACGGTCCTGGCCTGACCGGCCCTCCCCGCCGCGAGGTTGCCTGGGCAGCAGCGGTGTCGGCCCCACCCGCACTCCTGGGGCGAGGCAGCCCCTTCCCGGCCCAGTCTAGAGGCCGCGGGCGGCGCCTGTCTGGTTTCCGGCTCCAGTGGTTTGGTGGCCGGTGGCCGGCCTGGGCTTGGGGACCTGCCGCCGCCTGCCTGGACGTCCTTGCTGCGGCCAGCATGCAGCCCGGCCTGGGACCCGTGTCCGGAGGTGCTGCCTCCGCAGCAATGGGTCCGATGTGGCCCCTGCATCCTGCCAGGCCCCCGCCCCTCCGTCTCTGCCCCCCACTGCCCCTGCCCTGCTCCACCGCCTGCCCTTCCCCTCCGGGCTCCCAACCGGCGTGGGCTCAGGTGCCCCCACCCGCAGGCCACCTCGAGGACCAGGACCCGGGACAAAACGCCAATGGAGCGGGCAGCCCCTCGCCCCGCCTGCCTTCTCTCGTCTGGGGACACCCCCCTCTGCCCACCCCTGCCCTGCCTCCCCCTCCCTCCCTCCCCTCTGCAGCCCCTCACTTCCTGAGGCAGAGACCCGTCTGCTCTTTGACGCGCCCCCCTGGGGGTCATTGGCCTTGTCGCGTCTAGGAGGGGGCGCTGCGTCCTGAACCCCGGAGACCAGCGGCCTTCCCTGCTCGCCCCACCCGGCGTCTCCCGGGCTGCCGCGGTCGGGCACCCCAGGTCTCACGGCCCCTGGGTTTCTGCGCCTGGACGTCTCCCGCTGCCTCCCGCACCGTGTGGGTCAGCGGTCTGGCCTGGGGCAGGAGGGCTGCTGTTCCGGCGGACAAGCCCCGGATGGTGCCCGCTGGGGCCAGAACCCGCCCAGGGGCCCTCGTGTCCCCGCCTCCTCGCCCGAAGGACGCCCCCTTGCGGGGCCCCACCCGAGCAGATGGGGGCGACGGGCCGGCTGTGCCTGTGTGTGGCCGTCCTGTACCCCGGGGGGGCACGAACGGCTGGGCCCTGGCCGCTGGCGGGGGGAGGCCTCGCTGGCGCCGCGGCAGGTCAGCCTGGGCCAGGGATTCCGCTGCGCAAACCAGCCCCCGAGAGGCTCCCCCAGGCCGCCCGCAGGGGGCGCCAGGCCAACGGGTCTGGAGCAACCGGCTCTGCAGGCGGGCGAGAGGGACGTGGGCAGGCGGACGGCTGACTCGCAGGGCCGTCACCGCTGGGCAGCCCCCAGAACTCCCGTGACACAGCCGTGACGGGCAGCGCGGGCAGCAGGGCGGGAGTGGGCGGGTCAGAGGTCATGGCCAAGGGCACTGGGAGGTGGGGCGCAGCTTGGGGGCCGCGCTGAGCAGGCAACTTGGGAAGCCTCCCACTGCGGTGACCATGGCCAGCCTCCCGTCCTGCTTCCCCCTCAGCCCAGGGCGCTAATGAGCCCTGATGAAGGGGAAGTGGGGCGCGCCCCCCGCGGCTCCTGCTGGCTCTGGCTGTCGGGCCAGGTGCGCCGCCCCGCGGACACTCACCCTGACCCACCTGCGGGAGGAGGAAGCGCTGCCTCCCCACGGTCACCCTGACCCATGTGGGGTTTTCCACAGGGCAGTTCTCGGCCACGGAGGGGAAGTTTCCAGGGGATCCCCCTCGCCTCCTGCTCTCTCTGGCCGCCGGCTCTCTGCGCGAGCTGAGCTGGGGAGAAGAAGAACCTGCAAGCAGGCGGCTGGCAGGGCCAGCAGAGACGCCCCATCTCTGCAGGGCTCGGGGAGGGCGGTGGGGGGTGGGGGGGTGGGAGGGCTGGAAGTGGGTGGGGGGCTGGGGGGGTTGGGAGCTGGGGGGGTGGGGCACACGCTGGTTTAGCCCCTGGGTTGGGGAGCAGAGAGCTGGCCAGGACACGCCTTCGGGGCAGGGGCGGGAGGCGGCTTGTGGACAGTCCCCAGTGTTCCAGAGTCAGTGGCTCTTCGGCCCTCGGCCCTCCCCTCACTCGAGGGTCTGCTTCCCACCGCAGCAGCAGCAACAGCGTCAGGAGGGCCTGGCCTGCCCGGCCCGCTCCTGCCCCTGCCGGCTCCCAGGGCCCCGCCGACACCCGGCTCCCTCAGCAGCCACAGAGGCGCCCCAGAGCACGAGTCTCCTCACTGGTCTCGCTGGAACCCCAAAGCGCCAAGGCCGAGCTCGGCCTGCGGCTCCGACTCGCTGTGCCCGCCTCTCCACAGAGGCCCCCGCGTCCACGCTACGCAGACCCCTGGTCAGCCGCAGCCAGGACGGCAGCCGCTGCTTTGAGGACACCGCCCACCCCCGTACCCTGCAAGGCCACCTCGTGGCTCTCATGCACAGCCGACGACCGAGCCCCACCGTGGGCGTCAAGCCTGGCCTGGCAGCGGTCTGCAGGGCCGGGACCCTGAGGCTCAGGCACGCTGGGGCCAGGACATTGCCCCGGGCTGCACTGCCTGGCTCCTCCCAGGCCCCAGCTCCTGCTTCCTCCAAGCCCCTTGCTCCCCGGGGCCTTTGCACCTGCAAGCAGGCTGGCCGGATGTCTGGGACCTCGCTGAAGCCCCTCAGGCCTGGCCCACACCCTGCCCTGTGGGCTCAGCCACGGGTGGACCTGAGCCAGAAAGAGACGCTCGGTCTCCGGGCCTGACGAGCTGGGCCCTAGTTCGTCTGTGACTAGGCCGTTCTGAGTCCGAGTGTTACAGGGCAGGGAGAGGAGCACTCAGAACCCCCAAGCCTGCCCTCTCTGAATGGGTTCTGCCATCCGCCGCATTAAGACAAACATACAAAACC
>JAGFMF010012160.1:732882-784789 GCA_019455555.1 Galemys pyrenaicus | reverse complement strand
CTCTGCTCCACGTGCCCCATCCAGGTCTCCTTGCTGTTCTCCATCTTCCCTTCTTCTCTCCTCTCTTCTCTGCAGAAATCTTCTTATCCTCAGCTCCACACACTTAGGGCGGAACCAGGATTTTGGGAACTTCCCCTTTTCCTGGGACCACCCTGTTACAGGAGGAGCCAGCTGGGTGGAGGAAGACCGGGGAAGGAGCAAAACTCCGGCTCCTGGAAGTGCAGATTGCACGGGGAAAGCACTGAGACGGCGCTGAGCCTGACAGGTGTGGGCACCGCTGCCCTGGGCCCTGGCCCTGCCCTGGGCGCCGACTGGCCAGGCGGCCGCTCTCCCCCGGACTCTCACCGGCTTTCCTGGCCTGACCGAGAGGCCGTGGGCCTGGAATCCCGGGCGATGGTGCCCCGCCCGGCCGGCCCCATAACTGCCGGTGACTCTCGAGGGGGCCAGACGAATGTCCTGCTCTGATCTTCCGTGAGGGCGGCCCCGCGGCAGGCCCAGGTCCTGCGCCCGCCGTCGTCTGCCGTGTGCGGGTGGCTGGGGGCTGGCCCCCTCCGGCGTCCCGGGCCAGCGGGGTCAGCGCGGTGCAGCCTTCGTGCCTGGCATGCCTCCGCCGGGCTGTTTTCTCGTGGCCCCTCTGTCCGGCGGGACATGGGGTGCCCGTGCCGGCTGGCCTGGCGCCCAGGCTCCCCTCGCAGGTTTCTCCCCACTGCTGGGCGGCTCGAGCAGCGGGTTCCAGCCGCCGACTCCGCCAAGCGCCGCTGCAGAGGCCCCAAAGCCGCCAGCTCCAGGGGCGTCCGGCCGTCCCCGTGCCCGGCACAGCGCCCGCGCGTGGATCACACCGGCTGGCTCGTTAGCGCCGGGACCGGCTGACAAACCACGTTGCGGATGACGTGCCGCCCTGTCACACCTTCAGGGTTGTGCCGGCTCTTAGGCCTGACGCTCTGGTATCTCCATTCAGCAAACTGCCCGCCCCAGCGAGCTGAGGACGGGCCCAGGACCCCGGGGCTGGGCACGCCCCGCTGCCCCCTGCCCCTGCGCCTGAGGCCCCACCGCCACTCTCTGAAGCGCCTGGCTGCTTCTCAGGCCCCCGCCCAGGAGGGAGGCCGCCAGGTCAGCGGTGACAAGCTTCTCCACGGCGTCTGGTGTACACTCGCGCTGCTCTTTACCCCAGAGAAGGGTTTCTGAAGGTGCAGAGCGACAAGAGCCACGGGCAGGCCGCGGAGCACCCGCCGTGCCGTGGGGCCTGCAGGGCCCCCTCCCGCGGCAGAGCTGCCTGAGCCACAGCGGTCCAGCTGGCGGCCCCCTCACGAGGCCCCACCCACTCTGAGCCCAAACCCGCTGGCACCGCCTGCCTCTGGGAGGGGCGTCTCCCAGTCCCCCTGGCCGCACTGGCCCATCCTGACCTCGCGTCCCCCTGCGGGAGCCGGGGCGCCCGGGCCTTGCTCCTGGGCTGCTGTTCAGTACTAGGGCAGACACTCGGAGAGCAGAGAGGCCGGGGCTCAGGCAGGGGCCGTCTCCCAGCTCCTGAGCTTCGGGCATCAGGGGGCCAGGCCATTCCCTGCACCACCTCCAGAGGGGGCGGTGGGGGACCTCAGAGCCAGCGCCCTGACTCTGGAGTGAAGACCACACCCCCCACCTGCCCTGCGCCCCGTCTGCAGGTGGCAGGGCTGAGCGAGCGGGGCCACGACCTGGATTCTCAAGCTGTTAAGTTCGGGGCGCCCCCGACGCGCTCGGCCTGAACTGGGGTCCCTAGGCAGGGCGCCCCCCCCCACAGTGTCAGCGGACCCGGAGGCGCCTTGGGGGGGGGGGCAGCCAGCGGGCGGTGCCGTCGGCTGGGAGGCCCTGGCGATGCTCCCTCCCTGCAGGGCCTCGCAGGGCCGGACATGGGGGCCCGCGGGGCCCACGTACGCGGGAAGCCAGCGGGCTGGGGGCACTTCCAGCCGCGGGGCCTACGGGGCTCGGCCTGGCCGCCGGGTGGGGCGATCACGGGTCCAGACCCAGGCGGGGTGCGGGGCTCCCGGCCCGCTGGCCGCACCTGGGCCTGGGCGCTGGGACGGGGGCAGGATCCAAGCTTCGGTAGTCGACACCCGCGGGGCCACGGGGGCACAGGCCTTGCAACCCGCGGGGACCGCGCCGGGGTGCCGCGCCCGCTGGCCTCTCTGGAGCTGGTCTCCAGCCCCAGCGGCAGGGGGCCTGGCGAGCGCCGGGCAAGCACTTGGCAGGGGAAACCCGCTCCAGGCGCGGCGCGGGGGCGCCGCCTGAGAGCTGCGCGGAGCCTCGGGGAGCGCCAGGGCTGTGGCTGGAGGGGGCGCAGGGGTGCGGAGCTAGGCTTCGGGCAGGCCCTGCCCCGCCCCCCAGCCTTCCCCTGCTGCCTGCGGCCAGGGAGGGGCCGGCGGCCTGGAACCGGCAGCCTGGCTCCACACCTGAGGGTCGGGGCCAGCTCCTCCACCTGGCTGCCGCCCGGCGGGGGTGGGCTGCCCCGAGGGAGGCACGGTCGGGGTGGGGGGGAGGGGCGCCGCGGAGGGCGGGCGGGGCCAGCCTCGTGCGGTGGGGGGGGGCGGGCCAGGGTGCAGGTCCCTTGTCCCACCTGGAGGGCCGAGCTGGACCACGGGCCAGCGCCACAGCCCCGGGCCAGCTGGACCACCCACCTCTGCAGGCGAGAACCCCAGGGCGCCCCGCCCGGCCCCAGACGCCCGCGCTGCCTCTCTAGCCTGGCCCCCACCAGAGCAAGTGCCCAAGGTCATCTTCCTTTCCCCGTCCACGGGACACTCAGACACTGAAGCCTGTGGGCAGCGCTGCCCTCCTGCTCGCTTGCATTTTTCATTCCTTTTGCGGTGAGGCCGTTTTGCTCGGAGCTGCCAGATGGACCAGTTTTGCCGGCAGCGTCCAGGGTCCTTGGGGTGGGGCAGACGCCGCCTCCCCCCACTGCCAGGCGGGGCCCTTGTGTCCGTCGGGGCCTCTCGGAGGCGCGGTGGGGGTGCTGCCCAGTGGCCGGACCCCGTGTGTGGTCTCCTGCCTCCTGCTGGCGGCCCGGGCTGCTCCCGGGCACCTGGCCGAGGGCCGCCCAGCGGCCCCTTTCTCCAGACGGACCCCGCGGCTGCGGCTCCAGGCTCCAGGCTTCCGCTGGTCCTCTTGCTGCAGGCCCTCCTGGAGCCCCGCTCTGGGGGAAGCAAATTATTTCTCACTTCAGGAGGCTTGCAGTTTGTTTCTGTATTCCAAGACTGCAAACAAAGTCTATATTTTGTTTGTGGACCACGTTTATAGTTTGAGGCTTTTAAACATTTTATGAGCTATGTGAGGTGCAGACGGGCTGTCCCCCAGAAGTCCAAGCTGACTTGCTTTCAAGACCATCACTGCGTGACCCTCTCACACGCAGCTGATTTTGAAATAACCTTGACTTAAGGCCATTTATAGGGGCCTCCCTCATAGCCCTGGCTTGTCTCAGCACTATCAGTGCCCCGGCCTGAGCTCAGTCCCGGCCAGGGAGGGCCCCCAGGGCGCAGCAGCCCTCCCCTGCCTCCAGCTGCTCCCTCCGCAGTGGGTCTCAGTGGATCTGCCTGTTCTGCTCCCCACTGTGTCTCTGGAGAATCCCCTCATCCCCACATCCTGGTCTGCACCCCAGCTCTTGTGTGCATAAATAAATAAGCCTTTAAAAAAATAAAATATAATTGCCACTTGGTTCAGCAATTCGCCTTTATGGTCACATTCACAAGTGACCGGAGCCAGGGTCCCGGCGGTGCTGGTGCGCACATGGCCACAGCTGAGCGTTCACAGGCCCCCCCAAAGGGTAAGGGGCCATGTGTCCACTGACTGGAGATGGACAGATGTGACCTGTCTGTCCTTGGGATGGAATATGATGCAGCCATAAAAAGGGAAAAATTCCCAACCTATAGCTTAGACTTTGCTAGAAAAGCAGAAGTAAGTAGACTGAATCTTAGCACCTCTTGACCCCGCCTCCTTCCCCGCCCCCACTCTGGTCTCAGCTGCATCCCCGCGGGCGCACTGGACGCTCTGCCCACTCTGCCCCCCGGCCCTTGAGCCCTCCCTGCGGGGCCCTGCGGACACCGTGGTGCTGCCTCCTGAAGGAAACTCCTTCATGAGAGGACTTTCTCGGCTTCCGAATTCGGCTTTCTGGGAGATCGCAGCGCCCCAGTGTGGGTGGACTTGAGGACATTCGACTCAGCAAAATAAGCCAGGCGCAAGGGACGCGCTGGCGGGGTCGGACAGCCGCCTGGCACAGGGGAACAAGGGCCGGGGCGGGGACACCGGCAGGCGCCCCGGGGCGGGGCGGTTTCCAGCCCCAGGGCGCGCCCAGCGGGGCAGGAGCTTGGCCACCAGGGGCCATCAGAGTCCAGACTGGCCGATGCGGGTGTGAGCTCGCATAGGAGCTGGGAACAAGAGGGCGGGTCTGGCTCGTTGCACCCTCCTCGTGCCCCTCAGCTGGGGTGAAGATCGGTCTGCCTCTGCCTGCAGGCGCGGGGGCCCCTCTGGGCTGTGCTGGGCTGCGCAGCCTCAGCCTGGCCCCAGGGCACTGGGTGTCACCTACAACTCACAGCTGTTTATGAAAGAAGAAACTTAGATGGAGGTGTCTCAGGACCTAGAAAATGTCTTTAGTTTCCTGTCTGTCCGCCTCCAACACCCCAGGAGCCTCCTCCCGGCTGGCCACAAAGCCCTGCTCCCAGGGCCTGGAGGAGCCGTGGGAGCCGCCTACTTTACTTTATTTTTATTTTTATCTATTTATATTTTTATCAAAGGTTTATTGATGCACAAGAGCCGGGGCGCAGGCCAGAGGCGCAGGAGGTGAAGGACCCACCAGAGACAGAGCGGGGAGCAGAACAGGCGGACAGGCTGAAACCCACAGCTGAGGGGCAGCGGGAGGCAGGGAGGTCCGCTGTGCCCTGGGGTCATCCCCAGCCCCACAGTGGGGCTCAGCCCTGCACCCCAGGGGGCCGGCCCCCGCTCTGTGCAGGAGCAGAAAGAGCAGCTAGATAGTCCGCAGCACAGCGCCTGGGTACACAGAGACTGCTCGTTAATTAAATAATTTAAAGGTTAGATGAAGGTCTTAAAGTTAATTGAGGAGCTGAGAACTGTAATTTAACCTGAGCCATTTAAACGCTTATGACTTGCAGCATCATAAAACGTAATCCTTTTCAAAATCAAGACTACTGTAAGTTGACTTAATTGAACACTTACCGTTGCAATTCAAAGATCAGCAGATTTCAGCTGACAAAAATGAAACCAGTGAAGCACGCTTAAATAGATGAGAGAATAATGAGATAAGATAACTGAGAACGTTAACCCAAGACTTGCATAAACTGGATATTTTTCTAACATTGTTTAATAAGGTGCTAAAATTATGCAGGGGCCTCCCTGGTGGCACAAGGGGCTAAACACCACACTGTGAAGCAGCCGCAGCCACTGCAGCGCGAGCTCAAGTTCGACCCCTGCCAGGGAGGGGCCCACAGGCACAGCAGACCCTCCTACCTCCCCGCGCTCCCCTCAGCAGTGTGTTTCGGTCGATCTGCGTGTTCTGCTCCCCGCTCTGTCTCTGGTGACTCCTCTCAACCCCCGCACCTCCGGCCTGCACCCAGCTCTTGTGTGCGTCAATAAACACACCCTTGAAAACGCATTCGGTAGCTCCTGGGCCATGAGGGCGGCCCCAAGCCCCTCGCCCGCCTCACTCGTGCGTGTCCTCAAGCTGGCAGTCAGGACGAGCGCAGCGGGGGTTTAGGAGCGATGTGACCCTACAGCCTAAGGGTTTGTTCGATTTCCCCTGCGTTTCCGATAACATGTAGCACAGCAAATGCAAAAGGCAAGTTGTGTGGTTCTGTCCAGAATGAAATCGGGGCCCTCAGGATTCCGACTTCTCACTCTGGGGGGGTCCTGCCCAAATTGGCTCCTCGGTCTTTTTTTTTTTAAAGATTTATATTTTATTTATTCATCACACAAAAGTTGGGGTGCAGGCCAAAGGTGCAGGGGTGAGAGGGCTCCCCAGAGACAGAGCGGGGAGCAGAACAGGTGGATCCACTGGAGCACGCTGCCGAGGGGGCAGCGGGAGGCAGGAAGGGTCTGCTGTGCCCTGCGGGTCCCTCCCCGGCCGGGGATCGAACTCCTGCTGCAGTGGCTGGTGGCAGCTTTGTAGCGCTAAGACTTTAAGCCCCGAGCCACTGGGGAGGCCCCCCAGTGTGTCCTATTGCTAGTCCAGGACACTGGCTTTTTTGAGGTGCTCAGCTGCTTGGTGCCTTCTTCCACTGTCCATCGTCTCAGCCCCCTCAGTCATTTTCAGGTTCCGCATTTTCGCTCCAAGTGAGACATGACGCCGGGGCCTCCTCCGTGCGCCGTCAGGGGCACGGGGCCCATCAGCGCTGTTCCGAGGCATCCCGATGGCTGGGTGAAGGGGCGTCTGACGAGCGTCCCTGTGCACGCCGTCATTTGTAGAGGCACCTTCGGGCTTGGGGACACCCTCTGCGTCACCGAGGCTTTGCTGACTCAGCATGAGCCGCGGCCTCGGGTGGGCCACGCTGCCGCGTTGGCTGAAGCAGCGACGGTCCAGCCCAGCCGTTCCACCGCGCGGGCAAGAGGTTTCTCTTCCCCTTATTGTTACCAGCAGGGACTCCCGGGCTTCCTCTTTGTGCTGTATCTGACGCATCACGCATCTTGGCCCTCTTGGGCTGCTGGAACGGGGGAGATAGCGGCTCCCCAAGTGCAGAAACCTCGTCCTTACGATTCGAGAGCCTCGGGGGCCGAGGTCAGGTGCCTTCGTCGTAGGGTTCCCGTGGGAGCCCCGTCCAGCTGGCGCCAGCCTCTGTGCCCGCAGCGGGCGGGAGGAGCGGCACGTGCCACCGGGCCTCGGGACGCCGTGGACGGCACCCGCTCCGCGCCGCTGCCCGTCCTGGCCCTGTGCGCTGGCCGGCGGCTCGAGAGTAAGGTCCACCCACACAGCTCATCTGCGCTGATGTGCCTGACGAAAGCCTGGGCCTCCGGGCGGGCGGACTCCACGGAAGGACAGACTTTGGGGGTGCTGGGAAGTCTTTCAAGACACCGTGCTCATCTCCTTTCTTAACTTGCCCCTGAAGTCAGTAACTGCCTTTGTGTTGCCGTTGTCCATTTCTTGTCGTGACCACGCTTTCTAGTTCTCCGCAGGCCAGTCCCACTAGGCCATGCATGAACCCCTTTTTCCTTTCTTCTCTGCTGCATCTCTTCTCGAGACCCCCCCTCCCTTTTCCCTGGGGTGGTGCTCTCTAGGCATGGCCGTCTTCCTGGGGTGTCCCTTTAGCTGTCACCGCTGGGTCGCATCCACCTCCTTCCTGGTTTGGGCGGTCTGGTCTCTTCCTCTTCCCTGATGGGCATCTTGCTCTGGTGGAGACTGTCCCCAGCGTTCATCAGACCGACGAGCCCTGCGGGGCCCAGGCGTGCGACGGCAGTGTGGCTTCCTGCTGCCCGTCGTTGCTCCGTGTCGCCCTTCAGCGGCACCCGGGACGCTCCTCCATTGCTCCTGTGTTGCTGTCGGTTTTCGAGAGCGCGCCTTCCCGCTTTCTTGGCTGGCTTTTCTTCCCAGAGGGCACCACTCCCCGGGGGCTTCCCTAGCGGGCTCAGGGCTGGGGTCCACGCAGAGTGTTGCTGGCAGCTTCCTCCTGCTCAGCACCCCGTCTCCTCCCAGGCCCCCAAGTGGCCCTGTGACTGACTGGGTCCAATCCGGGGCCAGGAGTCAGCTGGTCCCGTCCAGGTCTTTCCCTGGGGGTCCCCACTGAAAGGGCTGTGGGACGAAGCATTGGGTTTCTAACTGGAAAATCTTGAGGAAAAAGCTCCAGTCGATGGCCACATTTCCAGCTTAGGGAGCCTCTTGGAGACTGGAGAATTCTTTTACCACCGGAGAGGGGCTGGGGCAGAGCAGCCCAGGCAAAAGGAGGCTGGTGGACCACCCGGCCTGTGGCCTTGCTCCCTGCAGCGCCCAGGAAGCCCACAGACAGCGTCCCCCAAACCAGGAGACCAAGGAACACCTTCCGTGTCCCAGAGTCTAAGCTGCCTTCCTGCCCTAGCTTTCTTGTTTTAATTTTTATTTATTTTTGTATAGAGGAGCTGGGCCAGGCCAGAGGCACAGGGGTGAGAGGACTCAGCAGAGACAGAGCGGGGAGCAGCACAGGCAGAGCGGGGAGCAGCACAGCAGTGTGTGAAGCACACTGCTGAGGGGCAGCGGGAGGCAGGAGGGTCTGTCGCGCCCTGGGGGTCCCCTCCTGGCCGGCCGGGATGGCACTCAGGCCGCAGAGGTGGCAGCCTGAGCAGGCTGCCGGGAGGCCCCCTCCTGTCTCGCTCTTGGAAGGGGCCGTGTGGCCGCACTGCAGCCTCAGCCCGACTCCGCCGAGCGGGCCGTGGCCTGCCCTGGGAGTTACTGCCGCGGTTTTGCGCCCTTTCCATAGACGTCACCGGCCGCCAAGTCTTTGTGCCTTTTCCAGCCCCCAGGCAAGGCCTTCTCACGCTGGCCCGGCCTCCGTCCGGCCGTGGGTCTTGCTCTGTGGCCGCCTGGATCCGAGGCGACGCGGGGGGGGGAGGGGGGGGGTGGAGAACCCCGGGGGGTCGCAGAAGAGGTGGGAGGAAGCGGGGACCCTGGGGCCGCTTGCGCGACCGTCCACGGCCACTAGAGGGCAGCATCGCCCAGCAGGCGCGGCAAGGTCAAGGGTGCGGGCCACCAGCCCAGGCTCGGCAGCAGCCCCCTGCCGGCCGCACTGGGGCACACTCCGTCCTCGCACGCCCCCAGGTGCAGGAGGGGAAACTGAGGCAGGGCTCCACCTGCCATCCAGAGCACAGGCCTGGCGCGGTCTGCCATGGTGCCGGGGCCAGACCCCATCAGGACCCCGGGCTGGGTGGGAGCAGCCGCGTGAGGCCGACTCCCGGCTCTGACGTCAGCCCCGTGCCCCAAATAACTTCCTTCCCGAGCAGCTTCCGCCTGGGCCGCAGGTCCTGGAGCCCGCGGGCCGCGCCCAGGGCAGGGGTGGGAGGTCACCCCGCAGCCTCTGCCCCCGAGGCCGGGTTCCGGGAGCCCTCCCCCACCCCAGCGTGGGGGTCCAAGTGCTCACAGCCCGTGAGGGTGTCCTGGGACCCGCACCCTTGGGTGGCGGTCTCTCCCACCCTGTTTCCTGAAGGTGGCCCCGAGGCGCCCCAAGGTTCTCTGGGGATCCCCAGTCCACATCCCAATTCCTTTCCGATTGTTCCAAAAGTACGGTGACCGGGATTCTGGAAGATTCAGGGGCAAACCCCAGCCCCTGCTCCTACTGGCAGTGACCCCAGGAGGGAAGGAAGGAGGGAGCAGGGAGCGCCCCGGAGCCCTCTGGCCAGTTACTGGGGCCTCTGGTCAGTCGGCGAGCAGGGCTCTAGGCCACCCGTGCAGATGGCGCCTCTGGCCCCGAGCCCCCAAGTGCGTTGGGGTAGGGTCTGGGCTGCAGGTTCAGGGCCAGGGCTCTGGGGCACCTCCTTCCTGCCGAAAGGAGCTGGGCTGGCTGGGCGGACAGGTCGGGCCACATAGCAGGGCTGACACTCACCTCGGCATAAAACCCCACTTCATGGAGCCGCGCCTGGTGCTCTGCTCGAAGCTCCGAAGCTCCACCACAGCCGCTGGCCCCAGCCCGGCCTGGGACCATGAGGTGGCCGCCGGGCCCGGCCCTGCTGCTGCTGCTGCTGAGCGCTGGTGAGTGCAGACGGTGCGGGAACTGGTCCCGGCCTCGCGGGGCCCTCTGCCCAGCCCCACACCTGGCCTCACCTGGGGTGCAGGGCAGTTTGCCCTCCCTGCCCCAGTGGGGGGCCTCCTGGACTGGAGGAAAGATTCTGGATGTGCCGGATGGGGAAGCAAAGGGGGAGGCTTGATGGAGGTGGGGGACAGACAGCCCAAGGGCCCCAAGGCAGCAATGCTGGGGTTTGCTCCCCGTCACACCATCCTGGGCCCTCCCTGGCCTGGCTCTGGCCCCGCTGCCCATGCCCTGCTGCCTCCCATCAAGACACGGGCAGGACTTGAACTCGGGGCCACCTGGGGACTGGCGGGGCATGGTGGGGAGGAGAGAGACCACACCATGAGGGAGGGGGTGGGAGGGACAGGCTGCCCACCAGTGCCCTCTCTGACCCTGGCCAGGCTCCTCCTGCTGCCCGCCGCTGCTCCCTCCCAGGGAACCCTCCGCATTCCTGGGCCAGCCGGGCCTGCCAGGAGCCAGCTCACCTCCCTGTCCATGGCTCACCTCCCAGGGCCGGGCCACCACTCAGACAGGGCTCCAGGGGGCGCTGTGCGGGGGCCTCTCCCGGCCTCCTGGAACCAAAAGGAAAGGCTTCTTGGAGGTGTCACCTCACTGGGGGGTGCTGTTTGTGCTGTGGGTCGGGTAATCGCGGTCACAGCCAAAGCGGAGCCAGCAGCCGGCACTGCTGAGAGAGCTGCGAGCAAGGCCTGACGCCATCCACACCCCTCCAGCCCCTACCCCTGAACCCCAGCGACCAGCTGCAGGAGCCTGGGGCCCCGGACAAGCAGCCCTGTGGCCCGCCCAGCCCCAAGCTGGGGCCCGCCTTGCAGCGCCTGGGTCCGCGACGGCCCTCTCCTTCCAGTCCGTCCCTGCAGCCGCCCTAAGAGTCCCTCTGCACAGACCTTGGGTCCTTCCTGCAGCCCCAGGCCCAGAGGGGAACTGGGACAGAGGCTCTGCCTCCGGGGAGGTGGGCAGAGCTCCAGAGGCCAGAGCGCTCAGCAGAGGAAGGGAGTCTCCAAGACAGCGCACACACGGAGGGCTGCCTGGAGGAGGTGACCTTGCATTACCATTAGGCAGAATCTGGACTGGGGTCATGCAGGGCTTCGGGGGTGGACAGGGGTGCTGTGAGCAGGCAGGTTCTGGAATGTCCCCAGAGGGCAGGAGAGGGACTGAAGGCAAGGTGGACGCGTGTGGGGCCCGGTTGGGCAGGTGCCGGGTCAGGCCTGAGGTCAGGGCCAGCCCCGCCCAGCCCTTGGCGCTGAGTGCCGTGGCCTTGGCCGAGAAGGGCTGCCGCTGCCCCGCTGCCCCTGCCGAAGTCCTTGGGGGGGGGTGGAGTCCGGTGCGGGGCGTCCAGGCTGGCTTCCTGTGCCCGGCTGCAGGCTGCCTCGCTTGCTTGGCCGGCGCCACCACCCACCCGCCCCGGGCCCCGTGCGCCGCTGGGAGTGTGCGCCTAGAACGCACGTCTGGTGGGACGGAGGGGGGCCCAGGGGGACCCAAGGGGTGCCCATGGAGGCACGCGGCTCAGCCTCCCCCTGGTTCTCTCTCCTGGCCCAAGCGCAAGGCCTGGGGGGACTGGCCCCTGTTTGACCAGCCCTCCCCCCACTGAGGCAGGCACACTGGGTGGGGCTCTCCCCACGGATGGGCACCCCTAGGTGCTGCTGGACCTGGCTGCAGAGGCTCCCTGTTGAGGTGGGGGTGCATGACGGGAGGTGGGCCCCCAGAACAGCCCCAGGACACCGCACCCTGGGGGATCCTGGCTCACACCCCAGAGGCGACCCCTGAGTCTGAATCTCGGGAAGCTGATCTGGCGGGGGTGGGGGGCACAGCCATTCTCCCCGCGGGCGGGGCGGGGCCAAGCGGAGGTGGGGCAGAAGGAGCCCCAGGACCCAGCAGGGTCCCCACACGGGCCCTCCACCTGGCACACGGGGCCTGGACCGGGCCCTGCAGTCTGCGGTGCCGAGGGCCACTGGCCAAGAGGGCGGCCGGGCAGATGAGGCTGACCAGCCCTTTCCTCCTGCAGGAGCCCAGGGGCCCGGAGGCGAGAGAGGTAAGGCCCAGGCCTGGGAGGCGCGCGGCTGCCTTCCTGCCAGGCGCGCACACAGCCCCAAACACGCGCACACATGCGCACACAGACACACCCCCAGACACGCGCACACCCACGCCACACGCACGCGTGCACCCCCTCCACAAGTTCCCCCCAGAGGAGGCCCAGATCGTGGAGCGGGAGAGGAGCGTGGAGAGGCAGGAGGAGGGGCCTGAGGCGGGGGAGCCCGGCTGGGCGCGGGGCACCTGGGCAGCCGTGACGCCCTCAGGGTCGGCTACCAGAGTGCACCCCAGCACTTGGGCCTCTGGGAGCCCCCCAGCCTCCTGCGGTTCCCCACCCGGGGGCCCACCAGGTGGGCCAGACGGCCGCTGGAGGCCCCAGGGGCTCCCACACCTGAGGGTCT
The DNA here is from genome assembly GCA_019455555.1 of Galemys pyrenaicus. NCBI lineage: Eukaryota > Metazoa > Chordata > Mammalia > Eulipotyphla > Talpidae > Galemys > Galemys pyrenaicus. The sequence goes on along the minus strand of JAGFMF010012160.1, from coordinate 772,623 downwards.
GCCTGGCAGGCCCCCAGGTCAGGCGCAGGGCGGCAGGGCCCGAGCAGCGGGTGCCCGGAGCGCGGGGCGGGGCGGGAGGCGGCCACGCCCCACGGAGCGCCCGGCCTGTCCCCCCAGTCTGCGGGCGCCCCAGGCTGCTGAACCGGATGGTGGGCGGGCAGGACGCCCTGGAGCGCGAGTGGCCGTGGCAGGCCAGCATCCAGCGCAACGGGAGCCACATCTGCGGGGGCAGCCTCATCACGGAGCGCTGGGTCCTCACCGCGGCGCACTGCTTCTCCGAGTGAGTCCGCCCCGCCCCGCCCGCCGCTTCAGCACCGCGGACAGCACCGCCCCCGCGCAGGGCGGGGCGGGGGGCGCTGGCCGGGCTGGCCTCCAGCCGCTGTCCCAGGGACCCTGTCTGGCGGGCTGGGCCTCGCCCACCCTCGCGCCTCCCGCTCTCTTCCCTGCCCTCGCGCCCACACCCCAAATCCAGGCCGTGGCCTCCCGGCGGGACTGTGCTTCCAGGCCAGCGGGGACCAGGGCAGCTCGTTCTGTCCTCCACACCGCACCGTGGGTCACATGGGAGCCCTGGGCCAGGGCAGGCGCCCAGCCCGCTACCCCAACCAGCCGCTGGCCCTCACCGCCGGCCTCCTGGCGCTCCGGGCTGTGCCCTGGCTCACCCGGGCGGCAGAGCAGGCTGCGCAAGGCGGCGCCTTCCTGGCCACTCGTGGCCGGCTGGCCTCTCCCGAGACAGCGGCCCGCTGTGCCGTGGACGGCCGTCTCCCCGGACACGCAGTTAGCCTTTCCGGCGGGCTGTCGCCGCCCATCCTGCAGACGGGGAGCCGGCCACAGAGCCAGTCCTGCCCAGGCCAGCTTGGGGCGCTCTGAAGCGTCTGCACAGGCCAGCCAACCAGCGGGGCGGGGCCAGCCGTGGGGGCCACCTCCTGCTCCCCGCAGGCCCAGGGGCCGCCTCACGCCAGCCTCTGCCCTCAGCACCCCTGACACCTCCCTGTACCGGGTCCTGCTGGGCGCGCGGCAGCTGCTGGAGCCGGGCCCGCACGCCGTGACCGCCCGCGTGCGGAGGGTGGAGGGCAACCCCCTGTACCGCGGCATGGCTTCCAGCGCCGACGTGGCCCTGGTGGAGCTCGCGGCGCCCGTGACCTTCAGCCCGCACATCCTCCCCGTGTGTGTGCCCGACTCCTCGGTGGTCTTCCAGGCCGGCACGAGCTGCTGGGCCACTGGCTGGGGCAGCCCCAGCGAGCAAGGTGAGGGGGGCGTGGGGCGGGGCTGGAGGAGTCTGGGCAACCTCTGACGGCTGGACGGGCAGGCGCCCTGGGGACAGGACGGGAGGGGAGCCCAAGGAGAGTAGGACATGCGCCTTCCAAGCCCCAAGCCAGAGCAGGGCTGTGTCTGGTAGGGGGTGCGGGCGGGGCTGCCCCACGGAGAGCCCGGGCGGGCCTGGCTTAGAGGCCTCTCGCTGCCCCAGACCGGCTGCCCGACCCGCGGGTCCTGCAGAAAGTGGCGGTGCCCATCATCGACACGGCCCGCTGCAACCAGCTCTACAGCCAGGACGCGGAGGCGGGCCTCCTGCCCAGGACCATCCAGGAGGACATGCTGTGCGCCGGCTTTGCCGAGGGCAGGAGGGACGCCTGCAAGGTAGTGCCCGCCAGCTGGGGCCAGGCCGAGCTGGGCACGGCCAGCCGGGCCAGCCGGGAAAGCCACGTCCTGCTCCCGGGCAGGAGGGCCCAGTCCTGCAGTCCCGAGACCAGAGCGACGGCCCGCGTCCCTGAGACGGCGCCGAAACCCTGGCCTCTGCTTCCCGCAGGGCGACTCTGGGGGCCCCCTGGTGTGCCTGCTGGGCCGGTCCTGGTTGCAGGCCGGGGTGATCAGCTGGGGAGAGGGCTGTGCCCGCCGGAACCGCCCAGGGGTCTACATCCGGGTCACCGCCCACCAGGACTGGCTCCACCGCATCATCCCGGAGCTGCAATTCCAGCCCTCGAGGCCTGCTGGCCAGAAGCGAGGCCCCCAGGCCCAGCAGGCCCCCGGCCGGAGCTCTGTGCAGGGCCTGGCGGCCACGGCTACTCTTCTGGGGCTAGCGTTTCTGCTGGCTGTGCCCTGAGCCGCCCGCCGCGCATCTGTAGGGAGTTCTGGGCTCCTCTCGCCAGCGCCCGGGTCTTTTTATTCATGTTCACTCTCAATAAAAACCAAGCTCAGCACCTGCTGGCTGCTGTGGAAGCTGGGGCCAGGGGACCGTGGGGGGCATCCTAGAGGGGAGGGTGTGGAGGGGCGTCAGCCTAGGACCCACCTCACCCCCCAGACTGTGCCTACCAGCAGGCGTGCAGGGCCTGCCCCAGCCCAGGTGACCCTGCCCCCTCCTGCCACTGCCTGCATCCTGCAGGCCCCACATCCCGCCAGGCTCCCTGACCCAGCACGCGGAGCCAGCTGGGCCCACCAGTGCCCGGCCCAGGCAGCGCGACCCTCATGGCCCTCCAGCAGAGGAGACGGCTGGAGTCCTCTCCCACGGCCCGCCAAGCCTGCCCCCTCTCCCCGCCCACCGCCCCACACACTACCTGCCACTGGCCGCCACAGCCCTCCGCAGCTGCCGGGCCTGTGTGGCCACCTCCTGGGGGGGGCCAGGTTCTCTGTGGGCTCTGCAGCTGAGGGGCGGTCCCCAAGAGTGTGCCCCACGCCCAGCTCACGGCCGGCACCCCAGGGCCCCTCCATGCCCGCCCAGTCACATTCCTGCTGCAGCTGCGCCCTCCGAGGCGGGGTCCAGGCCAACAGCCCCTCGCCCCGGGGCTCCGAGCAGTGGCCCGGCCAGACCGGGGTGGGCAGGGGGCCGGGAGGGCAGTGCTGGAGGCCGGGTCTGAGGGGGGCTCCCTTCGTGCCCTTCTTGGCCCCAAGTGCTTGCGGGGTTGGCAGGGAGGTGCCGGGAACCCCGGGCCAGGCTGCAGGGGAGCCTTTGGGGCAGCGATGGGCCTATGGGCCAAGGAGGGGGCTAGGCCCCGTGGGGGACGTGGGGGCACACGCAGGGGCAGCCCGTGGGGCTCCAGGGAGGGACCGTGGGGCCGGGTGCTCAGGCGGGCTGGGGTGAGCGCCGGGGGTGCAAGGCCGGCGCGGGGGCAGGACAGCCCTGGCGCTCTGGGGACGCAGCAGCGTAGTGGGGCCAGGAGGCAGGTGTGGGCCCTGCAGTTGGGGGTCCCCTCCCTCCTGTCCAGCCGCAGGCCTCCTGGAGAGCGGGGCCGTGACCTCCGCCAGGGTTAGCGCTCGGCTGGGTGGGCACGAGCCCGGGCCTCGGAGGGCAGTGGGGCCCTGGGCCACCCGCGTGTGCTGGGAGCCCGCCCGAGGCCCGTCCAGGCCGGCGTGGCCTCGCCCCGAAGCAGCCCCGGCGCCCCGTGAGCCCCACCCAGGGGCTCTTGTTCTGGGGCCTGAGCGCCAGTGCCCAGCCGCGCTCAGACGTCACACAGCTGGTGCCTGGAGCCCCCTCAGGCCCTCTGGGCCTGGCCAGGGCCTGTGCGAGCCCATGGGCCAACTGCCACTAGGGGGCACCAGAGGACAGCAGCCGGCTGGGCCCGGGCGGGCAGTTCCCTCAGCCTTCTGGGAGGGCGGAGGTGACCGCCTGGCCCGTCCACTGCTGGCCACACGCAGGACCACGCCTTCATAAATACAGTTTTATTTGCTATTTTCAGGGGAAACTTAGGCATTAAACTGTAAGCTGATAAAATACGGATACCTAAAAAAGTATAAAAAGTATAAATATCCCCTTAGAATAAATTTTAGTGAATTAAGTCTTGATAGCTTTAAATTAAAAAAAAAAAAACAACAAACAAAAAAACCAAACCAAAACCAAACCCAGCGCCCACCTCCCACGCCAGGGCGGCGGCCCAGGTGCCGGGGACTCAGCGGACCTGGTCGTTGGCAAAGGAGAAGGGGCAGAGGCAGAAGTTCCCGGAGCGCTGAGCCGGCCGTGGGCAGCCCGGGATCCGAGTGCACAGCTCCGGGAGCCGTGGTCCAGGCGGAAACCGGCCAGCTCAGGCCGCGGCGCAGCGAACTGCATAGTTGGACGGAAATGCAAGTGGCAGGCGAGACCCCGGGCCGCGCCGGACGCGGCCACCGCCCGTGACCAGTCCCCGTAGTTGGACAGGCCCCACCCCGGCCGGGCGCAGCAAGGCACTGAGGCGCCAGCCCGCAACGCTGCGCGGCCCTCTGGGCACGGCGCGACGCCCACAGGCGGGGGACACGTGGGCTGCTCTGTGCGGGAAGCCTGGTGGCCGCAGGCCGCTCAGGCCCGGGCAGGGGATGTGCGCCGTGGGGAGCGGGCCTGGGCCGGCCGTGGGCCCAGGCGGGGCCCCGGGGTGTGAGTAGCACCAAGAACGCTGTCCTGTGGGTTCCAGGCGGACGGCCGCGGGCTGGACAGCCGGACCTGTCTCCCTCGCCGCGCACAGGCAGCAGGACGCGCCGGTCTGCGGAGGACTGTCACGGTAGGCCCCCACGCGCGTCCCGGGGAGGAAAGGGTCTCCCCGCTGTCCGCACGGCGCCTCACATCCGTGAGCCCCGTTCCTGCAAAATCTGAAGCGCCAGAGGCAGAGCGTGAGGTCTTGACCTCGGGGGCGGGCGCCCCAGGATGAGACCAGCCAGCGGCAGGCAGAGACCCTCGCTTGGGGGCGGGGATGGCTCACGCACCGCAGGTCCCCAGCCCCCTCCACGCTCCATCCCAGCCAGACGCCCGAGACAGGTCCCCATGGTGGCCACTCGGCGCCGGCACCACCCTGGCTCGCGTGGGCACAGACCGCAGTGCGGCTGCGGGGTCAGCGCCCCCGGGGCCTGGCCCCACTGGGGCGCTCCACCCACCCGACCGGCCCAACCCCGAGCTCCCCGAGCTGGCTGCACCTGGGCCCCAGCCTGCAGCAGGGCCCGCCGCCCACCTTGGCCTTCTCGCTGGGCTCCCCGGCCGAGCCGTAGGGGGCGTTGTGCAGCTCCTTGGACACCACGCACAGGAACTCGGCCTGGTCCTCACTGCCATAGTTGTAGGAGGAGCCGATGCTGACCAGCTGCGGAAAGAGCCCACTGACCACAGCCCCGGCTGGCCGGCACTGGCGGCCCCGCCTTCCACCCAGACGCTTGGACCTCAAGGCCCCGGGCACAGCTGGCCTCACCTGCTCGAACTTCCAGCCGTCGGACATGGTGGACACCATCTGCGTGAGCTCCTCCTCCTGGCACTGCAGCACGCGGTACACGTGCTTCACGGGCACCTGCAGACACGCGGTTACCACCGCGCCCACCAGCACAGGCCATGCCAGCCGGGCCGCGGGAGGCCAGCCGGGCCGGGCAGCCCCCCGGAGCGGAGCGAGGCCCATCCCGGCCTCCTGGCCGTCAACTGCCGGGAAGGGCTTCTGCCTCCCTCCAGGGCCCGGGCAGCGGCTCAAGGCAGCACCGCTCACACCCCAGCCCGCCAACCACCCTGAGGCTGTGGGTAGAGTTGGGGGGGAGGGGGTCCCCAACCTCTCGCCCAGCACCACAGAACCCCGAGTCCAGCCGATGGGGGCCTGGTCCCCAGCGCGCCTCCTCGCCAAGGCTCGCTGCGCCGGCGCTGGCGGGCGGGCACCGTGTGCCGGGTGCCAGGCCCAGCCACTCACACCTGCCTTCCAGGAGGGGCCGGCCTCTCCCACCCGCCCGCTGGCCGCTCCCCAGGAGCCCCAGCTCCCTGCCCCACATGCCTCCCGGAACCCGGTGCCTCTCTGCCCTGGAGGGGTGGCCCAGAGTCAGCGGAGAGCCACAGGAGGCCGCCGTGGCCCCGCGCACCTGCGTGGTTTTGCTGTCTCGTTCTCTGATCTTGTCCTTCACGAGCTTTATCAGCGAGGTGATGTTGTAGAACTCTGCTTCCTCCAACACCCCTGGGGCAGATGGCGACAACCTGCAGCTCAGCCCGAGCAGGGCAAGGCCCCTCTGCCCAGCGGCCGCCCCAGGCTGCCCAGGCCCCGGGGCGAGGCCAAGGCCCAGTGCCTCCCCAGATGGCGAGCGTCCTGGCAGGTGTCCACCGCTTCCGGCCTCTCCTCGGAGCATCTCCTACTCAGACGCTCTGAGCCCCAGGAAACCTTGCAGAGCTGGCCCGAGGGCTCCGTTTTGGGCACTCCCTTTGGGCGTTCCAGAAGGTTCTGAGCAGCTCCCACGTGCCTGGGCACCCTGGCCAGGCCGCACCGCACGCGGGCACGGCGGCAGTAGCCCAGGCAGGACCTGGGGCTGCGCCTGGGCGGGCCCTCCCCGGCAGGACAGGACGCGGCACGGAGCAGCGGACGAGCAGCCTCTCACCACAGGGGCACACGCAGCCCAGGCTGGGGGGCGGCCCTGGCCACAGGCGGGGTCCCCCAAGCGACCCCTCAGACCCCGCACGTCCCCAACCAGGCAGCGGGTCCAGGGCCGGCCACGGCCCAAGGCCGCGGCAGGTGGGTGCCGGCCCCGCTCTGACAATGTCCACTTCCTGGGCGGGGCTGGCTGGCCGGCCACTCACCTTCCTCGGCCAGGTCCTTGTTGATGACCAGCTTCCCGTGCCGCAGGTAGTTGAGCACCGGCCCGAAGTAGGTGGGGTCCCTGTCGATCAGGTAGGCGCCCGTCTCGTCCTGCGGGGCACGCGTGCTCAGGGCGGCTCCGGGCACAGAGCCCCAGCCCGGCGCAGCCTCGACCTCCACTCCACAGCGAGGTGACGAAGGGGCTTCCCCTCCTGAGAGCTCCGGGGGTTCTGAGGAAAAGGCCGCCAGGGGCCGCCTGCTCACATGGAGCCCCCCAGGGCACACGTGCAGGACAAGGGGCGCCGGGCACAGAGCGGGGGTGCGGGTGGGCTCCCGCTCCCGCCTGGCCCACATTTGGAGCCGTAGCCCCAAGAGAGGGAAGGGGCTCAGGGCCAAGCACCCCCTGCAGCCCCAGCCTGCCCCCAGGGCGGTTCCAAGGCCTCCAGAGACCAGACCGGCGGCCCTTGCTCAGCTCCGGCAGAGCCAGGGCAGCGGCGGACGGTGGGGCGTGGTAGGCCGGGGCCACCGCGTGCGCCCGGGCAGCACCCAGTTGCCCTTTGCTGAGCCGCAGACTCAAGGACCTGCGTGGAAGAAGCCGCTGGCCTCAGGGTCCCTTCCCTAAACCCACCGCCGCAAAGCCTGTCCTCAGCGCACTGACGAGGCCCCGGCCCACTCACCCTCCCGGGCCCGCGGTGGCCCCACGCACCCCGCGGCGCTCGGCCTCAGCCCCCGCCCCACTCCAGGATAAAGGGAGGGGCCCCCAGCCGAGCGAGACGAGACCGAACCACTGCGCACTGGGGGCCCCGTGGCGGGCGCCGCCCCCAGGGTGATACGGTGCAGAGGGCGTATGGGCGCCCCCGGCAGGGGCTAGCGCAGGGCTGCAGACGGAGGCTGAAGCAGAGAGGGCTCTGGCCCGGCCCCGCGCCCCACACACGCAGCCTCTGGGGCAGCCCCAGGCTCCTCAAGGCCAGGTGAGGGCCCCTCCTTGGGGCGTGGGAAGTGAGGTGTCCCAGCAGCGTGGATCCCACCCCCCCCTTTCAGGGACCATCACAGGGCGCACAGGCCGGTTGTTCATGGGGACCCCAGCTCCACCCCAACACGGCAGCCTCTGGTGCCCCCGGGAGCAGCAACGCCTGCCCTGGCCGGCCGCTCGGGCTGGACCCCGAGCTGAGGCCCTCAAGACGGTACCCACCAGCAGAGCTCGCGCTGCACGGGGCGCTCGGCCACTGCAGGCCCTGCGGGCTCCACCCGGCTGTCGGAGCAGCTGCCGGCACACGCGCGGTACCCCGCGCAATGCCAGTGCCTCAGACCTGCGCCCCAGTGACCCCGCGTCCCGCCCTCTGACCCGGCCGCTGTCCTTCCTCCTCACTGCGCTGTCCCCGCGGGCCCTGGGCAGCACCGGCTGAGGGCAGCTGGGGAGGGGGTCATGCACCCCAGGCCCCACACCCCAGAGCGGCAGCTGGCCACTTCAGGGGCACGCCGGGGGTCTGCGTGCTAAGAAGGGACAGTGTGGGTGCCAGGGCCCCAGACCCCGCAGCGAGGCTCCAGGGCAGCAGCCGAGGCACAGGCCCCCTCGCCCCAAACCAGGAGGAAGCGCCCAGGTCACTTCCAGGCAGCAGGGGGCGCCGGGCCGAAGGTAATGCGGGGCTTCCTGGGTGTCACAGGGCGGTGGTGAGACCCCTGAGCTCGGCCCCAGCCCTGGCTGCCCCCAGGCAGAGCACCCCGCAGCCGCGGGCCCGGCTCACAGCTGGCCCAGCCCACACCCCGGCCTGCCCTGTGGTGCAGCCGCCCTCTGCCCGCCCCTGCCAGAGGACACGTGCCTAGGCCACCTCCTCACGAAGGGCAAAGGGCAGCGGAGCTCCCTGCCCTCTCTGCCCGCCGGCCAGGCCCCTCCATGGCCGTCTCCACGGGCCTGGCGCAGAAGCCGAGGCCTGAGCGCTCAAGCCCACCGGCCAGCTCGCAGGGTGCGGCACAGGCTGAGGGCGAAGCCGCAGGCTCCGAGGCGCCAGGTTTTCTGCAAGGAGATGGAGCTGCCCAGAAGCTGCCTGCCGCGGGGCACGCCCAGACCCAGACCCGAGGGGGCGGCAGCCGGAGCCCACGGCCAGAGGCAGCCTCGCGCACAGCTGACTGAGGGCGCAAGGAGAGCGGCGAGGGTCCCTGCAGAGCCCCTCGGCGCCCGCATGGCCAGCTCCTGCGAAGGATGGTCACGACCGCTGCCCAGAGTGCTGACCTGCAGGGCTCTGGGGCCTAGCACTGCGTCCCGGGTGTGGGCAAGCGGCACCCGCGTCCCCAACACCCTGTTTCCAAACACAGGTGGCCCGGCCTGGAGGGCTGTCGTGGTGGGCGCCTAGAGCAGTGGGCGCCACGCTGGCCGAGGGCTGCCCCGCCTGGGCACCAGACTGGCCACTGCCTTGGCTCCATGAGCACTCCCTGCCACGCAGTGAGAGCAGCCTGCTCGCACCTCCCGTTGCGGCCCTGTCTGGGGAGCAACCCCCCCGGTCCGAGCCCCCACCGGTGCCCCCGAACGACACAGGCAGCGGACGGCAGGGGCCTCTCATCAGGAGCTCAGCCAGCCCCGCCCTCAGCGCCCCGCTGCTCCGCGGGCCTGTGCTGGGCGCAGGACAGAGCAACCAACTTCATGCAGGCCTGCTCCCCGGGAGACCAAGCCCCCAGAAGCCAGAGCGCGCCACGCCGCCCTCTGACCCCAGCTCCTCCACACAGAGGCTGGGCCTGACCTAGTGCCAAACAACTCTGACCTGCTTTCAGCAGTGCCCACGGGCCGGGCACCCTGAAACAGACAGGGAGTGAATCACTGGCCAATTGTCTGCCGGCACTTCCGGGAGGGGGCAGCACCCTGGCCTGCCCGAGGGCACTCGGAGATGGGCAGTGGCTCCCGGAGGGGCACCGAGGGCGCCTGGGGACGGGCGCAGGTGCTGTAAGGGGCGGGAGCAGGTCCCGCACGGACAGGCACGGGCGGGTGTGGGGAGGAGGGGCAGAGACAGCAGGCTCAGGGGCCTCCACGGCCACCTAACAACTTGTCTGTCGACTTGCAGAAAACAGCCCACCCACCACAGCACCAGAACCCCCAGACACCATGGACAAGGGAAGCCCAGCTCTCTCTGGGGTTCCCTTGGCCAGGAAGGCCTCTCCCAAGCCCGCCAGCACCACCTTTGCGGGACGGCGCTCGGCAAAGGCCGCCACGCACTGGGCTGGAGCCACCCAGGCCTCTGCTCCTGACCGGCCGTGCAGGCAGGCTGTGGAGCAGCCTGACCTGTGAACCAACATCCTGCTCCTGCTCCGTCCTGTCATACTGGCACCCCACCCTCCAAACACCCCTCTCCCCGCACCCAGTCTCGGGCACACACTCTCGTCGTGACTAAGGCGGATCAGCCTTACTCTTCCCGGCAACACCGCAGTGTCTGTGACCAAATTGACTCTTCCACGCTGCGGGCTGCTCTCTGAGGCAGACGCTGATCTGCTGCGGGGCTTCTGCTCTGGATCTCAGTTTGATAACTTGGAATCAAGTGTGATGTCGCGACAGCAGGGCCAGGAGGCCACAACGTGGGCCCCTGGACAGGCTTCCTGGCTCCCCCAGAGCACCCCTGTCCCAGTGACTTCCAGAGGGGGCCTAAGAGACAGCACAGTCCCGGATGTGCGAGAGACTGCCAGTGGCTCCGAACCGAGTCCCACAGACGAGCGATCAAAATGTGCTTCATGCCCAAGACAGGACCCCTTGGGCAGGACCGCAAGTGGGACCCCACGAAGGGCTTTGGGAAAGAAAAACCAAAACAGTAAAACACGCCCACGCCTCAAAAGGCAAAGGCGCGGGGCCCTTCCAGAGACGGCCAGCGGCGCTACCGGCTTCCAGCGGTCAGAGCTGAGCGTGGCGCCTCGTCGGAGGTGGGAGTCGCCAGGGCCGGGCGCAGGCCGGCGCGGGCACCACACTTCTCCCCGGCCGGTGGTTTCGCGGTGGCCCGGCCCCCACTTCCTGATCAGGTCTGCGCACGACGGTGGCGGGCGGCTCCAGCCTGGAAGCGGGCTGGGCCCCTCTGGAAGCCCTGGGCTGGAGCCCCGCACAGTCAGGCGGGCCGGGAGCCGCCGCAGACTCCGCCCGCCCCCCGCAGGCCGTCCCGTCCCCGGCCACACGGGACTCGGAAGTTAACAACCGAGACAGCGTCTCGCCCCGTCCGCGCGCCCGGAGACGCCCTCGGCTGGGAGGCGGCGGGGAAGCGAGGCCAGTGGGGAAGCAGGGGCGCGCGGCGGCCTCCGGCCCTGTGCCGCCGCTCCGCAGGCATCGCCCCTCCGCGCCGAGTGGGCGCGCGTGCGGCTGAGAACAATGGGGCCGGGGCCAGGCGCGGGTGCCCGGGCGAGGCGGCGGCGGCGGCCCGGCCCGGCCCGGCCGCGGCGAGTCAGCGTCCGGAGGGCGGCGGAGGACGCGGCGCCCGCCCCGACCAGCAGGCGCGCCGCGCGCCGTCCGCCCCCGCAGTCGGGGCCGAGCCCGGCGCCGCCGCCTCACCTTGTCCGAGTCCAGGTCGGGGTCGGCCTGGCACAGCCGGTACAGGAACGACTTCGGGTCCCGGCACAGCGTCTGCCGGGTGGTGAGGAAGTAGGTGCCGCCGACGTTGAGCCGGACCCACTTGGACACGCCGCCGGGGCGCTGGGCCAGGGCGCCGAGGCCCGCGCTGCAGCGGCGGCACAGGCCGCCCCCCAGCCCCGCCCCGAGGCCGCCCGGGGCTGGCGGCAGCAGCTCGCAGCGGTCCTCCGCCATGATCCCAGCAAGCCCCGGCACAGCGCCGCGCCGGAAGCGTCCGGCCTTTAATAGAGTCCCCCGGCCCCGGCCCGCCCACGGAAGGCGCCCGCCCCGGCGTCATGCGGCGCCGGAAGTTCCGGCTCGGAAAAGCGGCCGGCCGTGCCCCCTTCCGGCCCAGGGGTCGGGGCGCGACGGGGCCTCCCCGCGGCACCCCCGCCCCCGCAGAGAGCCACGCCCGCCAGCGTATACACTCTACATGCGTTTTTATTACAAGACTACCGAGCGTACGTGGAAAATTCATCATTCGGTAACTACATCTAAAGCACAAATACTTGGGGAAAAGAATAAACAGGTTCATTAAATTATATGATTAAATCATTGACCAAATAGAAAATTTATATAATAAAGCCAGAAAAAAAGTTGTAAAATATAGTTTACAATAATTATTCACATTCAAGGCTGTACATCAATACATACAACGTGGCCCCGGACATGAATCCAATCCAAGTAATTCATATATTAGATTTTAAATAACACAGACTGAACTAGAGGCCAACGATAGCCAGCAAATAACCTTATATAAGAATAAAATACAAAAGTGTATATCCTAGTATCGTTGCATTATTTGTTTTCATACGTCTTTTAAATGTTCACCTCGCCTGTACATCACAGTTACAGCTACTGACCAGGTAGAGCATGGCGCACGCGCCTTCCGCCTGCCTGCCTGCCACCAGCCCGGGCGGCGGCTCCCCTACGACTGCCGCACCCTATTCTGTGCTGCCGAACAGCAGATACATCAGATCTAACACCGCAAACCTGAACTTTGCCAACGCCCAATCAGACTTAGGACCGTGAGCTTCCGTCCAGCCAGGTGACAACCTACTCGTTAACTTGCCCAGGGTTAGACAGGGTGCATCACACAGCTAAATATGGTTTGCGTTTTGTAAAGACTCTACAGGAGGGTGATGATTCTTCACCGTGAAGCGCGTCCACGGGGCAAACGCACGCGGACCAAGCTGGAGCAGTCACCACCAGGCCGAGCTTCAGCTAACACTGCTTCTCTGAGGAGCATCAGCTGCCTGCCTCCACCGGTTCTCCACAGGCAGGGCAGCCAGCGGCTTGGAGGTGCCGAGGCCACGGGCAGGACACCGCCGGGACTGAAGGGCACTCTCCAGTGTCAGGTCAGATGTGGGCAGGAAAACACACGGAGGCGGCCGATGGCAACGTCTCTGACCACTGCCACGGCCTGGGCAGTGAGTGCCCTCTGCCTGCCTAGCAGCCAGGGAGGCCGAGACCCAGTTCCGCGCAGCCACACACCTGGAAACAGCTCCCATGTGTCCCCAGGCAACAGCCCCAAGCCAACGTGGAGTAATTAAGATTGGAATCAAATTTGGGTAGTTTGGCCTTGAAGACCGCTAACAGCTGCAGGCAGGGCGGGCAGAGGCCCTGCGTTCACCTGGCCCACCCTTGCGTGGGGAGGGCCGCCATGCTCAGGGAGCAGCCTGCAAGGCCTGTCCGTGAAACCCGACCCTCCTTCCTAGGACCTTTGCTCTTGCTGCTTTCAAATGGCTCCTGTGCTTTCGAGTCTAGCTGAACCACAGTCATCCACTAGGTGCGTGGCAAGGTCAATTCAACACTTTCTCTCTGCCGGCCTGCAGACACGAACGCAGTACCACGTGGACAGAGTAGGAGACTGAAGCGTCACGTGTGCTCGGCCGCGGCAGCAGGGCAGGAGTCAGCACACGCAAGCACACCAGACCCAAAAGGGGGAGGCAGGCGTTGGGGAAAGTGAACTCCAGTCGTGACATCACTGTAGCATTAAAAAAAAAAGCGGTCTTGTTCAACCCTTTGGAACACACAGCTTACCGGAACTGACCTGCTCAGCCTGGGGCGCACCTGCAGGCTTGTGCACTGGGGCTGAGTGCGGGAGAGACCAGCATCACCTTTAAGTGAGCAGCTGACCCAAAAGTACCACTGCTGGGTCTCTGGGGTGAGGAGGGGGGTCAAAAATCAAGACTTAGGAGGTTCACAACATTACTTAAGAAGTGGAAACCCAGAGCCATCTAAATGTTTCCAGCAGGGAAATGACAGTTAAGTTGTAATGTGACCACTGCACTCAAACCCCAAGGATCATCAAAAACAACGTTCCCGAGACACCACGCATGACGCAGGCGAATGGCTAAAACATCAAGTGGAAAAAGCTAGACGCAGAGGGGTGGATGCTGCATGTTCCCAGTTTAGTTTAAAAAGCAAACATTTCGAGAGGTGGCAGCTGAACACCCAAGGCTCACAGTGGCCTCCTCTGGGGCTGGGATGAGCCTCCAGTGACTTTCAGAAAACAGTTTGGTTTTAGCAGGTCCAGACTCGTCCGGAGCCCTGCCTGGCGCCTGGGTGGGGGTGCCTGGGGCGTCTGCAGCAGTTCCTGCAGGCCTGAGCAGCCCGCGGGGCTGAGGCGTGTGGTGCCCACCAGCCCTGGCTGACTTCCCCAAAGCCCCCCACCCCAGCTGCACGTCAGCACTCGCCGGGCGCACTCAGGAGAGGGGGCACGGGCAGAGGGAAGCAGCAGCCGCTGGTTCTCCCAGCCCTCCCGGCCACAGGCTGGTTCAACAGGACGCATGCTTTCTCCCCGCCGGCAAGTCCGCCCTGCAGTCCCGCGAGGCTGCGGCTGGCATCAGTGCCACGTCTGTGTCTCGGGACGCAGGTGCCCGTGCAGACAGTGGTGACAGAAGGCAGGACTGGACCACAGCTGGCCAAGGACAGGGAGAGGTGCGCAGGCCTGAGTCTGCCACCTCGGGGGGGCTCTGGGGGAGCACAGTTGCGTCCAGATCAGGGGCCTGCAGCCACGGCAATCCCATCGGCTCCGCCGGCTGCGAGCTCAGCCCTACCCCGTCACCGCTGGCTCTGCAGGTGACCAGGGTGCGTGGCGGTGAAGCCGGGAGGTAGTGGTGTGGTCGGGGGAGAGGGTCTGTCTTCGCAGCAGCCCCGCCCGCCCCCTGCCCTCCACCGGAGAGCTAAGCCAGCTGCGGTCTCTGTCCACACAGCAGACACGCCTGTCCCAGGAGGGCGGGGCACAGCGGGAGTGAAGCTGAAGGAAGATTCCGGAAAGAAAAAGCCAAGCAAGGATCACTTTTTAAAAAGCAGATGAACACAGGCCAGACTTCCCCACGGTGAGGTGTGAGGAGCAGCTCAGCCTGCACCACACCCCTGGGGCGGTGGCTGACCCAGCCCCCTCCTGGGACCCTCGGGTGCTGCTTCCTAGCAGAGGACATGGGCCTCACTGTCCCATCCACTCCACGCTGGGCAAGCCGGAGGCCCCGCCAGTGAGAGCCGCCTGGGCTTCCAGGGGGCTCTGTGCCCAGCAGCCCAAGGGCCGAGGCTCGGCCTTGGCAAAGCAGCCACGTGGACGGCGGTCTGTGTGCCTCACCCGGCACCCGCGCGGCCCCGGGGCCCTGCCAGAAGCAGCCCGGAGACACAGGACTGCTGGCCGGCCGCCGCCTGTGCTGGCGCGGGAGAAGGGCCTGTGTGTGAGCGCAGCAAGCCCGGGGCCTGGGGGCCGGTCTGCGCCCCCGACACGGGCACCGCCGAGCCAGGCAGAGTCCCAAAGGAGCCAGCGCCGCGCAGCCGAAGGCGCCTAGGCTGTCCGAGACTGCGGAGGTTCCAGCCAGCGGGGTGGCCGTCACCGCACGAGCGCGCGGCGTGACCGGCGGTGCGGCCAGGCTTCCCAGCAGTCTGCCCTGGTACCCTCCAAGGGGCCACCAGGCGTGACGCTCCTTGCTGGGAGACAGCCGGTGCCACGCAGGCAGCACCCTCGCTTCCAGGGACAGCGGCCACCGGCCCCGCGAGTGTCGCCGGGACGCCCAAGTCCATCTCTCGGGGCTGCAGCTGGCCCGGCCCTGGCCCGGCCTGCACAGGCGCACGAGGGGACCAGAGTCCGCAGCCAGAGCCAACGGGGGGGGCCGGGGCCGGGCCCGCAGTCACCCAGGGACCGAGAGGAAGAGCCCGAGCCGGAAGCCAGAGTGGGGTGGGGCGCCCCCGCAGGTGCGCGATGCCCCGGGAGAGTTCCATGATGACGCGGGCGGGGGCGCCCAGGCCGGAGCCCCCAGCCTGGCGGGGCAGGGACCGACGCGCGGAGAGCTGGTGGCGGGCGCCCGGCGGGGGCGGCCTCCGTGGCGCAGAGGGAGCAAGCGAAGCGGCCCTGAATTCCTGTCGGCGTCGGTTTGTTCTTTGTGCGGTTCGGTATTTTTTTTCTTTTCTTTTAAATAAAAAGCGGCCAGGGCTGCCGTCAGCGCCCCGAGGAGGCCAGCAGGTGGCCTGGAGTGCCCGCGGCGCCGGGCCGCAGGGACACCGTCCAGCCGCGGCGGTCACTGCACGGCGGCGCCCGGCGGGCTCTGGTATCTGTGCCGCCACACCTCCTGGATCTTCTTGCACCACTTGTGAGCGTTCCCGCTCGGGTCCATCAGGTAATAGGTCCTGCTGGGCTGTGGGGACAGAATGCGTCGGCGTCCACGGAGCCGGCCTGGGTGGCACCCTCAGCACCATGAGGAGCCCTGAGCCGCGACGGCGCGGCCGCCAGCGCTGCAGGGGAGCAGTGAGCCGGGGCCGGGAGTCTCTGTGCCGCCCATGAGCAAGGTTACGTGAGCAAGGACATCCCACTGATCCCGTGGGGTCACCCTCCATTCAGAAACAAGCACAGGGGCCTCCAGCCCAACTCGGGAACGGGGCACCGAACATGTGGGGCAGAAGCGCGGCCCCGAGCCCTGGGGATGCTCACCGTGTGGACGAAGAAGGTCTTGAAGTTCTTGGCCTCCGGCCGGAGCTCCTGCGACCAGGGAATCTCGCCCTTCAGGACTCTGCTGACGGGGTCCACGTAGTACAAGTGCGGCCCCTCTGTGAGCAGCAGCTGGCGCCGCCGGGCAAACAAACCCTGCGGGGACGTCAAGTCACACCCAGCCCATTGGGGCCGGCAGCGGCCACAGCGGCCTCTCGCTGGGCAGAGCAAGCAGCCCCAGCCCCTCTCTGAGCACCTCCCTGGGGGGCAGCTGCCGCACCCCGATGTGCAGGGCCCCGGCCCCATGAGCAGCCAGGCCTGTCTCTCGTGCTCTCAGCTCCCCATGGACCAGGGGGGCGCCGGGCACCGCACCCCCTTCCTGCAGCCTCCCACCGGCACGCACTGGCTGGGTGCAGTCGGGGCCAGCAGAGGGCTGGACGCCGACACACCCTCTCACCCGGGGCAGCTGGCCTCCTGACGTCGGCCTGAGCCTGCGTGGCGGCGGCGGCCAGCGCGGCGTGGGGCCAGGACCTGCTCAGGGAGCCGGGACAGGCGCACTCACCTTCCGCTTGTCTACTGGGCCCATTTTCAGTATTAAGTTATTTTCTACAAACTGGTGCCTAGAAAAATAACAAACAAGAACGAAGTCAGAGACACGGCCCTGCGAACTGCCTCTTCTAAGCTCACTTCGCTTTGGCCTCCGCTCGGGCGGCTCCCAGGGACACAGCCCGCCCGCCCCCGCAGCGGAGGGGAGGCGCTGTGCGAGCAGCTCTGAGTCCTGCGCTCGGAGCCCAGCGGGTCAGACCGCACCTGCCAAGGCCCGCGTCAGGCTGGCCTCAGACCCGAGTGGGTGACGCACGCAGGGCGGGAGCCGGAGGACGCCCAAGCTCGGGTGGGCTCCCGCAGCGCCCTTGAGCCGGGTCCCCGCGGGCCGGGGTCTGACCCAGCCAACGCCCCCCAGAGTCCATGGGGCTTTCTGACAGACACCTCAGGACTGAGGGCCCGGCCCCAAGTGGACAGCGAGCAGCAGTGGGTCCCCCCAGCGGGCCCCTCCTTGCAGGGCTGCGCGTGGGGGAAGTGCGGCCGCTGACGCAGGTACCCGGGGCCAGGCGGACGCCTGGCGGAGGGGAGCCGTCAGGGCACAGCTACGGAGGCCCATGGCGCTGGGGACAGCGGCGCCAGCGGGGCTGCCTCACCCTGGCCTGTGACGTGGGAGTCGGGGAGATGGGGCAGGGGCGAGCTGCAGTGGAGGCTGGGTCGAGCACCCCCAGGCCACAGCAGAGGTCCTCGGCAGAGGGCTGCACCAAGCACCAGGAACCCGCGGCCAGCAGTGAACTGCTACTGGCCTCGGCACTCCCAGGCAGACGGGGGAGACTCAGACAAGGGGCCAGAAGGCAGGCGAGAGGCGCAGCAACCAGGAGGGATCACTTCCAGACCTGACGAGCAAGCACGCCACAAAAACCAAACACGAACAAAGTCACCTGAGGAACAGGCTGGAGGCTCCAGCAAACACGACCCTCCAAGCGCACTGACCCAGAGACAGAGAAGGTCTGAAACCACGACAGGAACAGCCAGGAGAGTCCAGCCGGATCCCAGCGTCAGTGCTGCCAAGTCGTGAGCGCACCCACGTCCTGCGTGTCCTGCTGGGGGCCCTGGCGAGTGGGCCCGCGCCACGGGGTGCTGAGCTCGGGGAGTGGGGCTGGCGCGGCATGTGGACAGGGCGGCCGGGGGCCCCGGGTCCTGGGAGACCAGGCCTGGCCAGCGGCCACAGCACAACAGCACCAGCTGGAGGGGGCCCAGCGGGCCAGCCCCGCCACCCCCAGAGAGACGCCACAGATAGGCCGGCCCACGGGCCCCAGGCGCAGCACACGGGCCGTCAGCGCGGCCAGGGCCCGTGAGCCTTGGGGCTGTCGGGCCCCTACGGATAGTGGCTCTCGCTCTGGAGGACCAGGGCCGCTCGCCATCCCAGCAGGGCGACCAGCTGCTAGCGGGGGGGTCTGCAGTCCCGCCCCTCACCCAGGGACTGCGGACACCCTCCCGACTCCACGCGCCGGGTGGCCCCTCCCGCCACCCGGGCTCCCAGCCGACGCTCAAGGACGCAGGGCAGCCAGCGAGTGCGGCCCGCAGCGACCCCAGCGGCCTTGAGCGCAAGGCCCAGCCCCAGCAGGAGGCGGCTGGTCCCCAGCCCTCAGCACCAGGTCCTCTGCACGCGTCTGCACCCCACGGAAGACCCCAGGGAGCTTTCCTTCAGGGCCACACCCATCGATGCTTCCGTACAAAATGAAACGGACACTTGCAAATGCACAACTGAAAAGTAGTCCCCGGGCCGCCCTGGTGGAGCAGGGGGATGAGCGCTGCTCTGTGACACATCCGCAGCCGCTGCAGCGCGAGTCCGACCCCCGGCCAGGGAGGGACCCGCAGGGCGCAGCAGACTCTCCTGCCTCCCCACTCGCTGCTCCCTCAGCAGTGGGTTTCAGTGGATCTGCCTGTTCTGCTCCCCGCTCTGTCTCTGGTGCATCCTCTAACCCTCCCACACCTCCGGCCTGTACCCCAGCTCTTGCATGCACCAATAAATAAATCTTAAAAAAAAAAAAAGTAACAATCCCACCGCCAGTTTCCTCCACCTCTGGGCGAAGCTGACCCACAGCATGCCAGCCACACGCCCAGCGAGGCCGCAGCGGGCCTGAGAACACGGCCCCACGAGCCACGTCTGGAGGGCAGGCGTGGTGCTCACCAGGGGTTCCCGCTGGCCTGCTTCTCCAGCAACAGCCTCTTCTCCTCCTCGGAGAACCGCAGGTCCAGCTCGAAGGACTGGGCGTCCAGGCCGTGGATGTACTGCTCGATGCTGCTGCCGGGCCTGGGGGGCGGGCCCGCGTCGGCGGCCGGCAGCGAGTGGGAGGAGGAGGACACCTGCATGCAGCCGAACTGGCTCAGGAGGTTGTCGTACTGTGGAGAGAGCGGGGTGAGCCGCGGGCACAGGGCTGCGGGGAGCCCGGGCCCACGACGACACGCCGGCGCAGGCGGGAGCTCCTCCGAGGCCACCCGGACTCTCCTGCAGGCGGAGCAGTCCCAGGCCCGTCAGAGGAGCGGCCGGCACGAGGGCCAGCCAATCTCCGCGACACCCACCTGGAAGAGCTTCTACCTGCCGGTGGTCTGGGGCCTGCTGAGCCGAGACCCCCCAGGCCAGGTGCCCTCCCAGCCCAGAGGCTGTGTGGAGGGCCCGGGAGCCTCAGGCGTCCGGCTTCTGCCCAGGGCCCCTGCTCTGGGTCGGGCAGTCACCCATATTCCAGCGAGCCGACTACACTCGGTCTACGAAACGTTCCTCCCTCCGTGTCGGCAAACCGCACGCGGCCAGGCCGCTCGCCACCAAGGCAAGAACAGGCCTCGTCAGACCGCGAGGCGGGCAGGGGGCCCCTGTGGTGACCTGAGGAGGCTGCCCAGCCCGCAGGAAAAGAAAGAGAAGAAGAGAAAGGAGAAGAAACCTGAGCAGAAAAGAGGAGCGCGGCCTGCCCAGTCCCCTGCGGCCACCCAGCGCCCCCACTCTCACCGGGCCTGCGGAGGCCAGCCCCACCCGAGCTCACGGCCTCCACTTCAGGGTCGGGCCGGCGTCCCTGCGCCCTTCCAGAGCAGCTGGCAGCACAGCCACGGCTGCCCACGCAGGGCTCCTGTCTGGGGTGCCCCGACACGGGCCCCACAGGGAGGCCCAGATGCATGCAGGCTGCAGCCCCTCGGCCGCGCCTGTGCAGCTCCAGAAGCGACGTGACGAGGGGGTGGGGCAGGAGTGGAGGCCACATGTCCCTCCAGGGTGCAGTGCACCCCCCTCAGCGGCCCCCCCCAGGAGGGCCACGTCCCACAGCACTCACGCCGCCCACCCTGCCGAGCCCCTTCAGCCCACGCCCTCTGTGCTCCAGAGGAGGCTGGCTCTCCAGGACTCTGCGAGCCGCTGCCTCATCAGCAGAGCCCCGGCCTGGCGGAGGCGCTGCTTCCACAAGCCCCGCTCGTCCCAAAGGCGATGACCAACTCCAGGGCACAGGAACGGACGCCGGCCCCAGTGCCCGTGAGCGCGGGGCAGGGCAGGGCAGGGGCAGGGAGCCCCGCCGCCGGCCACCACCCGCCCCTGGGGACGCGCGCGCCCACCAGCTGCGGAGCCCCGTGGCGCCCGACTCACGTTCCCATAGCAGTCCTCATCGTCCTCCGACATGGCCGGCAAGTACGCCGTGAGCTTCGGGGGCGTCTGGTGGTGCAGGTTCTCCCACGTGATGGACTCAAAGAAGGGGTGCGCTTTGAGAGGACCGTACCCGGCCATTTCTTCACAGCCCAATCGCTTCGTGGCATCTAAAACCTGAAATCCCGACAAAATGAGGCAGCGTCAGGTGGGCAGAGCCCGACCAGAGCCTTGGCCAGCAGCTCTTCCAGACTCGCCCCAGAGGGCCGAGCCGGGGACCTGCGGCCCCGCCCTCCCAGCCCTGCCCGGTCCTTCCCACACAGGCGGCCAGAACGACCGCCCGGGGCGCAGCAGCGAGGACCCGCGCAGAGAGGAGCCGCAGAGCCGCTGGCGAGGGCAGAGGACCGCCTGGCAGCAAGCGGACACCGCTCAAGGGACCTGCGCCCCGGCCCCGGGACCCACAGAAGAACCGTGCTGAGGCACCAGGCAGGAGTGTGGGGCAGCAGCTGGCGGAGGTCCAGCCAGCTCGGGGCACTCGCCCAGGGCGGGTGGAGACTCCCGACCGCTCCCCCAGCTATCCTGCGACCGCCGCATGCCGCCTGTGCTGCGCCCACCGCCTCGGGTGCCGGCCCCAGCGCTGGCCCACACAGGTGTCACTGCGGCCGCGGCACTGAGCGCCAGCATCGAGGGAGCCCCGGAAAAGAGCCTGGAGGTTGCGAAGCTCTTCTAGCAACAGTGACAGGAGCGCCGAGTTCTCCTGGGGTCCCCACCGCCCCAGAGCCCCTCATGACACAGAGGAGCCGGAAGGCTCCCTGGCAGCTTGGGAAGCAGGCCACAGCCATGGAAGCCTCCACCTGAAGGAAAGTCAGAAGGTTTACCAGGAGTTTCTCCACGAGGTCTCTGGCCTTAGGGAAGAATTTCTCAGGAAAGTCATATTCCAACTTAATGATCTTCTGAAATATGAGATATTCGTTCCTGTAGAACAAGAAAGCTGGTACTCGACACTCTCCAGAACCCTCCCGACCTCGCAGGCCAGGGGGCAGGGGGCGGGGCAGGGGGCGGGGGCGAGGCGGGGCGGGGCGGGGGGGGGGCGGGGCGCTCACCCTGCCCTGAAGGGCGGCAGTCCTGCCACGAGCTGGTAGATGATGCAGCCGAGGGCCCACAGGTCTGAGCTGTGGGCAGAGAACAGACAAGATGCTGCAGACTCAGGGCCGGCACCTTCACTTCCATTCTGGCTGCTTCAACCACCCTACTCCGCCTCCTGCCGCGGGGAAGGCCAGGGGAGCCCACATGCAGGCCGGGCGGCTCCTCCCAGCTCTCCCACTGCCAGCCAGGGTGATCGGCTTCCTCAGACCCTGGCCCTGAGGCAGGAGCTGAGCGGGTGTGGGTAGGATAGCCACAGAGGGGTGCCCCTGCCACAGCAGACGTCACTGTGCCCTAGACAGACCCGCGGGGTGGGGAGCAGAGCTCCTGGGCGTCAGGTGCATGCTCCTCCCCACTGCGTTCACGGCAAGAGCCGTGCCCAACTTCGTAAGCACTCTGATCACACGCTTTTAAGAGAAACACTGCAGCTCTAGATTTGCGGGCGCCCCCGCCCCCTCACCCTGCTCCTCCTGACGCCTCAGCTCAGCACAGACCCAAGGGCATCGAGGCACCACTGCCCACGGCCGGGTCCTCCCAGGCCTTCGCGGACGTGGGGCTCCGGGCAGCCGACACTCTCGTCTGGAGAGGCCACCGCCCGGCGCCAACACAGGACCCGGGAGCCAGGCGCGGGGCTGGCCAGTCCTCGCTCTGTCCAGTCGCTGGTCTCCCCACAGTCCAGCAGGTTAAAGCAGGAAGTTACACAGGGAGGGAGACAGAAGGGGGAGCACAGGCCCTGTGCCTCTGAGCGATTCACCGTCTGCAGGCTCGCTCACCACCGAGCGTCCTGGCAGCACGATGAAACGCCGAGAGGGCGCCAGGGTGAGCCGCGGAAGCAGACGCACCGAGGACCTGAGCCCCACTACGCCATGGCAGCTCCCTGAAGCCCAGCGCAGGGCCTGGGGCAGACGTGCTGCCCCGCTGGCGGACAGCTGCCAGGCCTCGCACGGCGCAGGGCTCACGGCGGTGAGCAGCCTCAGGAGCGGAGCGGAGCAGGCCCAGCACGGGCTCCGGTCGTGAGGCCTGGCAGAGCAGAGAATCCGCCACTGCAGAGCAGACGCGCCCTGCCAACCGCAAATGGTGGGCTCAGAGCCAGAGGGGCAGGACGTCACTGCAGAGCGGCGCCACAGCCGGACACCGAAGAACGAAGACAGACACAGCAACGCCCTGCCACGGTCCGGCCCCTCGTCCACGGACCTCAGCGTCCTCCCAGGCGCTCTGCGCACACGGCCCACGAGTGCGGGCCCACATCCCCCCATTTCCACATGGGGAGGGGGGCACTGGGGACTCCTACCGTGCAGCTGGCCAGCCTGGGTTCCGAGAACCCGCCTGCTCCGGGGAGGGTCCTCCTACAGCACCTGCTCCTGTGGGCTGGGGTGCAGCCGCAGACCCCATGTCCCACCAAGCTGTGATGCAACCACTGCCACACCCCAGGGGACAAGGGCCCGGCGGGAAACCGCGCAGCCGTGCCCGGCCCATGCCAAGACCTCAAAACCTGATAGGGTCAAAAAAACCCAAGATGAACCCGAGACTCTGCTGACCAACGTTAACTTGTCATGGCTGTGCTCTGTGACCCCCCAGAGAAGTCAAAAGCCACCACACCACACAGAGCTGCATCCCCACAACCACCACTGGCTCCCCCACAGCCAAAAGGAATCCCTAGAAAAGCTTCAGCCACAGAACTCATCAGCAGTTAGAAATGTCCCCCAAATGCTGAGGCTCCATACCCTTGAGGCCCCAAACATCACCTCTTGATCTTCGACCCACCCCTGTACCCACAGCCCTTTTTAGACTTCTCCCTGTTCTGGCCCTGCGCCTCCCCACTCCCCAATTCCCTTTTGTCCCCCCTGCCCAGTGGGCCTGCCATGCCTTCCCCTCTCTTGGCCACGGTGTCCTCTCGCCCACCCCTGTCCTTCTCTGTTCGCCCCTGCGGGCCGGGCCCCAACGACACCAGCTCCACCCTCCTGCACACCTCACCAGCCCGCTTCTTCCCACCCCTAACTGCTCTACGCAGACCCAGCTAAGGAGGCGCCAGGACCCCTGGGGCCAGCGGGAAGCCCAGTCAACGCAGCAGGCCCCCAGGCCATCTTTCCCCCAGTCCTTCAGTTCCCAGGAGCAGGTCACAACGAGCGCCCCGAAGCAGAAAGCAAAAGGTGGAGCAAAGCAGCTCGCAGGTTTTCAGAGGAAAGACCGTGAATAAAAGGTGAGACGCGCGATCCCTGCCAAGCATGTGGAACAAGCAGCCGCCAGAGGCCTCTCCCAGCCACACCTCATGACCAACAGGCTGCCGCAGAGAGAGGGGCTTCGGACCGGAGAAAAGCGGCTTACCTCTTACAGGCCGACTTCTCTGTGAGCAGCTCTGGAGAGACATACTGGGCCGTGCCCACGAAGGAGTTGGCCCTGGCTGGTGAGAGAGGAGAGGGGGTCACTCTGCGGCGGCTGCTCGCAGCGCAAACCCACGCGGCCCCATCCAGCCAGGGATGTCAGGTGTGCGTGGCCCATCAGGCTGCACCGAGGCCGCCCGCCACGGCTGCCAGACCAAGATTACTGCTGGATGGT
Source organism: Galemys pyrenaicus (assembly GCA_019455555.1). Lineage (NCBI taxonomy): Eukaryota > Metazoa > Chordata > Mammalia > Eulipotyphla > Talpidae > Galemys > Galemys pyrenaicus. The sequence continues at coordinate 748,756 of JAGFMF010012160.1, read as the reverse complement.
CCCTCCCGCCCTTGCAAGAGCTGCCCGGCACTTGAGCTGAGGGCCTCGAGGCCAGAGCCGGGTCCCATCACAGCTGGACCTGCAGAACCTAAGAGGCCTGGACAGGCGCCAGCAGGCAGGTCTGGGGCAGAAAGGGCCCTGCAGGTGGGGCGCACAAAGCCCCTGGACCCAACCACCAGGGCGGCGAGGCCGAGCTCGGGCCACGCTCACTGCAGACCTGTGGGTCAGGCGAGCAAGGTCTTCTGGGCCTGCCTAGCTCTGGCGGGCAGGAACTGGCACCTGCGTGCCTGCCCCAGCATGACGCAGCCAGCCCAAGCCTCCAGAGGCATCCCTGGGGCCCACTGCAAGGGGTGGCACAGCGGCTCTCCGCCCGTCCCCACGAGTGAACAGGAGCCCAGATCCAGGGTGACCGCCACTCCGGCTGGGCCCCAGTCACCTCTAGGGGGCATGAGCACTACCCCTGGCGAGTCCTTGCACGCAGCACGCCTGCCCGCAGGGGACCACCCTGGACGCCAGCAGGCCCAGCCCGCCGCCCCACACACAGGGCCTGCAGACACTCACCCTTCGACAGCACTTTGCTGTCTACCTGCCCGACCCTCCTCAGGCCAGACCGTCCTCGACACTTTCGACAGTGCGGAGCAGACACGACCCTAGACCAGCACTGGGGCGGAGAGGTCGCTGGCCAGTCAGCCTCAGCTCTACCCAGGCAGCTCTAACAAGCGCAACATCCCCAGACACCCCACAACTAAGCTCCCCCAACCCAAAGCTCCCAGGGAACGCTGCTCTGGGACAGCACTCTCCTAAGAGCTGGCCCAGGTGTGCAACATTCCAGAAGAGGGGGTGGAGGAAAACAGCGGACAACAACTTTCTTTGCCTTACCCCCCCCCCACAATCAGGGTCCAGATAGGGGGTCAGACTTCTGTCCCCGGACTGACTCCAGTTTCATCCCAGGCATCTTAGGCCAGCCTGAGTCAGAATAACTCAGCAGTTCAACCTCTGGGCATAAAACATGACAGACCCGTGCTTTCTTTATGGTCTCCAGCTGGAAATCACACCAATCCTGGCCCAGGGCCACCCCGCAGCACCCCAGGGCCTGCCGGACTCTCAGCAGGGAGGAAGGACGGCTGAGGGTGAGGGGCCGTGTCCAGGGGAATCTCTAGGTCCACAAGGGTCGGGGGCAGGACGGAGCCCCTGCTCCAGCCCAGGCCCTGTGGCCCTCCCAGACCTGAGCCCTGGGGCTGAGGTGCCCTGGCCTGCTCTGTTCCCTGCCAAGAGCTTGGCCAGGCTCTGGCTGAGACCACCAAGAACACTGAAGAGAACCAGCCCAAGGCCCAAGCTGGGGAGACCACTCAGCAGCACCAGCGTCAGGGGCCAGAAGCAGCACAGGTGGGAAAGCCACCAGGACTGCAGGGGAGCGGGGCTTGCCCAGGGAGCGCTGGGAACTCTGGGGGAGGAGTCTCCGAGGAGCATCCGGAGCCCCAGGACGGCCCTTCCTGCCACGAGGACGAGGAGCCGGAACCGCCTGGCCCTCACGGCGCTCGCGGGTGGCTTCCGCGACCTCGGGTCTTCAAAGCGTCACTAGGAAGCCCTAGAACCCAGCTTCGCGCGCGGAGACGCGTGCCGCGCAGCAGCGGCCAGCGATGCGGCCGCGCCCTCGGCCGCTCAGCCCAGGCCGGGCGGCGGGGCGGGGCCAGGCGCGCCGCGGCTTCCTCTTCCGCCGCTTCCGAGGCGCCCCCGGCCGCGCGCGCGGGGCCTGGGAGGAGGGCCCGGGCGCGCGGCTCCCCGGAGGGCGGGGAACGCGACGGCGCTCAGAGCACATTCTAGGGCTCCACGCATAACGCGGCCGCGCTGCGACGCACGACGCGGCAACGGTGACGTGGCTGGTGACACGGCGCCTGCGGGGGCGCCCGGGCGGGGCCGGCGCGGGCGGGGCCGGCGCGGGCGGGGCCGAGGGAGGCCTGGGGCCCGCAGGGTGTCCACAGGGAGATGGCAGGGAGCCGAGCAGCACCGCGGCTGCCCTCCCGCCTGCAGGAGGGCATTCTGGGAGCGGACCAGCCCCCCTCGGCCACGCGGCGCCGCACCTCCCCCGCGGGCAGCCGTCTGCACTGATGGCCCATTCCCCGAAACCAGAGGGGCGCTGGGGCAACCTGGAGCCGCCTCCCAGGCCCAGGTCCCGGTTTTGCCCCGCACTGCTTCTAAGGAACTTCTGCTTCTGCGGGGCCATCTCTGCCGACAGCACAGCCAGACAGACAGGAGGCGGCGGGCAGCTGGACGGCAGAGGCCTGCTGGAGCGCCAGGCTCAAACCAGCGCTGGCTGCGCCGGGACCCACTAGGGCCCGGGCCATGTGAAGGGAGGAGCCGGCTGCCCCACTGAGCACACCCCAGGGTGGTGCTGACCACTGCGCAGGCCGGGGCCGGGCACCACAGCCCCACTGTAACACTAGCAAAGCCGGACACAGGGCCCTACAGCAGGGTCCCCACCGGGGAAGCAGCATGCGCCCCTCAGGGCGGGCGCGCTGCCACTGCACCTCGCCACACGTTAAGGAGGGACTCAGTGACCCTGGGGCGGCGGGGCAGGACAGGGCGATGCTGCTGACCAAGGGCGAGACAGTGAGCCTGCCCGTGGCTCTCAGAAGTGACCAGGAAGGGAGAGAGACCGCCATCACTCCGTCCTCCCCAGCTGGCACTGCTGTACAAGCGAAGGGTGGCACAGGGAAGTGCTCCGTGGAGAGGAGCCCCAGCCAGGAGCAAGGAGTGACTCTGGCGTTCGCACCCTCGACGGCCACCGGTCTCCGGGGCACAGGAACGAGCCCGAGCACGGTTAAGCCGCCAGCCCGACCCCAGCTGACACCGCACGCAGGCAGGGCCCATCACGCGACCTGGCTTCCGCAGGCACTAAGGGGAACGAGATGGGGAGGGGCAGGCCCGAAAGGGACAGAGCTCACTAGCCAAGCTCAGCGAGGGCTTTTGTCTGGGTCCTGGCTGAGCCAGCCACCACCAAACACCGACAGTGCAGACTCCGATGACTGGAAATCTGCTCGTCTAGAGACAAAGCCTCGGGCCCCCCAGCTGTGACCAAACAAATGCCAGCACTGAAAGGGCCAAGGCGGCATCTGGACGCGAAGGGCCGAATTTGCCAGGGGTCAGGGGCACTGTCCGCTACCGTGCCAGCCCCGTGTGGCAGAGGAGTGCCCATCGTGAAAGGGCATCCTGGTGCGTGTGCAGGAGGCACAGGTGGGCGCAGGGCGTGGCGCTGAGCGTGCTACAGTGGTGGGTGCACAGCGAGGCCCCATCCAGGGCATGCGGGAGGGCCTGTGGCGAGTGCCACAGAGGGCAGCCACACAGGTGCCTCCAGAGCCCCTCCTGCCCCCACAGTAAGACTGCACGGAGCTGCGTTTCAAGCCACAAACCTGTCTGAGCCTCAGGTGCAGGCACAACTGGACAGGGGCCGATGTCAAGGGCAGACGCGCCCTTCTGGAGATGTGCACATGAAGCACAGTGACAAGTCCCAAGGCCCCCTCAGCCCCAGAAGCCCTCCAGAGCGGTCCAGTCTGCCACCCTACCCTCACAGGCCCAACAGGCGGCTCTTCTCCAGGAGCGAGCTGTGGATGAGGCCCAGCAAGGGGACAGCCGTTCCCACGGGGAGGCGGAGCCAGCTCCACCCCAGCCGAAGGGCTGCCCTGGCCCCCACCAACGCTTTGCTTCTCAGTCGGAAAGGCAGAGGGGAAAGCTGATGCGGCACAAGCGCTCAACCCCAAACTGCTCGAACAGAAAACGAGAGTGAGCACAAAAATGAACCATCCACACAATAAAACATGCGTTTCCCTTTTCCTCTGAAGGAAAAAAAGCCAATTCGTCCACACACACAAGCAGTTCTCCTGGTGCACGCTGCAAGGGCCGGCAGCCTCCCACTGCGAGAAAGGAAGAAAGAAAGCAGGCCTATTTCACGACTTCACCACTGCACTGAGCTCTCGTACCTTCCACGTGATTACAGGGCAGTGGGAGCGGCCTTGCAAAACCCCAGCCCGCAGGGGAAAGACGAGAGAGGGCCTCGCTGCCCAGGAAGCTGGCACCGGGACACGGCGGTCCCGCCTGCCTCGGACACACCTCCCACCGGGGCCCCGCTTGCCGGCACGTGACGCACCAGAGACCACGCACCGGGGCCCGGTGGGCCGAGAGAAAGCTCCTCCTCGACAGCCAGGCCGTCTCGACCCCAAACGATGGCAGTCTGGCTCTCAGAGGCGCCACACCAAGAGACCCTCTCGGGGCCCAGCGTGTCTGCAGAAAGGACAGCGCTCCCCGAGAGAACCTGTGCAAAAACCCTGAGTTTTCCAACACCAGGAAGGGAAAGCTCAGGGCCTCTGCTGGACGAAGGCCAGCACGCAAGCCCGGAGGTCCCAGCACCAGCTCATGGTGGCCACCTGCCGAGTGAGCGAACCTTCCTAGGGACCCCACCGCAAGGCGCTCGGCTCCCCTTTTCTTCAGGCGAGTGCTCCAGCCGCAGGCAGGCTTCCGCCAGCAGCCTGCAGCACCTGCCCCACGCCCACAGGTCAGCCCCCGGGCCTCGCCCCAGGCCTTCTCACAGAAGCGGCCCTGCTGCGCCACAGCAGCCCCTCCGCTCGGGCCAGGGGCTCGTCCCAAGACCTGCGGTTCATCTTCAAGGTCACTGACTGGCCCACGCAGTAGCCGACGACTTACCTCTCCCGCATGCGGGCCTCCCCGCAAGCCACTCCATGTGGGAAGTCTTGGGGAGCGCACCAGCCACTCCCCCACCCCGTCCGCACTCCCTCATCCACAGCGGAGGGGGCGAGCTGCAGCCCCACGCTGTGCTGGCCACGGGCACAGTCAGCACAGCCCTCAGGCAACAAGGCGCCCCCTCTGGGCTGCGCAGGAGGGTCTGCAGGGCGCCATGCCGGGCCAGCACTGCCACACCTGAGATGGGGGCGGGCCCAGTCAAGACCAGGCGCCACCCTGCGCCCCCGCAGAGCAGGCCGCAACAGACACGCCCCGGGTCTCCGGGCCAGCGGCCACCACGGACCAGGCCGCAGAGTCGCCCAGGGAGGCCAGCATGCTCCGCAGACAGCCTCACCTTGCTTGCTGTCCGGGGACAGGACCTTCGCCGTCCCGAAGTCCGTGATCTGGATGTGCATGTCTTCGTTCAGCAGGATGTTCTCCGGCTTCAGGTCCCTGCGGAGGCAGGTTTCCGCGGGCGTCAGGCACGTGCTTCCTGGAGGCGCACCGAGCCTGTCCGGCATCCTCGTGCCGGCTGCAGCGCGGCCAGGACCACGACCGGCCCCGCAGACACTAGTCCGGCCCGAAGCGCCGGCACGAACAGCCCTGACCGGGCCTGCAGCGCCACAGGGGCACAGCCAGCTCGCGCTGGAGCTGCTGCAGCCATAGGAGGTCGCGGGGTGAGCGGGCAGCCACAACAGCGTCCAGGCTCCCCGAAGGGGCTCTGCGGCCGACCCCGCAGCGAGCCCGGCCCGGCCTACCTGTGGATGACGCCCTTGCCGTGCAGGTACTCCAGCGCAGACACCAGCTCAGCCGTGTAGAAGCGCGTGCACGTCTCGTCGAACGAGCCGATCTTGCGAATGTATTTAAGAAGTTCTCCGTTTTTGGCATAACTGAGGCCAAAATCTGAAGGGTGCTTAGTTAAGGAGGAGCTCGAAAGTCATATCCCGGGAACACCTTGTCAGCCTGCGGGAACCCCCCACGTCACGAAACTGAAGGTGCCCGGGTCCGAGACGGCCACCTGGCAGACCGGCCAGCGGGCTGGGACCCGAGGCCCTGGGCAGCGCCGGCGCCCGAGAGGGTGCCCAGCGGCCCAGGCTCCCGGGCTGGCACAGCGGGCCGGCGCCACGGGATGCTCTTCTGCAAGCCCACGGAGGGCCCGCTCAGGAAGGAGACCACCGGTGCACGGCTGGGCTCAGCCTACGGCAGGGCCCCCAGAAGGGCCCTGCAGCCCGGCCCCCTGCCCTTCCTCCAAATAGCGCTCGGCCCACAGGGCACCGCCCGCGCCTCCTCCTGCCATGGCAGACCTGAGCCCGGGCCGTGAAGACGGACTGGCCTGGCGCTGCTCCCGGCGCCAGAGCGTGGCCACCCTTGCCCACCTGCGCAGCCCTGTGGGCGGGGGCACGCCGCGGGAATGGCCGGAGCCCGGGGCACGGCAGCGCAGCCCGCGCCCACCAGCCCCGCATGCTCTCCAGGCGCTGGGCACAGCCACCCACCCGCAGGGCAGGGCTGGGCCAGCACCCGGGGCCACACTCTCCTGCCCACGCCCCGCGGAGCGAGTGCTGCAGGCGGTGCCCAGAAGGCCCGGGCCTCAGCAGCGAGGCCTGCAGCCTCTTCCGGCTCTGTGGGTTTTGCCCCTTATCTGACCGCTCCCCAGTTCCTGTTTCCTGTCTGAGGGACACTTTCTAGCTCTGCTTTCCCTGCTTTCTGAGGTGACTAGCAGTTCAACGGGACAGGCGCCCCCCGTCCGTGCCCGTTCCCCTCGACCGCACACCTCACTCACCCACAGCGTGTGGGCCAGCTCAGCCCCTCCTGTGCGGAGACTGCAGCTGCCCTAGCACCAGAGCCCCAGGCCGGGGCCAGATGGGCCCAGCGCAGCCTCTCCTCCAGCGGGAACAGCCGGCGAGGCCGGGTGCTGACAGCCCCACAGCCCCACAGCCCCAGGCGAGGCCCAGACTCCTGAGGGGTGGCTGCTCCCGGCCCATGCTGCCAGAGGGGGCAAGCAAGACGTGTGGAGACAGCCATCCCTGAGCACCCCCTCCCATGCCCACTGGAGGGACGGTGCCCCGCCGCAGCCCGTGTGTTGGGTCGAGCCTCCAGGGCGGGCCCTAGCATGGGGGTCAGGCTGGCACGCTGCTACAGGGCCGGGAACTGGGGAGGGTGGGCCTGAAGCGGCTGGAGGAGCCTGCGTGGGGCTCCAGAGCCCCCCTCATTCCCAGCAGGAGGCAAGTGACGCCGGGAGCCCCTCTCTGGCGACCGAGAAGCCGACCCAAAGCCCAAGGGCAGCAGGGTGCAGGCCCAGCCCACGTCCTGCACCAGGGGCCCGCCCTCGCGGGGATGGCAGGCGCACTCTTCCCGGCCTCCTTGGCCCAGCGCGCCCGCCCTGGGGGAGCCCAGCAGGCTGGGCTCCCCCCACAGCCAAACCCGACAGGTGCTGACCTCAGCGCCTCGGCCACCCTCCCTCGCCCGTCCGCCACCATCACCACTCATACGGGACAGCTGCAGGCCCCCCAGGCTGCATGGGACCGCTCGGCAGCATGGGCGTGCCCCCACCAATCACAGCTTCTGGCCCGAGCCCTGGGCCCGCACCGGCCAGTCTCCTTCAGTCTCTGGTGGGGCTTGACCCAGGCCAGCCCTCTGTACCCGAGCCGCCGCCCGGCCAGCCCACGAGCCACGGCCGCCAGCTCTTCTCGGAGCCCACGGCAGTGAGGTGTCCAAGCCAAGGCCATGGCGGTCACGGCCCCCGCCAGGCCCTGTCCAGTCTTCCAGCCAATGACAGTGCCACTGTGGCCCAGCCGCCTGGATGCCACCCCTTCCCGGCTCACCGAGTGAAGTGCTGTGGGCGCAGCCATGGCCGGGACCTCTGCCCTCGGGGGCTCCCACGGGGCCTCTGAGGACAAGGGGCCGGCCCAGGTGCTCCTGCTGGCGGACACTGAGTGTCGCCAAGTACCGTGGACCTCAGACCCCCAAGCTGACCGCCGCAGGCCCTCAGCTGGCCTGCGCCCCTGGTGGCCACGGCCCCCAGCCCATCAGGCAGGCGTGGCGGGCGCGGCTGGCGTCTGCGAGGGGGGAGCACCGAGGGCAGAGCTGCCTGGCAGACGCCCCCTCCCCATTACCGGGCACTCCGCGGCGCGCTCAGACGCACTGGACACGAGTTGGCCGCCCCGACGCTGCTCGGCCCTGCACGCGGCCACAAGAAGGGTGACGTGCTCCTGGTTTGGCCGAGGAGTCGGGCGAGGAGAGACGTGGGCGCAATGCTCCGGAGAGCAGCCCGCGGCCCGGGCCTGGCAACCGCGCCTTCCCGCACACCCCGCGCCCGGCCAAGACGGCCGGGGGCTGCTCCGGCCCCCCTGGCGCCCCACCAGCTCCTCGCCTGCCGCCCCATCTCTGCACACGCTGAGGCCGCTGCAGGGTCCGGGTGGGGACTCAGCACCACGGCCAGCGGCCATGGGGCTAAACTCACAACCCAGCACACGAGGCCTGATCACTAAAAGCCGCAGGACACCGAAGCGCCCCGGCAGGGCAGGCCGGGCCGACGTGCTCGGCTGTGCGCCCAGGCGCCCTGGGCCTGAGCCGTGCCCCGGGCTCCCAAGGCGAAGAGTGCTGGGTTTCAGGAGAGGACAAGGAACACTGGCGCGTCCGGGGACGCGCAGAAGGATACACAGCTTCTCGTCGTCCTGGAAGGTGAAGTAGAGCCTGACGAAGAAGGGGTGGTCCAGGCGCGACATCACGTCTCTCTCCCTGGTCACGTAGGGGGCCTTGTTCTCTTTGATGATGTGCCGCTTCTCCAGGATCTTAACTGGGGGGAGAGAAGCCCGTCACCACCGCCGGGGCTGGCGGCACCGTGCGCACGGCTGGGGAGCACGCCTGGGGCGGCCAGGGAGCCCCGTGCACGGCTCAGGCCACGCCGTCCGGGCCGCACGCAGCGTGCTGGGACAGGACTTACTAGCATACTCTCTGGAGGTCGCCAGTTCTCGGGCCAGGACAACCTGGTGGGGAGAGAAGAGGAGAAGCACCCAGTGGAGCTGGGTCCCCACCCACCGGGTGCCCTTGCAGTCGCCGCGCGGAGGCACCAGCCCACCACCTCCGCGTCAGGGCGCGGAGGGCGCCCCAGCAGGCCGCGCCGTGCAGTCGGGCGGTCGAAGCAGGCGGCTGAGAGGCCTGCGGCTCCAGGCCCGGCAGGCAGCCGCTCCCCCGGAGCTAGGATGACCTCAGAGGCGGGGCTCCACCGCGAGCGCCGCCCCTCGCACCGCCAACAGCACCCGCCTCGCGGAAACTGCCAGCAGCGGGAGCCTCGGCAACGTGGCCGCGCCGACACAGGACAGGCGAGCTGCCCCAGTGCTGCCTGTGGGGCCAACTCACAGGTGTGGAGAGAGAGCAGGCTTCACTTCGAGGGCGGGGCAGGCCTGTCCTTCAGGAACTCAGCCTGCGGGGCCCAGCCTGGCCTCCCAGCAGCAGAGCCAGCCTTTCCCGGAGGCGGGGGGCCACGCGGGCGGGCGCCAGGTGCACGCACCACACCCCATCCGGCAGCCAGCCCCGCCCTCCGGGTCTCACGGCCCGACCGTCACGCGCCTGGCTGCAGGACAGTAAGAGCGGCCGCCGCCCACCCTGCACCTGGGCAAGGCCAGCTCACAGCGGGGTGGGGAGGCAGTTGCAGCCCCAGGGCGCAGCCCTCAGAAGGAGCGCGCTCGCGGGCAGTGCGGCCAGGCACTCACCGTGGAAAAGGAGCCTTCGCCGAGGATCTTCCCAAACTTGAAGTCTTCAGGCCGTTTCTTCCGGGGCTGCGGAGGCGGCTGCGCGGCGTGCTGCGGCGGGGCGGCGCTGGGCCGGGGCTCGGCCGCTGTGCCGTCCATGGCGGGGCCCTGCCGCCCCGTGCCGGGAACGCCCGGGGCCGCGCTGGACTCAGTGTGGGCCCTCACCATGGATGGGGACGGGCAGGCGCGCAGCACCACACTGGGCTGGACAGGGACGGCGTCACACTAGCGGGACGAGGGCAGGGGTCAGGCTCCCGCTCGCCCCGGAGGCACGACGCCCGCCCGCCCGCCCCGCCGCGGCCACCAGCACCCATGCTCAGCCGGCTGCCCTCGGCGGCCCCTGTCCCCAGCTGAACCACGCCCTGTGGCCCGGCCCACGGTGGGCACGTGGCCAGGGCTCGGACCAACCGCCAAGGCGCACCCCACAACCACAGAGGGGTCCCGGAGGCGCCAGGCGCACGTGCCCCGCACAGACAGGAGGGGCGGGCGCGGCGTGCAGGGCATCGCTGGGCAGGGCCAGCCTGCTGCTGGTGTCTCGGCTTCTTCAGTGTTTAATCATTAAGCACATTTTAAAAAGCATGCGATGCCAACACGAATAAAACCCCAGCGAGCTTCTTGGCAGCGACTGCAAACTGACCCCCGACTCAGGGCAGCTCTGGGGCCGGACAGCCCGGCGCTCTCGGCAGAGGAGCACACGGGCCCGCAGGCGCACACGGCCGGCTCACCACACGCAGCGCACTGCCGTGCGGTGTCCGTCCCGGCAAGGCTGGGCAGACCCACCGCACAGGCGGAGAGCGCGGAAGGGCAGAGCGAGGGCGGGACAACAGGCGGCGGACGGCAGAAGTGACGGAGCAGAGCCAGCACGCAGACGGCCACCGCAGGCAGACGGCAGCGGAGAGGATGCCCAGGCCCAGGGCAGAACCAAGAACGTGAAGCAAAATGGCGGGAGAGGCGGGGATGCTTGGAGAGCAGCCGCCGGGGCGCGGGGGGCGCAGGAGAAGCATTCCAAAACACAGCACCGACCACCCTCTGCAGCCGTTCCCACGTGGGCAGACATGGCACCCCGAGCCCAGAGCAGCCGACGCGGGGCCAGAAGGGAAGTGCAGCCCCTCAGGCGCCGGGCAGCGTGGGCGCCCGGGAGCGGACGGCCGAAGCCCTCAAGGACGGAGGCCTCCCGCCTGGAGTCCTCCGCCAGGGAGCAAAGCACTCAAGACAGCGGGCCAGGCCGCAGTGCCGAGGGAGCGGGCAGGCGGTCAAGGAGGCAGGCCCTCGGCGGCTTTTGCAGGCTTTCGGACCTCGGCACAGCTGCTCTGGGAGGCCCGCGGGCGGGCGGGGCTCTACCCCTTGGCTCTGGGGCCCTCAGTGCCCTCCAAGGCCACCGTCCTCTCACCTCCGAGCAGCGCAGCCCCCGCAGCCTCTGCCCCAGGCCCAGGCGCGCCCACTCTCACAGCTGGCCGCCCTCGGGCCCGCATCCCCGCACCATGTGCCGCACTGGCACAGAGGCCGCGGCTGATCGCCAGAGGCCAGCGGCGTGAGTGTCCGACCCCGACGCTGACCCCGCACACGAAGCTGCATGCGAGGGGACTCCGGCCGGGCAGCCGCACGGGAGCGGGGAGGGGCAGCAGTGGGGCCTTCAGTAGCAGAGCCCGGGCCGGCAGGGCCGCCACACCCGCCACAGGGCCCGCCCACAGGGGAGGGGACGGGACCTGCCGACGTGGACGTGGCTCACACGAAACCTGACAGGAAGCCCTCAGGAACGAAAACAGACAAAACGAAAACCAGAAACACAACATGCCACAGACGCGCCTCCACCGTCACGTCCACAGAACGGCCTGAACTCACCAGTCAAAGACGCAGAGGCTGAGTGGGCCCTAAGCGGGCGAAGCTCCCGTGCTGACCAGCAGCAGCAGGTGGCGGTGAAGCGTGCCTGCAGCCGCACGGGACACAGGGGCGGCACCACAGCGCAGGTAGCTGGGGGCGGGCGCCACCCACACAGGTGCCCGCAGACCCGCGCCCAGCCAGCGCACACCGTGCTGAGGCCCTGCGAGACGACGCGGTCTTGGCAGCCACAGCGCTCGTCGGGAAAGCCACAGGTCAGAGCTGCACCTGACCACGGTGCCACGAAAGAAAAACCCAACGAAGAGAGGCGGAGAAGCTGCGACCGCAAGGTCTAAGCCACAGGCTGCTTAGCGGCAACTGGGCAGAAGTGCACGTCAAGGTCGAAATTAGAAACACCTCGAGACGAACATAAACAAGGACGCAGGCGACCAGAGCGCGGGCCGGGCCGCAGCGGACGCGGCCCTGGGGAGAGAGCGGCAGCACAGGCGCTCGTGAGGGAGAAGAGCCCCTCGCAGACCACCCGACACCGCGCCGAGCGCGCCTGGCAGAGAGGGACGAGGACCCACAGCCGCGGTGATAACGGCCGCGCGTGCCTCACAGGCCAACAGCCAGTGTGGTTCGTGCTCACTGGTCGAACACAGCGCACGCAGCACCCCTGGGGCGCAGGGACAGTCGCCGCACAAAGCAGCACCCGCTGCGGTGTCCGACCCCCGGCCAGGGAGGGACCCCAGGGCGCAGCAGACTCTCCTGCCTCCCGCTGCCCCCTCAGCGGTGTGTCGGTCGAGCTGCCTGTTCTGCTCCCCACTGTCTCTGGTGAGTCCTCTCACCCCTGCACCCCTGGCCTGCAGCCCAGCTGCTGTAAGCTGAAATAAAAATTTTTAAAAATAAGAACTTTCAAAAAAGAGCGCACGTTAACAGACAGCCTGTGAGCTCTGGGGAGGGGTGAAGGAACAAGGAGACACTGGGGCCCAAACACTGAGGGGACCTACTGTACGCCCCAGAGCCTACGGAGACCCAGGGACGACGGCGTGGGCAGCAGGCTGACAGCAGAGCGGCAAGCGCCGGGGGTGAGCGGAGGACGCCTGACGCGGACGACCTGGGCGGCGCGTGACGCCTCACACTGGCGGCGGGCACATCAGTGGCACACACAGATCGTTCAAGTCTCTCGGTCGCCCAGACTGAGCAAAAGAGTCAACGACGCCAGGCGCCGCAGGCCACCGGGAACAGGTGCTGGGCCGTGTTCCGAGACAAGCCCAAGCAGCCGGGGCTGCACGGCGTGTACAGCTATGGGGTGGCGGGACCCCCCCAGACAGGAACGCTCTTTTCTTAAAGTTTCTATCTACACACACAAGAGCTGGGGTGCGGGCCAGAGGTGCGGGGTGAGAGGATCCCCAGAGACAGAGGGGGAGCACAACAGGCGGATCCGCTGGAGCACACTGCTGAGGGGGCAGCAGGAGGCAGGAGAGGGCTGCTGCACCCTGCGGTCAGCTCCTGGCCAAGCCTCGGCCCCTGGGCCACCAGAGAGGCCCCAGCAGAGCCGTCAGCAGTGACCACAGGGCAGCCCTCGGAGGTACATAGAGCCTCAGGGGCGGGAGGAGGCGGGTAAGGACTGAAGAATCTCGGGAGGGCAAGACGGCCGGGAAGGCTGTGGCTCACGGGTCTCTGGTCTGCGCTGACCCCGAGTTCCAGCAGGGGCCTCCTGGGCCTGTGCCCCCACCCCGCTGGCCACAGCACCAGGAGGGGAAGGCGGTGCAGCTGTCGCAGCACCCTACCGAACAGGCCGGGGGCGCAGTCGCCCCGCCGGGCCCTGCACGCCCTCGCTAGGTTGGAAAGGAGGGCCCTGCCCCTCATGGCACCTGGCCCGGGGCAGGCACTGGCCGCAGCAGGACTAGGGGCACTGGAGAGCACGCCACAGGCACGCGCGGAGAAGCAAAGCAGCTCGGCCTGTCGGGAGAGGCCACGCGGTGCGCACAGGCGAACCAGGAGCCCCGGCCGGGGCTCCGGCAGCAGGGAGGCGGCACCAGCCAGGGGTGCAGCCAGAGACCTCGCGTGCCCACGCCTCGTTCACAGACGACGGGCTCTCCGTCCCTCAGGGGGCCGAGGCATGAGGAAGTCAGGAACCCTGAGGATGCAGAGTGTGCCCGGTGCGGGGCCCGGTGAGCGCCGTGGTGCGGCTGGCTCAGGAAACATCCCCACACCCAGCCCCTGCTGGGGCCGCTGCCAGGAAGCCGGGAGCCCGGGCCCTGCAGGTCCTCCAGACGGAGGCCAGGCGTGCGGTACAGCGGACCGCGCCAGGCCGAGGCAATGTGGCTGACTCCACGCAAGCGTGCGACGGGAGGGCACGGGCCCACACCAGGCCTGGAGCCCGCAGCGCGGCCGCTGCGGCAAACCGCGGCCACTGGGGGCCCGGGGCTCGGCGACAAGGCTGCGCGCCTCGCACGTGTCATGCTTGCCCCAGCTCGCGAGGGGCCCAGTGCCGGGCAAGTGCCCAGCGGCAAGCCCCGCAGCGAGGCAGGGCAGCCGAAGCAGCCTCGACTCCAGCAGCCCCTGCCGCGGTGATGCCGTGACCAGGGAAGAGCCTCCAGGGGTCAGGACATGCGCAGGCACCGGCCCGGCAGGGGCACACCAGGCTGCCCCCTGACAGCGCTGGCACGGCAGCCCGCAGGGCTGAGCGGCGGGAGGGGAGCAGCCCAGGAGCCAGCTGCAGCGCCAGGCTGGCGCACACAGGCCCCGAGCACTCCTCTGCCGTCGGAGCGGCCTCCCGTCCCAAGAGGTCTCAGAACAGACCTTCAGCGGGAAGCACTGCCCCCTAGAAAAGCCCTGTTTGTGCCTGGCCCCAGCTGGGCCAGCTCCGCGGCTGTGGCGGAGTGCAACCGCAGGGCGTCTGCCTCACAGCCAGCCCAAGAGGAAGCTGCACCAGGCTGCGCTTCTTCCCACCTGCCCCAGGGCACAGGGCTGGCATGTCGGGCGGCCCAGAGGTCAGGAAGCACAAGTGCTGTGCCCACGCCCTGGGTTGGCTGGGCCAGTGGAGGGAGAGAGGACTCCCCGCAGGCCCCAGTGCTGGGGAGGGGCCAGCGCAGTAGGGAGGAAGCCAAGCGAGCACAGGGAGGGCCAGCTGGCCACAGCGCCACGGATGGTGGAGCCACTTCTGGGAAGACTAGAAGTGCAGCCGAGGCCTGGAGGGCGCAGAGCACCGGCGGTTCCCTGGGTGGCTCGGAGCCAGGGAGCAGCGCCAACCCGCGCGCGCTGTGCTCAGGGTGGGTGCGCTGCAGGGCACGGTGACACCCACTCCCTGGCTGGCCAGACCATGGCGGGTGCGCCCCCAAGGGCGAGAGCAGCCACCACCATGGTCCCGGCCCGAAAGCAGCAGCGGCCCGGGCAGAGGCAGCCATCGCGGGGGGCAGAGGCCCGCCGGGCCCTGTGTCCGGCACGACGCTCAGCAGTGCGCTGCACTTGGACATTCCTGAGCTGCCGGCTCCCGGCGCGCACTGCTGGCGAGGCACTCAGCTGCTGCAGGGTGGCGCAGGCCTGGCTGGGGCGCCCGGGGGCCCAGATCACCATGCAGCAGCAGAGCAAGAAGGGCCGGAGACAGGCCGTCCCTGCTGAGGCCAAGGACACGCCCCTGCAGGTGGCTGGGGCTCGGGGGCACTTCAGAGTGCTGGCCACAGGTGAGGGTCTGGACCCAGGCCCAGCCGGCCCAGGAAGCGCCGCAGGCCAGTGCCGTTGCCAGATGCCCGCAGGAGCCTGAGCTCGGCCCCAGGAGCCTCCAGAGTCCGCAGGACCGCTGAGGCCACCGCGCCTGCTGGCAACGCTCTCCAGCCCCGCGCCCTGCTCAGCGGGGCCATCCCTATGCCACGTCACTACACGCACTGCCCGCCATCCTCGGGGGCCGGGGCGCCCCAAGACCTTGAGCCACCCCCAGCGCGGACACCAGGCCTGCTGTGACGCCAGCGCGCTGTGCCCAGGCGACCAGCTCCCTTGCTGGCTGGAGTTTCTTTCCGCAGGTGAGTGAAGGATGCGCCAGCCCGTGGCGGTGAGCTCGGCCCCAGCGCTGGCTGGTGGGCAGCGCCTGAGCCGCGGCAGTGCCTTCCCCATCCCCCCGGAGCGCTGGTGCACAGGGGATATGGCCGCAGGCAGGGGACGCTGCTGCCTGCAGGGAGGGGACCGCCCAGCACCTCGCGGTCCACGTTCCTCCAATTCCTCAGATTTGAAACACTGAGGCCTCGTGAGTCAGAAAGACATGCCAGTCACTCTGAAGCCAACGCCCGAGACGAGCGGAGGAGACCCCTGGGGCAGGGCCGAAGCTTCCCGTGTGGGCCACGACCTGCTCACTGAGGCTCACCGCAGGCCCACAGGAGCCCCGGCCCCGCACCCCAGCTCTGGGCACCCACGGGTCCCCGGACCCGCACGCTTGTGCCACAGGCATGGGCACACACGCGCACACAGCCGCACCGGCGCGCGCAGGCACAGGCGCAGGCACACACGCGCACACAGGCACGGGCGCGCGCAGGCACAGGCGCAGGCACACACGCGCACACAGCCGCACAGGC
>JAGFMF010012160.1:709626-731959 GCA_019455555.1 Galemys pyrenaicus | reverse complement strand
GGCGCAGGCACACACGCGCACACAGGCACGGGCGCGCGCAGGCACAGGCGCAGGCACACACGCGCACACAGGCACGGGCGCGCGCAGGCACAGCCGCAGGCACACACGCGCACACAGCCGCAGGCACACACGCGCACACAGGCACGGGCGCGCGCAGGCACAGGCGCAGGCACACACGCGCACACAGGCACGGGCGCGCGCAGGCACAGGCGCAGGCACACACGCGGACACAGCCGCACAGGCGCGCGCAGGCACAGGCGCAGGCACACACGCGCACACAGCCGCACAGGCGCGCGCAGGCACAGGCGCAGGCACACACGCGCACACAGCCGCACAGGCGCGCACAGGCACAGAGGTGCACGGGCACAGGCGCGCACAGGTACGGGCGCACATGCGCACAGGCACACACTCCCAGAGGCGCACAGGCACACACAGGCACAGGTGCACAGGCGCACACAGGTGCAGGGCCTGCGGGGGCCTCCCGGACAGACAGGAGAGCAGGGGTGGTGGTGCCCCGCCCCATCGCCCGCAACCACCACCTGGGCACGGACTTGGGGCAGCCTGTGCTCAGCAGCGGGCGGTGTCCAGGCGCGGCCAGGAGAAGCCAAGCGGAGCACGCCCGCATGAGAGCCCAGCCGTGCGCGGTGGCTGGCCAGCTGGGCTCGCTCGGCTCCATCTGACGCCACACTCCGGAGCCCGGGGCTACGGGGGAGGCACCCCGCAGCCTACCAACCGGGGGCCTACGGTGAGTCACCCCCTCCCAGCCCAGTCCTACCCTCTCGCCACCCGCTTGGTGACCCACAATTATGGCACATAAATACTTCTGCTTACTCAATAGCTTCTGAGGTGGAAACCTCTGGAAATTTAAAGCAACACCGGTGTGCTACAGGTTGGCCCTGTCCTCCCCCCACACAGGGTCCCTGGGGACACGGCCTGCCACGCTCACGCCCTGCCTGACCCTGCCAGCAGCAGCACCGTGACCCCTCAGGGAGAGGGCGCGTGGTGGCCAGGCGGGCAGCTGTCTTCGGGGCGCCTGGCCCGGAGGCCCGGGCCATCCACTCGAAGGCCTGCTAACCCCGTGCCCCAGCCCGTGCCCATGCCAGGAAACAGTCCGAGGGCTCCCAACGAACTAGCCAACTGTGACGTCTGTCAGCCAGCACCTGCTGTAGACGTCAAGCTTGTGTCTCGTAGGAATTTAAGGTTCGACTGACGCGACTGTCGAGTTCCGAAAGCTCCTCTTAAAAACTCTCCAGGGGAAATTAACTAAAGGTCAAGAGACGTCTTCACACCACCAGAAACTCGCCAAGGCTTGCTCTAACTGCGGACGGCGCCGGTCCCGGGGGGTGCAGGACACCGGCCGAAGCGTCCGGCACCCAAGACCGCAGGCCGCAGATGCAGACAAAGGCTCGACCAGAAGGAGATCAGAGTGCAAACCGAAGGGGCAAGGGCCCAGGTCACCCCCAACCCATGCCCAGGCCTAGCCCGACACCGCCCTCCAAGCCACAGCCGGAGGCCAGGCCTGCACCTCTGGCACTTATCCCACCCCCACCACAGCAGCAGGTGAGCAGCCCAGGCTTCAGGGGCTTATCGGGCCCTGGGGCAGCCTCCCGCTCCACATGGGGTCTGGGCCAGCAGAAAAGGCACCTCACTACCAAACCGGCAGGAGGGCGGAGCCAGGGCGGCACAGCTCTGCAAGGAAAGCGCTCCTTGGGGCTGCAGGCAGGCGAGGGACCCAGGGAAGCCCTCTAAGTTCACCGGGACCCCACGCTTGGTGCGGGAAGCGAGCAGAGAGCAGCCTGGGCCTGGGCGAAGTGGACCAGGCCCGTCCACCATGAGCGCCTCTAAACACTTCCCAGCTCCTCGGAGTGCCCTGGGCGTCCGTCACCTGCAGAGAGACTCCCAGCTCCCGACAGCACAGGAGTTCCGTCATCAGCCACTGGAGCCTCGGACCTGTGCCGGGTCTGGCCTGGGCGGGCGAACCTCGGCACGAGGACAGCGCGTCGGAGCGCAGTGGTCAGCACTGCCCTGCTCCGCCCTCACCGGCCGCCTGACCACGCACAGGCGCCCCGCCGTCCGCAGACGCAGAGGAGCCCCACCTGGCTGCGCACCAAGGGGCGCACTGTCGATGCGCTCCATGGGCAGATGCGACGCGTCCTGCAGGGGCCACCAGGCAGAGAGTGCCCCAGGCCCAGCGGGAGGCGGACAGGCCATCTCGGCAGGAGAGGGGTCCAGGTCCCACCCGGCCCACCGGCTGTGCCTGAGCACGCTGCCCTCGGGCCAGCTCTGCTTGTCACAACAGTGTCCGGTGAGGCCTCTCCTCACGCCGAGAAACACCGCCACGGGCCCGGCCCAGGAAGGCAGGCCGAGCAGGGCCAGCCACCGCTGCCCCAGCGGTGGGAGCAAGAGGCGAGCGAGCCGTGCAGGCGTGCCCCGGCTGGAGCTGGGGGCCACGCCGGGCTCGCAGGGCCGGTCTCCAGGCTCTCCTCCGAGTGCCGGGGCTCTGGTGGGGAAGGTGGGCGGCCGCTGTCAGGGAGATCCGGGGCCCGGGCCCCGGTGCCCTCGCTCAGCGACATGCCAGCCTTGGAAGCCCGCAGGAGACGGGCACTGGCACGAGAGGCCGCCCCAACACCCTCCCACCTCGAGACACAGCGGACAGCGGCTTGTCCAAACCCACGACCACGCCCCAAGCGGAGCCACGGCACGCGGCGGCTGGACGCCTGAGCAGCCCGGTACAGAGACAAGGCAGGGGCAGGCTGGGGCTGCACTGTGGTGGCCACTCTATCTGTGACCCCTCCCTCCCGTGGCCCCCAGAACCCCTCGGCAGGGAGGGGGGGCCAGGCTGGCTGCCGAGCTGCCATCCCCGTCCCCTGAGCTCTGAGCGCCACCAGCACACCCAGGCCAGCAGTTCCGCACCACGAAGCGCAGAGACGCTGGGGCGGGGCAGAGGCCAACGCACCGCAGCAGAGGGCGCGGGCGGGGGACAACGCGGGCTGCCCAGAACCCGGAAGGGCGGGAAGCCGAGCGCTGGGCACGTGCACGTCACTTCACACCGCGAAGGCTCCAGGCAGCACCGCTGAAGGCAAAATTGATGAAAAGCCGTTTTTCTCCACTTCTAAAAATAACCGATCAGAGCGCTCGCTACACAGCCTGCACGCCGGCACTCAGGCCGGACACCCACGCCCCTTTGCAGTTGGGCCCGGCGCCCTGGCCAGCAGGGAGGGGCCAGGGCAGGGGCTGCCCTCCCAGCCCCCACCCGCAGGACCGTCAGGTCACGCTGGGGCTCACCAGCCCACCTGGCCTCTGCCCGCCACCGTCTGGCCGGAGGTCAGAAACTCAGGGACTGGTGTTCTGAAAACCTTCACCAAGAAACGGTCAGAGACCCCCAGCCAGAGCCCGTGCATACGCCCAGCGACCGGACCTGCGGGCCGGCCTGAGTGCGCCTGCAGAGGCAGCCTGGAAGGGGAGGGCAAGCCGCAGCAGCAGCCCAGCGGGTGCACCGCCCTCACGGGAGAAGAGGCGCTACCCCGGGGCTGCAGCCCCAGTCTCCCCAGCACCCGGCGACCTGCAGCCTTGATGGATGCCAGACAAAGGCAACGTGGACAGGGGGAGCCGCCCGACAGGTGAGAGAACCGATCACTGGCCTGCCCACCCGCCCCAGGGGAGGGGGCCCAGTCCTTGAAGGACACTGGGGACACCATAAGCCCCCAGACCTTCTGACCTCCTCCCAGGCTCATCCTTCATTCAAAACAACTCATAGCGGTGAGTGTGAGGGGCTAGGGCACCGCGCTGAGGAGCATCCTCAGCCTCTGCAGCGCGAGTTCGATCCCCACCAGGGAGGGACCCACGGGGCGCAGCAGACTCTCCTGTCCCCCGCGGCCCCCTCAGCAGTGGGTTTCAGTGGATCTGCCGTTCAACTCCTCGCTCTGTCTCTGGGGACTCCTCTCACCCCCCCGCACCTCCGACCTGCACCCCAGCTCTTGTACTCATCAATAAATCAATCTTTTTTTTTTTTTTAAAGATTGATTTATTTATGCACACAAGCACTGGGGTACAGGCCAGAGTCGTGGGAGGTGAGAGGATTCACCAGACAAGTGGGGAGCAGAACAGGCAGACTGACTGAAACACACACTGCCGAGGGCAGCAGTGGGGCAAGGCAGGAGAGGTCTGCTGTGCCATGTGGGTCCCCTCCCTGGCTGGCAGCAGGGATCGAACTCGTGCTGCAGTGGCTGCGGTTTGCTTTGTAGTGTGTTGCTTAACCCACTGCGCCACCAGGGAGGCCCCAATAAATCAATCTTTAAAAAAGAAACCAAACCCAGGATACGTAACCGTGCCCGATGCCCAGTGCTTCCTGAAAGCAGAGCGCTGCGCGCAAGCCCTGAGGCGGCACAGCAGTCACTGACTGCCACTGGGGACCCGGGCGGGAGGCCCACTCCTGCCTACGGCCCGTCTGCACCACCACATGGAAGAGCAGCACGCCAAGGTGACCAAACCACCCACAGGCGCCGGTTCCATCCCCCAGCCCAGCAGCGCGGGGACGCCCAGCAGCACACACGCCGAACACCCCACAGCAGGCTGCCTTTGGTCAGAAGCAGCACCGCAGGCGCTTGTCTTCTGTCTTGCCAAACCAACGATCGAACACATTGAAGCTGACGACTGGGTTTCTGATCTGAAGTCACGTTAATTATATGCCACTTAAAGACAAACCTTTCCTGGGGAATCAGATTCATCCAGCAGAGGCTCGGGAGGCTCAGAGGCGCGAACCTGCTCAGAGGCGTGCTCCCCGGCGGGGCGGGCCAGGCACCCGCTGAGCCGCTCCCCCTCTCCGCGCGCCCCACCCCACAGCAGCCACCTCCTAACTCCACGACCCTCTCCTCCTCCTCGCCACAGCCACAGGGTGGGCACCCAGCGGGTGCAGGGTCTCACCGGAGCCTGCGCCCCTCCACCGGCAGACACGTGGGGCCCGGCAGGCTGTCCGTAGGGAAACGCCGGTAACGTGGGTGACGCCTGCTTTTTAGTCCTCAGGAGCTTGTCTCCTCTCCACGAAATGGGGGGAGCAGAAACCAGCCCCAGCTCTGCGCAAGCTCGGGGCGCCTGGGACACTGCAGCAGCGCGAGCAGTCTCGCACCCGTCCCAAGGGACACCCAGGCGGGTGGGCGTGCCTGTGACCTCGCACCGCGTCCTGGCGACCCAGACCCAGCCCCGCGTGGGCGTTTGCGGCTGTCTGCCTCCCGCTGGCCGAGGGGCAGGACAGTCAACGCTGCGTGAATGGATGTGGGTTTTCCGAGCAAACAAGCCGAAGACAAACACGAGCCGCCACGCGTAGACCACGCTGCCGCTGGTGGCCCCGGGCAGAGGGCGCAGGAGAAGGGGCGCGGGGGTGGGGGCACGACTCCCACTGCCCACCTCCGGCTCACACTGTCCAGAGAGCCCTGAGGGGAGCGAGCTTGGCCTGACCGTGCTCCCACTCCGAGTGCCACCTCCTCTTCGAACATCCTCCTCCTGGCCGCGCAGTGCTCGGGCAACCCCGATCTCCCGCCGGCCCTGCGGCCACCCCCGCAGCAAAGGCCCTGCTCAGTGCACCCCGGGGCCCATGTTCTTCCTGCCCGCCTCCCCACAGCCCCACCAGGGCAGGCGCCGCCCCCTTCGGTCCTCCTTGGAATAGCCACACGGTGACCATTTCCCTCGGCCAGACGGGCTCCCAGAGGGGGAGCACCTGGACTACCCGCCCACGAAGGAGCTCTCCCGAGCAGAGTCCCACTCTCTGGGTGCCTCTCCTCCTGACCCCACCTTCCTGACCCCCTTCTGTGCCAGGCCCCCAAAGCTCAGTGAGTGTGCAGGTCTAGGCAGGAGTGCCTAAGATTTAAAAAATAAAAATAAAAATAAAAAGGCAGTTAAACTATAAGGGTATTTCTTGCAAAGGAGAATGAAATGCACTCACAAATACCTATATTTAGACACTTTCTAAAGCTGCATTATCTGATAACAAGCAGCTACGGACTCACAATCAGTAAAAGACTGTAATTCTGACCAAGGAGAAAGACCCGTGGAAGAAAAATACCAAACTACAGGAAGAAAAACGAGCTAGCAGCAAAGGCGGCTCCTGAAGCAGCGGGAGGGAATGGCTCTCGGTCTCCAGGCCGGGGAGAGGCAGAGGGCAGCACCCAGCAAGGACGCGCTGGGAGGGCTCTGCGCCCCAGCGGCTGAACAGTTGGCTCTGCTGCACCCCCAGAGCTGCCCACGCCGAGCAGAACCGGCACTGGGCGAGTCTCGGCCCAGGGCTGTCCCGCCATGTCCCTGCGGGCACGCGCACCCCGGCTCTCGGTCCTCCTCCATGGCTGGCCCCCCACTTGGACACGGAGCCGGGGTGCCCCAGGACCGCCAGTTCGGCCACCCCGGAGAGCTGGGACCACAACAGGCAGGCGGCAGGCAGCAGGCGTGGACGCGCCCACACAGGAGCAGCGTCCCGCAACGGCCCACACAGGTCAGACCCGCGGCCCGGAACGCCCTCAAGACCCTGCCCCAGGGGGTGCACTGAAGGAACGCCCCCGAGCCAGCAGGGCGCTCGGACACCAGGGAAGAGCAGCTGGGCTTCCGGTGAGTGCCCTGCGGCCCTGGTCCTCAGCTAGGGTCTCCAGAGACAGCCCCTACGGAGTGCCAGCGCCTCCACAGTGGCGGTCCTCATGCCGTGCGGCTCTGCCATGGCTCAGCTGCCCGGGGGCTCACCCCGCGGACAGCGGCCCCAAAGGCCCACCTGCTGCAGCAGCAGAGCCAACGCAGAGCGCCACGCCCCCCAGCCCCACCCAGTGTGGCCCGCCAGGCCTCCGCAGGGTGAGCAGGGCCGCGGCTTGGAACATGCCCTCTTTCAAGGGCCGGAGGCGGCACAGAGCGCACGGAGCGAGGTGAGCTGCCCGCGGCCATGCCGACCCACCTGGCCGCCTCCGTGTCAGCGCCGAGGCAGCAGCGGCTGCTGCTCAGCACCCAAGACACGGCGCTCTGGGCTAGGGCCACCGTGCACCGCAGGACACAGGCTGTTTGGCTGACAAAAACAGGCGCGTGCTAAGAGACCCGGCGTGTGACCAGCCGACACAGAGCCCGGCACGGGAACCAGGAGACGGCATGAGCGCCGACAGAAGGCCCCAGAGGCCCGGCCGGGCGCTGAGGTAGAGACGACCCGAGAGCAGGCCGCTGACGGCGACAGGCCCGAAGGAACCGCTGGGTCGAAAAGACGTCCATCCACCACGGGGGTTTCCACCGAGGGAAATTTCTCCAGGCAAAGAGGAAGCGGCCGAAGAGGAGCACAGGCCGCCAAGAGCAACCTGGCCGGCCTGGGCTGCACAAGCCAGGGGTGCGCGGGATGTCGCTGGCCCACTAGGCACCGGCAGGGCGGCAGGAGTCCGGGCAGCCGGTCACTTCTTCCCAAGGGGGCCAGGAATGGTGTGTGGGTGCCTCCCGGCGGGCTGCAGGGACAGTGTACGTGGCTGACCCGGGGGGCCCGCCTCTGTCCCGGCAGGCGCCCGCGGCCAAGTGTGCAGCACGCACACACTTCAAGAGCAAGGTCTGCGGGACCAGCCGCCCCATCGTGGGAAGAGCCTCCTCCACCACCGTCCCCATCACCCCACAACAGGGGGCGTGGCAGCTCCGAGCCCCTTCTCCCCCCAGCCACAGGACAAACACTGAGACGGACGCCAGTGCGGCCTTAGCACCTGGACGCCCATGCGCCCGACGGCACCTTGCAGGCAGCGCCGCAGGGGCCACAGCCGCTGTGGGGAGTTACTCCACGGAGAAGCACAGGCTGAGAGAGGGACTTCAGCGTGAGCTCACCGTGCGAGCTGAGCCTTCCGTGGAGCACGCCGGGGATGTTCACGCTGCAGAGCGGGCAGCTGTGGCACTGCTGTGGCTCCGTGGACACACAGGAGCCCGGAGCGCAATGCACCCACCGGGCATGCAGACCCCTCCCAACCACACCTCAGCTCTGTGGGCAGTAAGCTGACCTGGGCACAGAGGCTGCCGCGCGGGCACTCTCAGTGGACGGAGGGCACTGGGCCAGCAGGAGCTGCATGCCCACCTCGACCAGGCCCAGCCACGCCCAGTGGGACCCACTCGTGTCTGCTCTGCACCCGCACCTGTCGCCAGCGACCATCAGACCTGCCAACCTTTCCACGCGCAGCTCCGGCGGTCAGCCCGGCGTCTGCAGGCCCAGGTGTCGCCCAACCCGACAGGGAGCCTGAAGGCCACAGGTGGCAACTTCTGTGCCAAGCAGTGTCTACACAGTCGCGACATCTGAGTTCCTTGGAGTGAAAGTTTCAAACATATGTTCTAGACTGATGATGGGAACAGACTTTGTGACGCTTTTTTTTAAAAAGTGTCGAGCACTGAAACCAAACAGCCCCCCAAGAGCCATCCCGAACCCGGTCAGGACTGGAGAACGCACGAACTGCCTGCTGACCCAGCCAGCACGGGGCGCACTCGGGCCTCACGCACAGACTGCTCAGGGGCCTGGGGCCACCGTGAACAAGCAGGACGTGGCGCAGGCTCGGAGGCGGCTGGAGACCCGCTGCAGCCTCCATGCAGCGCCAGCACTCCCTCCTGGGGGCCTGCCCTTTGAACGCCTGCCTGCTGAGTGACTGCGTGATGGCCCCACTCCCTCCGCCAGCTGTCACCAGGCGGGAGCAGGCACAGTGGGCAGAGCCGGCACCTGCCCAGGGCCATCTCCACAGGGCGCTCCTCGCCACAGCTCCAGCCCGCTCACAGATGAATGAGCACGGCCCTGGCGGCTTCAGTCCCTCCGCAGGTGTTCCACGGGTAGGGGGAGCATGCGCCCTGGGCAAAGGCCTCTGGAGGGGCTGGCCTGGCTCTCCCCCAGCGCCACACGCTCACCCTGAATGCAGGGGTTCAGGGGAAAGGGGGACCGACCCAGGACTGCCTTTTCCTCCTCCCCAAAACCACGCTGAAGGCAGCCCAGGGCCTCCTCCACAGGAGGCTGCTCGGACCCTTCCTATGATGCGTAGTGGGCAGGGCAGGGCAGGGCAGGCAGGACGGAGCCGGTCCCCACCCCAACGGCTGGGGTGCCAAGGCCTCATCCCGCCAGGCAGACTCAGCTCAGGAGCTGCTGTCAGGCTTTGGGCAAGACCGCAGCCTGCACCTACCCCAAGGGGGTGTGAGAACCAGAACCCTCTTCCTTGCTCTCTTTTCTGAAGGGAGACACCGCACCTCACACATTCAGAAATCCTCAAACAGGACAAACCGAGGCCTCCGTCCAAACAGCTGCCTTCTGACCATGTGAGGCTGAGACCGGCTCCAAGGGTCACAGAGTTCAGCCATCTGCCCGAAAACACGGATGCACCATACTTCCAAGGAGATGGGGCTCCTGCCCCAGGGGCCAGAGAGGCCTGCAGGCGCAGCCCCCAGGAGACACCCTGGCCAGAGGCACCGCCGAGCTGCCCAGCCGACCCTCCCTTGGGCTGCCTCACTGGAGGGCAGGAGCCCGCTGCCCTCACCCTCACGCGCCCAAGCCACGCCATCCACCAGTCCCATGCCAGCCTCTCTGCACCTCGGTTTGCACAGCTGCAAAGAGGAGACCCAGCCAGCACGACTGTGGCTGACAGAGCCAGCCGCACGGCACAGCTGCCTGCGCAGCACCTGCCCTCAGGTAGGGCTCAGAGCGGCCCCTCAGCGGCTGGCGCACCGCGGCGTCCAGGCCAGGCTGTTCCAGACCCCACGACTCGAGTGCCCGCCGCTGGCTAAACACACTCAAGAGGCGTGGGGGACACAGTCCCAGGCCAGGAGCCTCGGGTCAGCCCACCGCCAGCCCAATCCGCACACACCCGCACACCCACGCAGCCACGCGTCCCTCCCCCCAGGCACCCAACACTGGGGCGCCCCTGCCACCGCGGACAGGAGCGGCACATCTCCACGCGGGGCGCAGGAGCGGCAGCAGACCATACCAGCACACAGGCCGCCCTCCCCAGCCAGTGCGGTGAGAGCGCCCCACGGACTTGGACTTGGCGCCCACGCCCCCATGGAAGTGCCCAGACGGGAAAGCGCTGGTCCCGGCGGCACCCCCTGTGCGAGTTCACTCCACGAACTTCCAGACCCTCTGGGCGGGCCAGCAGCCTGCGGGCCACGCCACGGACATGCCCCCAACTCAGCGCCCCCAAGGCTGCCGCAGGTCCTGCTTCCCCAGACCCTGGTCCAGGCCGCCGGCCGCAAAGCTGTCAACCGGCCGCAAAGCTGTCAACCGCCCGCAGCCCAAGACCCAGGCGGCGCGTTCTCCTCCTCCCTGCCCCAAACTCTGCGCGGGGCTCACGACCCTCACCCAAAGACTGAAGCCTTCGCTCCGAATCGAGGGAAACGAGGGGCGCCCACACTCCCTGGGGCTCCCCTTCGCGGGGCTGCGCCCCTGGCGCGAGGTGCGAGCCCGGCGGCCGCATCGCCCACCTCCGGCAGCGCCGACGCAGAACTTCCCGGGCCGCGGCTCCGCCGGCACTTGGGGCGACAGCAACAAAGGGGCGCGGGGACGCTGCCGCGGACCCCGGCCAGAGCGCGGGCCGGCCGGCCGGCCGGGACGCCGCAGCACCTCCTGCCTGCGCCCCCCGCGGAGGGTCCGGGGCCCCCCGGGGCTCCGCCTCGCGGCGGCCGCGCCCCACGCCCCCCGCGGGCCGGGGCGCCCCGGGACTCACCTACCGGGCGGGGGCGAGCGCGGCGGCGGAGCCGGACCCCGCGGGGCGCAGGCCCGGGGCGCGTCCTCCGCGCCGGGCTCGGGAAGCCGGGAGGCCGGCCGGCGCGCCGCCCCCAAACTTTGCAGCACTTCGCCCGCGGCGCCCGGGCCCCGGCCGCCCCGCGCCGCCCGCCGCCCGCCGCCCGGCCCGCCGGCCGCAGGTGCGGCGCCGCACGGCCCTCGGGACTCCGGGCCGCCCCGCCTGGCCGGGCCCCGGGCGCCGTCGCGCGCTCAGCGGGTAACGGGCGGCGCGCGGGCGGCCGCCGCGCACTCACCAGCTGGCTGGTGGTCCTGGCCATGGGCCTCGCGTCGGCGCGGCGCCTCCCCCGCAGCGCGGCGCCTCCTCAGCGTCCTCCTCCCCGCGGCGGAGCCCCAGCAATGGCCGCCCTCATCCTGCGCCCGCCCCGCCGCCCGCCGCCCCCCGCCCCCGGCACCGCCCCGCCTCCGCGCGACGCCGGGCGGGACTTCCGCCCTCGGCCGCCGGCGCGCGCGCCCATTGGCCATCCCCGCCGTCGCTCCGCCGCCCCCGGGGCCCCGAGCCGCATTTCCGGGTGGGGGCCTGGGCGGGCGGGAGCGCCCGGCCCCGCCTGGGAGGGTCCCCGCGCGAGCCAATCCCGGGCCGCGGGGCGGGGCCCGACGGGGGCGGGGGGCGAGCTGTCATCCCGGCGCCCCGCGGGGAAACTGCGGCTCGCGGGGCCCGGCCCGCAAGGTCACGCCCCGGGCGGCGGCGGGTCTGGGCTCGAGCCTGCGGCTCGGGCGCGGGCCGCCGGCCGCGCCGGCGCGGGAGACGCGACTTTGTCCGTCCCCAGCTCGGCGCGCGGGAGCCGGCCGGCCGCGTCGACGGCAGCGCACGCGCGTCTGGCCGCCCGCAGCCCGCGCCCCTCCTCCGCAGGGGCCCTGCAGGCTCCCGCCCGCCCGCCGCCCGCCGCCGGGTCCGCGGAGGTCTGCGGGGCCGGAAGGCGCCGTCGTTCCTGCCTGCCCGCTCGCCGGGAGGGTTCGGGACGCAGTGGGTTGTTGTTCAATGAAGCACACCTGACGACGTCGGTTTCCAGACCCCAACGTGCGACTGTGAAGCCATCGCCCCGAGGTCTGGCTGGCAGCTGCCACCGCTTCTTCAACTTGTTTTCTCGCAGTGAGAACTACAGGGACCTCGGGAAGGAGCTGCAGTCTTCACACGACTCTCCAACGAGGCACACGTTGGTATCAGCTATCACAACACGCATGCACGCTGCCGGGACCAGCACTGTGCATTTTCTGAACAATGTTTTTTCTGATTCTTAAAAAGTAGTCAGCGTAGGGCCCGCCCTGGTGGCGCAGTGGGTTAAGTAGCGCACTATGAAGCAAACTGCAGCCACTGCAGCACGAGTTCGATCCCTGCCGCCGGCCAGGAAGGTGACCCACATGGCGTAGCAGACCGCTCCTGCCTCGCCCACTGCTCCCCTCAGCAGTGTACTTCTGTTGATCTGACTGTTCTGCTCCCCGCTCTCTGTGGTGAATCCTCTCACCCCCCCACACCTCTGGCCTGTACCCCAGTGCTTGTATGCATAAATAAATAAATCTTTAAAAAAAAAAAAAGTAGTCAGCGTTTACATTTTTTAATAGCAATTTAGGCTGTGCAGCCAGGCAACAATGTAATATAAAGGGCCCAGAATGGACTGTAATAGCAGCCACAACCACAAACACTTGTCCACACACTTGTTCTTTTCCGTGGAACTGGGGTACAGCCAGAGGTGTGGGGGGAGAGGACTCACCAGAGACAGAGTGGGGAGCAGAACAGCAGATCTACTGAACACACTGCCGAGGGGGCAGCAGGGAGGCAGGAGAGGTCTGCTGCGCCCTGGGGGACCCCTCCCTGGGCGGGGATCGAACTCACACTGCAGTGGCTGCAGATGCTTCATTCACAGAGCGGTGCTCAACCCCTTCTGCCACCAGGGAGGCCCTGGACCTACTCCTAATAGGGAATTTTTATGCCTAATCTCGTTTACTCTAAACAAGCTATTTGCTACCATGGCCTCCATGAGGAAACTGAGGCTTAGCACAATTCTGTAACTGGTCGCTTAGAGCCGGAACCATGTCAAAGCCGTGCCCTGACAGGGTAGCCACTGTTGGACTGTCCTGCCTCCAGCGCCCTGGGCATCTTCACACCGTTGAGAGGGCACATATGCCCCGGCATAGCTAGGGTCTGGCCTTGGTACTCACTTCTTCACTGACCACTATCATCCTGATGCGTGGCTGCTGCCATCCTCAGTTTTAAGGGCTCTCCTGAAGGAAACTGTAGTTCCTAGACCCTATGCTGATTGAGACCCAACAGACGTTGAAATGGCTCCTGGACTTTGTCCTCACGAGCAAGACCCTGTGCTTAAATACAGGCACGCCCTTTCTGGCGTCCCAGTAAACCCTCAGCTGATGGAACCGGCGGGTCAGGCGCGGGCACGTCCTCAGGACTTTTCGCACAGGTGCCACCGCCCATTGCCAAGCCCTTCCGGACACGCTCGCCTTCTGTGGACACAAAGACAGGCTCAGAGGGGGTCAGAAACCGTGGCGAGGAAGGGCCTCCATCTCAGCACTGTGAAGCAGCCGCAGCCACTGACCCGCAGGCCAGGGAGGGACCCACAGGGCGCAGCAGACCTCGCCCGTCTCCTGCTGCTGCCCTCAGCAGTGGGTTTCAGTGGCTCTGCCTGTTCTGCCCCCCACTCTGTCTCTGGGGAGTCCTTTCACCTCCTGCACCTCTGGCCTGTACCCCAGTGCTTGTGTGCGTAAATAAATAAATCTTTAAATTAAAAAAAAAAAGACACGCACAAAGGTGGATGCCAACGGTTGTGGCCATGCTGAGCTTGGAACGTTGGGGACAGTACCCGACATCAGTAAGTCCTGCGCCAGCCCAAGCAATCTCTGCGCAGCAGGCGTGGCCACGGCAGCCCTGAGGCCACAGGCACAGGCCTCAAAACCAGCTCTGGCCAAGGCCGATGCCCTGTTCATGGCACTGTCCCCAACTGCTTCCCAGTAGTTCTTACTCTGCATTTACTTTAGCCCTCACAAAGTAATATAACTTGTCCTGAGAGAATACTAATTATTGTATAATTTATCTTAGCACTCATCACACCTTGAGATATTCAGTATTCCTTAACATCTTGTAGGAGAAACGATCTACCTGTGGGCCTCAGTGTCATCAAGCTATCGCAGCCACTGTGGCCTGAGTTCAATCCCGGCCAAGGAGCTGACCCACGTGATGCAGCAGACCTCTCCTTCACCCGCTGCTCCCCTCAGCAGTGTGTTTCAGTGGATCCACCTGTTCTGCTCCCCACTCTGCCTCTGGTGAGCCCTCTCAGCCCTGCACCTCTGGCCTGCGCCCCAGTTCTTATTTGCATAAATAAATCTTTAAAAAAAGCCCTGCCTGACTACCCAATAGACGAGCCCGTCAACGTACGCTGCAGAGCTGACAAACGCCAACCTCACTAGCACCCTTTCTCAGGCAGTCACCGGAGGATGTGCGCCGCCAAATGAAGGGATAAGCCGAGAAAGGGGACGTGGATGCAGGCAGTGGGAAGGACCGAACACACAGGCCTATGATAGAGGGGCGACCCGCGCCCTAACCCTTTCCTTCCACACAACGCCGTGCAGACGCCTGCGACCCGCTGGGGACAGCACAAAAACCTCTGGTCTCTCAGAGCAGGGGAGTGAGGGGAGGGGGCAGCGTGACAATAAGCAAATCTGATGGCACTACGTGCTGCAAGGAAGAAAAAAGTTGGCTAAGTGAGGACCAGGAGTGCCGGGAGAAGGTGCAATTATTAACAGAAGAAAAACGTCAGCCGAAAGGCGGGGGGCACCCAGAACCAGTGGTGCAGGCTCCAGAGGGCGCCAGCGAAACAGCAGAAGGCCAACTTCTGTGACAAATGGCCCACCTAAGAGGAGAACTGAGAAGCTGACAGGTAGGGAAGACTCCAGAAGAATGGCCGCGTGAGAACGGAAGACAGTGACAGTGGCGGCAGCACCCACTGTCTCCAGAGCCAGACGTGCTGACCCGCCCACACCCGTGAAGCCCACTGGGCAGGAAGGGGCGGGAGGTGGTGGAGAGCGACCCCCACGCCTCTGACAGATGGCGAGTGACAACGGGCGAGAAATCGAGACACGCGTGTGAAGGTGTTTTTTAAGGAGATGATTTAGAAAGACACAAACAGCGGAGAGAACATGTCGCCCAGGAGCAAGCGGGTGCAGCTCATCACGACGGGCCTCGTAGGCCCCGTGCTCTCGGACCGGCTACAGTAAGAGCCCGAGACGACCTCTGCTTCCCAGCACATCTCCATAGCCCCGGCCGGAGGCGAATCGGCGAGGCTGCGGCAGCCCATCGTTAGCATGAAGCAAACAGAAGACAGAAGCAACTGAAATGTTCCTGGCAGGAGAAAGCTACGTGCAGCCTGGAGACTTCTCACGGATGCTGGAGGAAAGCAGCAGGGCGGGGGCGGGGAGGCGACAGGCAGTTGCAGATTAAGTATCAAAAGACCCAAGGAATGTTTTCAAATAACTCAGGTAAGTGTAAGCAGGAAAACGTGTGGAATGTGAAAGCACCCAAGAAAAGTCTGGAAGGAGAGGCACACGGGTCTCCGCTACTGGGAGAACCCGGGCTTCATGTTCCTGAGTGGCCCAAAGGACCCCGGGAGAGGGCGGACTTGAGGCAGAGGAGCAGCGCAGAGAGCCCAGCAGAGCAGCCAGGGGAGCGGGAGGCCGCAGCAGCAGCAGGGTGGGGAGCTGAAAGGAGCAGGACACGCCCGGTCTCTGCAGCCTGCAGGGCCCAAGTCAGGCGGGACTCACCTGGGAGAGGCAGCACCCCCTCCGCGGGGCAGGTGAGGCAGGGGGCAGACACTCTCACGTGGTCCGCTAGCACCCCCGCTGGAGCAAGGCGGGGGTGCACTCAGCGACTCACACCCGCCCCTTCCCTGGCCCAGGGACCTCAGGCCAGCTGCCGTCGCCCCGCTGACATTGTGAGGTCACGCTGCGCCCAGAGCAGCAGGACAGCGGGGACGCCCCGGGCGGGGCTGGGGGCTGCCTTTGGGCCTGGCTTGAGTGCTGGGCCTGGCTCCGGCCTCTGCTCTGGCGGGGGTGGGGGCACCGGGTGCAGGACCCCGGAAGCAGCCGACGTGCCACAGCTGGCACAGCAGTCATCCAGCGCATGGGCGAGTTACCCCTTGGAGGCGTGAGACACGGTTTTCGCTTGGGGGCCAGCGGGCCTGGGAGTGCGTTCCCGGGGTCCTCTCCACGGCGCTGGGGGTGCCTTCACGCCCTGACAGCGGGTCACAGACCCCGGAGAGAGCGACTTTCCGGTCCTCGCTTCAGCCGGGAGAGGCCAGCCGCTCCTCCCCTGGCCCGACAGGGTGTGAGCCCAGCGGGCGGAGGCAGAGTGGCCACCAGGCCGGACAAGGTCTCCAGCCCTGCCGGGTGTGGCAGGGACCAGGACAGACTGGGCGGGAGGCAGGCCAGGCCTGACCCCCAGAGGCCTCCTGCGCCAGGGGAGGCCTCCAGAGGGCAAGAGGGGAGTCAGGGAGCCAATGAGGGCACCCCAGCTCGGGAGCGAGGAGGCACTCTCTCAAGGCAGTGGATATGCGTGCTCTGCTCCCCACTCTGTCTCTGGTGAATCTTCTCCCCGCCACCCACACCTGGGCCTGCACCCCAGTTCTTGTGTGCATAAATAAATAAATCTTTAAAAATAAATACAGTAAGACACCGAGAGGCCCCAGCTGAGCCCAGGAGGGCACACGTGAGGCCCTCAAGAGGGAGGAGCAGGAGTGGCGGTGATGGGGACCAGGACTGGCTTTGCGGATGGAGCAGCCACTAGCCAGGAGAGGCCACGGCAGCTGGAAGCTGGAGAGGGTGGGGACACTCTCTCCAAATCGCTGCCTTGACTTCCCAGGCTGACAGCGACTGAGATCTGATTTGACCCAGAACTGTAAAGTAACAAACATGTTCTTTCTAACTGCAACGGTGGGCCTCCCCGTTGGCCTAAGGGTTAAGTCTCAACACTTTCCAGCCAGCAGACCCCTCCTGTCTCCCTGCTGCTCCCTCAGCAGAGTGTTTCAGCGGATCCACCTGTTCTGCTCCCCGCTCTGTCTCTGATGAATCCTCTCACTCCCTGCACCCCTGGCCTGTACCCCAGTTCTTCTATGCAGAGGTATAATCTAAAAAAAGTAACCTACTGCGTCGCAGTCCGTCGTTAACAGCAACAGCAAACTAACCCAGAAGGCCCCTCGCTCGCTCTGCTGTGGGCGCACCGGGACAAGCGCGTGCCCAGCGGAGTCCTGCACCT
Source organism: Galemys pyrenaicus (assembly GCA_019455555.1). NCBI lineage: Eukaryota > Metazoa > Chordata > Mammalia > Eulipotyphla > Talpidae > Galemys > Galemys pyrenaicus. The sequence continues at coordinate 714,944 of JAGFMF010012160.1, read as the reverse complement.
TCTGGATGCACCTGCCCTCCAGCGTCCACCGCCCTGAGGTCCAAGGGGCGGGACGAACCCAGTTGCTCTCTGGGGACCTGGTTAATCAGGCACAGAGCGCCCATCTTACAGAATACCCGGCACCGCGCGGCAGCGTGGGTCGGCGCCACCGGAGGGCCACTCACGCTGTTCAGTGGGGAGTCACGAGCGCACGCCCAGCTGGCAGACACGGCCCAGACGGACGGAGCAAAGGGGAAGGATTCGGATGAAAGGAACCACCCGAGCTGATATGAGACGGGCCCGGGCTCGGTGGAGAGACCCCCACCACCTGCGCCTCAACGCTCCCGCGCCAGCGTGGGCGCACGGAGAGCACAGGCTCGGATAGGACCCGCCCCTCGCCCCTCCGATTTGCCCCGGCAGCGCCCGCCCCGAGGCGGAGCCCCGCCCCTCCCGATTGGCCTCTGCAGGGCCCGCCCCCGGCGCGGAGCCCTGCCGACCCCGACAAACGGCGCCCCGAGACCATTGCGAGCGCCCCACCGCCGCGCGCACGGCCCCCCAGACTCCCCGCGGGCGCCGCGTCCCCTTCTGCCTCCGTCCCGAGCCGCTCTCTCGGGCTGGACCCCGAAGCGTGTGCACCCGGGCACGAGGCCCACCTGCCCGAGGCGGAGCCTGAGGCTGCGGCAGATGGACGAGCGGCCCGACGCGGTCTGGGCGGCGGGGCGAAGGCGGCGGCCCCCGCAGGCCACCCGCCGGCGACTCAGGCGCGCACCTGGCGCCACCACCCCACCCCGCGCTCGGCGAGCCGGGCCCCGCGTGCCGTGGCCGCCGCACCCAGCCCTGCGAGGCCAGAGGAGCAGTACACCCGCCTCGCAGGGTGCCGCCTGCGCTTAGGGTGCTGGGAAGGTCCTGGAGGATGTAGTGGCCGCCCGGCGGCGAGTGCCAAAGAACCCTGAACTTAGGACCCAGCATTACCCGCATTCCGCAATTAAGCCCTAGCAGCTGTCCCCTTATCTCAAAATCCAGATACCCTAAGGCAAGGCTCCACCAAGCCCTGCGGGCCACCTCGGCCCCACCCACAGGCTGCACTGGGCACAGCTTCCCACTAAGCACTCCCAGTTCAGACAGCCACTCGGAGTCCCACCCAGAGCTGCACCCCGTCCAAGGTTTGCTCACAGGCTGGGAAACGGTGCCGGCGCCCCAGTTCCCAGCTGAGAGCAGGGATGGCAAGGGGGGGCCTCTCCACTGGCAGAGAACTCGGGAGGCAGCCTGGGGTCTGTCTACCCGTTTGACCATGCCCCAGTCGGCTGGGCCCCTGGCACTGTCACACAGGGCTGTCTCCTGGCCTCCAGCCTGTTAGGGTGCACACATCACTGACACCCTGGCCAGAGTCCTGTGCCACCTGAGCTCCAGTCCTGTTCCCAAATGTTTCCACCACCTGTCTGTCCCTCCGAAACCCCAAAAGTCCCATCCCTCAACCCAACCTATAAACCCCGCAGCTGTCCCTCAGCCCCTCCAGCCACAGCTAGCTGCCATCCCAACCTGATGTCCTGGAGGCTGCGAGACTCACTGAGCCTCCGACAGAGGGATCAGCACCTCCATGGGGACCCAGCAGACGGAGAGGACCCCTGCACGCCCACCCCACGGCCACCCACCCCAAGAAGGGACTCCAGGCTGACGGTGAGAGGCAAGAAGCAGACGCGGAGACGAGTGAGCCCACAGGATGAGTGTTTATGCAGCGGCCACCCCAGGGTGGCACAGCAGGGGCAGGGCCCTTGCGCCCCAGAGACCAGCTCCTTGGCGGCCCAGCCCTGACCGTGTCCGGCTGGGGCTGGGCGTCCTCTCTGGCCGTGGCACGTTGTCACTGCTTGGCCATGTCCGCCTGCCACACCAGCTCGCCTGAGATGTAGGTGGCTTGCACGTGGAGGGCGTCGTCCAGCACCACGAAGTCTGCAGAGGAGAGGGTGAGACGCGGCCCCCCACCTGCCCCGGCCCCCAGTCCAGGCTGGCGGAGAACTTCAGGCCAGATCCAGGCAGGTCCCGCCCGCCTCGGGACCCCCGTCCTCAGGTTGCCCGGCGGCCCTGCGTTGGGCCCTGACCTGCGTCAGCCCCGAAGTCCAGGGTCCCCTTGCGCTTCTCCAGCCCCAGCAGCTGGGCGGGGTGCAGGGACGCGGCCTCCAGGGCCGACTCCGCGCTGCAGCCTGCTCCAGGGACAAAGCAGGTGACCATCCGCTAGCCGCCCCGGTGGAGTCAGGGCTGGCCAGGGCTGTGCCTGCTGACCCGCCTGCTGACCCGCCCTCGGTGACAAGTGCTCTGCCTCCTACCCAAGCGCCCTCAGGCCCCTCCTGGGCCCAGGCAGAGGACCCGCGTGAGGCAGGCCCTGGGCTCCCAGCAGCCACGGAGCCGAGTTCTGCCCACCCCGTCCCCAGAGTCAAACGACCAAAGTCATTCTCCGTCCCCCATGTCACCCCGCATCCCCGAGCAGCCCCGGGGCCCTGCCCACAGCCCCTAGGCCTCTGCGGACCCTCCTCTGCCCTTCCCGAGGCGCCAGCGGCCTGAGCTCAGAGGTCCGGCTGCACCTGCCGAGTCTGAGCAGCCCTCGGCCCTGGGCTCCGCCCCCAGCTCATCTGTACCCCTGCTGTGGGGCCCAGCCACGCTGCCCCTCTTCCAGCCTCTCCCAGCTCAGCCCCGCCCGGCCCGCACCTGTGGCCTCCCGGAAGTGCCGGACGCAGACGTCCATCGGGGCAATGCTGCCGCTCAGCGTTCTGGTGCCTGGAGAGCAGAGAGGCTGTAGCAGCCGCGGGCGCCAGGCTCGGCCCAGGGCAGCGTGGGCTGCTCACCTGCCACGCGCGGGCTGCTCACCTGCCACGTAGGCCGACAGCCCGTCCACCTCCACCTCCTGCTGCCCCAGTGTATGCCGGCCGTTGCCCAGGCCCAGGGCGGGGACAGCGTCCGTGACCAGCACCAGCCCTGGGGGGAGAGCGCTCAGGTCCCGCTCGCTGCCCACCACCGCCCCTCACCCTGGGGTGTGCCCAGCCGCCCAGCCGCCGCCCCTCACCCTGGGGGTGTGCCCGGTGGGCGATGCGCAGTGCCGCGGGGTTGGTGTGGATGCCGTCGGCGATCATCCCGTAGAAGATGTGGCGGCCCGGGGGCAGCCGGTCGCTGGTCAGGAGCCCCACGATGCCTGGGTCCCGGTGGTGGAACTGGATGGGAGCAGGAGGGCGGCTGAGCCCCCGCCCACCTGCCCGCCTGCCCGGCAGCCGGCCTGGCCCGCGGCACTCACAGGCAGCATGGCGTTGAAGAGGTGTGTGATGAAGGTGGCCCCGCTCTGGACGGCATCCTCCGCGGCCCGCAGATCAGCCACCGAGTGCCCTGCGCAGGGACAGGACTCAGTCCCAGGCCCGCCCGGCAGCCCGGCGAGCCAGCGGCACGGGCCCTCACCTAGGGACACGCAGACGCCCTGGGCCGTCAGCGCCTGGATCACCTCGTGGCTGCGGCCCAGCTCGGGCGCCAGCGTGACGATGCGGACGTTGTCCAGGGGCCCGTAGGTGGCCAGCACGTCGTGGAAGGCGTCGTTCTCAAAGGAGCGCAGGTGAGCCTCGGGGTGTGCGCCCCGCTTCTCGCGACTGATGAACGGGCCCTCCAGGTGCACCCCTGGAGGAAGGGAGTGGATGGCGCCAGCGGGCCCTGCTGGAAGGCGCTGCCCGGCCCCTCTCGCCGGCCCCCGCCCAGCAGGACATCTGGAGGGAGGGGGCTCCACCAGGTCCCCGAGGAGCCTCCCAGGGTGGGGGCGAGGAGAGGGTCAGCCACTCACCAAGGACCCCAGCCCCGTGGGGACCACCACTCTTCACGGGGATCTGAGGAAGGACCTGGGGGGAGCCAGCTGTTACAGCCCCGCCCAGCCCCAGCCCCTAGAGTCACAGCCCGCGGGGCCAGGGCCAGCGCCTGCCCGGCGCCCGCCAGCCTCTCCCGCGGTGAGGCTGTCCGCGGCCCCAACTGCGTGCGGGCGGCAGAGCACACGGCGGACGGACAGGCCGGGGTGCAGGGCGGCAGCGCCAGGGTGGTACGATGCCTCGGGGAGCGCAGGCAGGCCAGGCCGGGCCCGCAGAGGGCTGTGGTCCAAGCAGCGAAGGACACAGCAGCGGACACACGCCTGGAGAGCCCGTGGGGACGGGGCCGGAGGCGGCCAGGCGAGCTGAGGGCGGTGTGGGGCGCAGCTGCGGACTCAGCTGGGCCCCGCGCCGGAGCTGGGAGTGCTAGAGGTGGCGTGCGACGGACACCACGCCCCCTCCCGCGGGGCGCTGCAGAGGGCCTGGCTCCTGGGCAGCCTGACAGCTGACCGTGCCCTCCCCGGGGCTCCCCCACCCAAAGGCGAAGGCACCTTTCTGAGGCGCACAGCCGGGCGGTGAGGGGTGAGCACCGCGCTTCGCGGCTCCCCTGGGCAGCGCCTGGCCCTGCCTGGCCCTGAGAAGTGGGGCACGGACGAGAGGAGCGGGGTCCCCAAGCGCAGCCCCAGGTGGGGCGGGGGCTCTGGGCGGGCCCGTGACCGTCTCATAGAAGGGGCCCAAGAGGCCAGAGCCTGCATGAGCGCGCACGCAGTGGGGCCGGTGCGGCCCGGCGGCGCCTTGGGCCGGAGCCCGCATGCCGCGACTCGGGACAGCGCGCTGCGGAGATCCATGGGGGCACGCGGACACTGAAGAGGCGCGTCCAAGAGGGTCTGGAGGGAAAACAGGAACGTCCAGGAGGCCGGTGATGGAACCAGCACGGGACGGCAGAGAAAGCCGCAGAGGAGCCCTTCGAAAGGCAAATCAGAGCAAGCTTCCGGGTGGAAGGCCCGCGGTGGCCAGAACCCGGGGCACAGAAGGCTCCGCAGGCTTCCAGAGGAACACAGGTCACGTGGCCCTGGCGTCTCGTCGGCTACCTGGAGGTCAGGCAACTCAGCGAAGCCTCACAGCCGCGGAGAATAGGGGCCTGGGGCCGGAGCCCACGCTGGCTGGCCGGTCCTTCAAAACAGGTCCACCGGGAAGCTACTGCGGGGCATGCGCCACCAGGAGTCGGGGTGCTGGGCAGGGAGGGCAGGGTCTCTTCAGAGGGAGGCACTCAGGGAGATGTGGCCAGTGCCGGGAGAGCCCAGAGGTGTCAGCAAGAAAACGGACCCAGTGCGCACGGCTGTCTGACACCTGGAGGGAGGAGACCCTGGCAGCGCACCCAGAGCGGGGCCTGTTGATTTAGAAAAGCTCGGCAGGGCCTCCCTGGTGGCGCAGTGGGTTAAGCAACGCACTGTGAAGCAGACCGCAGCCACTGCAGCACGAGTTCGATCCCTGCTGCCGGCCAGGGGGGGG
>JAGFMF010012160.1:688699-709318 GCA_019455555.1 Galemys pyrenaicus | reverse complement strand
TGCTCTCTGTGGTGAATCCTCTCACCCCCCCCATACCTCTGGTCTGTACCCCAGTGCTTGTACATAAATAAATAAATCTTTAAAAAAAAAAAAAAGAAAAGAAAAAAAGAAAAGCTCGGCAAACATGGAATACGGACTCTGGGGAAAACGGTGGGTACGAGGATGCCGTCGAGGCCGCACCTCTCGGAGTCCTGGCGCCTGCCGAGACCAGGGGCAATTAGCTGGGGAGGGAGCTCTGGGCTGGAAAGGGAGCTGGTCCTTATTGTCCCTGCTGGAAGCCAGCACGACCGCCCTGCACCAACAGTCCTGGAGCACAGGAGTCTCTGAGACCAGAGGACAAATTCCACCAGAGTGCACTCAGTGACTGGCCCTGGGTGGGAACGGGCGGGGACACAGGCCAGGAGCCGGCTGTATGGACAGCTAGAGGCTGAAGTCAGACAGAGGAAGAAGCCGGCTGAGTTCTCAAACACAAGGAGCTGAAGGGAGTGAGGTGCCCCCAAGGCGCAAGGCAGAGAGGCCAGGCCAGATAGCAGGCTGCAGGGGTGGGCTGGGCAGCCACTACCTGAGGGGCCTGCTCCTTACTCAGCAGAGGGCAGCCTGAGGCAGAGGACTGTGCAGAAGGGCGAGGCCGGAGACAAAGGGCAGGGGAGTGAGCATACAGGCAGGGCCCCGGCTGGGGGAGGGGGTGTCCCTGCGCCTCGGAGAAATTCCCACGGGAGGGGGAGGGGTCAGGGGCTGCTGTGTCCAGCGAGGGTCTCTTAGCTCCTGCCCAGAGGCCCCCACTGCGCCTTGCTGCCTCATTCTCTGCCTCCCGAGGCTGCCGTCCTATAAGCGTTTGTGGGAGGCGACCGCCAAGAAAACACACTGAAGCCCCACTGGCCAGATGCTCCTCCCACAGCCTAAGGGACACCAGGCCAGGAGCCCGCTGGCAGCGGAAGACCCCGCAGAGACGCCTGCCTGGTGGGCCGGCCGGGGCACCCTCCAGAGCAGCACCCACGTTCACCCAGCCTCCAGACACTGGCCGCGCCGCAGCACAGCCGCGGGCTGCAGAGCCGCGTCCCGTTCCTGTTCTGTCTTAGGGCCAAGACCCCGAAGCTCAGAGGCGAGGCCCAAACCCAGGCTCCGAGCTCTACAGTGAGGAGGCAGCCGCGGGCCCGTGAGACACTGCACTTAGGGGCGGGGGCTGACCGGAAGCCTGACACCCAGAGCACCTCCACTACGACAGCAGTCGGAAACAAGCGCGGCAGGGGGCGGAACTGGAGACCGTCGAAAGGACGCACTTTAGAGGGGAAATGAGCTGGGGACTCTGGCCAGACCCCCGAAGCAAGGACCCAGGGCCACCCCGGCAACCCGTCCGAGTTTTTCGGGGGCATCTTTGCTGTGGTCACACCCCGACAGGAGGGGTCCCAGCCTGTGAGCAACTGGGAGGGGCCCCCAGGACCTGGTCAGGAGGCAGTTTCTGGCTGGCAGCAAACCCAAGGCTGAGCGAGGCCAGGCAGAGCGCGCTGAGGCAGAAGGTGGGTTGGGGCCCAAATGTGGAGGCCAAGGCCAAGTCTGGTGCCAAGGGCATGGTGCAGAGGTGGAAGGTTAGATTGAACAGGTGGGCCCATCCCCTTAGGTGGGTGCACGCCCTCACCTTGTGGTAAACCTCTGGCGGGGACGTGACCAGCGTGGGGCAGAAGGAAGTGACTCCATGGGCCAGGAGTCTCTGGGCCACTAGGTCGACCCCTGAAGCCACGTCCTCCGTGGCCTGAGAGAAGTCGACGCCAAATCCACCTGTAACCACGGAGAACAGGAGTCACTAGGAGCTGAGAGGTGCCCCGAGCAGCCCTCCCCAGGGCCCACGTCGCACCGTTGATCTGCACATCGATGAAGCCCGGGGCCAGGATGCAGCCCCCGCAGTCCCGCCGCTCATCGGCCACGCGCCGCTCTTCAAAGAACAGCTTTTCGGGGTCCAGAATGCGACCTCCGCGCACCCACAGGTCCTCCCTGCCAGCAGAGCGGGTCGCCGGCTCAGATCGCCAGCCCGGCCTCAGCCAGGCTGGCCACAGCTCTGAGCCCCCAGTCCCAGCAGCGACCCTCGAACAGCCCCCGACCCCAGCCCTAGCCTTCCGGCCCCAGCCCTGGGACCCCTCCCCAGTAGCGCAGACCCCAGCCCCGCGCTACCCGAGCAGTGCATGGCTCCTGCCCCATCCCCGCACCCCCACCCCAGCAGCAACGACCCCCAGCCCCGTGCTACCAGAGCAGCGCCCAGTCCCCGCCCCAGCCCCGCGGGTACCGGCTCCCCATCCCAGCCCCGCGACCCCAGTCCCGCGCTACCCGAGCAGCGCCCGGTCCCCGCCCCAGCCCCGCGGGCCCCGGTTCCCCGTCCCAGCCCCGCGCTACCCGAGCAGCAACCGGCCCCAGCCCCGCACCCCCGCCGTAGGTCCGCGGGCCCCGGCTCCCCGTTCCAGCAGCGCCGACCCCAGCCCGCGCCCACTCCCAGCCCTTCCGGCCCCGCGCCCACCGCAGCAGCGCCCGGCCCCGCAGCAGGCGGCAGTTGGTGAACTGGAGCACCCGGGCCCGCGCCGCGCCCTGGCCGCTGCGCATCTTGAGCGCGCCGGGCCCCGCAGCTCTGCCGCGGCGGAATCCCGCGCCCGGCGCCGAGTTCCGGCCCGAGCGCGCCGCGCCCACGTGAGCCTCAGCTGACCGCGGCGCGTCACGTGCGCGCCCACGTGACCCGCCCCCCACGTGACCGCGCCCCGCCCGCGGCCCACACAAGCGCGCACACGGCGTCCAGTCACGTCCGAGAACTTTATTGGACACAGCTCGGCGCGGCCCGCAGGCCCCGCGTCCGGCGGAGGGTTCGTCCGGGGAGCCCCGGGCGGACACCCCTACGACGGACACTACTGAAGGGTGCTATGAGGTGGGGAGACGAGGCGCTCCACAGACGCACGAACAGGTCAATCTTTATAAATAAACATCCGGTGAAGAGAAGTGACAACTAGTCATCCTTATACACAGAGCACTGCGGGGCGGGAGGGCCGGCCCTGCTGGGGGCGAGGGGCCGAGGGTCACGCACGGGGCGGGCGGGGCAAGGCCGGGACGGACGGGGGCACTAGGACACGGCGCATTTACAAGACCAGCTACTGGGGCGGCGGCCCGTGCGTGCGTGCCAGGCTGTTCGTTCTGGAATGAGGGGGTGGTCTTTACATCGTATTCTGGGCTGCTGGACCAGGGGTGGGCTACTTTGTGGACAGGATGAGGGCGACGATAAGGCCGTAGAGGCCCAGCACCTCCGCGAAGATGAGGATCAGGATCATGCCCACGAAGAGCCGGGGCTGCTGGGCAGTGCCGCGCACACCCGCGTCCCCCACGATGCCGATGGCAAAGCCAGCCGCCAGCCCGCTCAGGCCCACGCTCAGCCCAGCGCCCAGCTGCAGGAAACTCCTGGGGAGGACACCGGTCAACATTAGCACTGGCAGAGCCCCTGGCCACGGGGCTCCCCCCATGCCCCTCCCGGGCAGGCCCCAGACAGAGCCCTCCAGAACCCACCTGTAGAGGGTGATGCCATCATTCAGGGAGTTGGCGATGAGGACGGCCACCACCAGGCCGTAGATGGCGATGATGCCCGCCATGACCACAGGGATGATGGACTTCATGATTAGCTCTGGCCGCATGACGGACATGGCAGCAATGCCAGTGCCGCTCTTGGCCGTACCGTAGGCGGCACCCAGTGCTGTGGAGGGAGAGGAGGTGGTGAGCCGAGCGCAGGGCCAGGGCCCTGGTCACTACGGGCAGGAGGGAGCTGAAGGCCACAGCCAGTCGGAGCAGGAGGGCCTCGAGACCTCCCTGGTGGTACGGGGGGTTGAGCCGTAGCACTGTGAAGCATCTGCAGCCACTGCAGCACGAGTTCGATCCCTGGCCGGGGAGGGGACCCACAGGGCGTCAGATATCTGCTGCCCCCCGCTGCTCTCCTCAGCAGAGAATTTCAGTAGCTCCACCCGCTTTCACCCCACACCCCTGGCCTGCACCCCAGCTCTTGTATGCATGAATCTTGAATTAATGAAGAGCAGCCTCAGCAGGACACTGGGGTTTTTTCCCTACCAGAGGCCCCCGCAGCTACCTGGCCCTCTTGAGTGCTGCTCTGCTGTCACGCCGAGCCCTGCTCGTACCCGGAGGCGTCAGCAGCCGCCTGTCACCTAACAGGTGATGACAACGGCCTGGCCAGCAGTCAGGGCATAGGGGTGGCAGCCAGGGGACAGCCTGCAGGAACTGGGGCACCACGTGGGGAGAGCAGCACCGTCAAGGGAGCCAACCTAGCAAGCTCTGTCCTGCCGCCATCCTGGCCCCAAGATGCCTGCTGAAGACGGAGCTCTGAGGGTCAGAGAAGGCTGGGCAGAGGGAAGTGTGAGACCAGGGCAGCCATGGGTGGTGCCAGGGAGCATCTGCCTGGAGCCTCTGATAAGGAGGTCTGACCCCCCTCCCTCCTCCTCCAGGAGCCCCTCTGTGGTGTCCATCTTCGAGTCTGCTGGAGCCTTTCCCCCTCAGCCGGCCGGGGGCCCCGGGGCTCTTCTGGCTCTTTCCACCTCCCCACGGCCTACTGAGCAGCCTGAGCAGAGGGCGGGTCAGCGGCGGAGGACCAGGACAACCCCAGGCATTCCTCTGCAGGCTCTATCCCGCAGACCAGGAGAGGGCTACTCCCACTGGCCAGCAGGGGGCACCAGAGAGGCAGCGATGGCACCTGTGAGCCTCAGGGCAGGGTCCAGGAAGGGGGGTAAGAGGGGGCCCTAAGAAAGGGTCTCACTGTGGAGGTGACACCGGAGTGGAGGGGCAACACTGAGCAGGGAGGGGGCGGCGGCAGGGTGGGACACGTGCTTCCCAAACACCCAAGCCCACACACGGTGCCTTCAGCCTGGGGCTGCCCCGGTCTCCGGCACTCCGCGGCTTCCTACTGCAGGCCCGTCTGTGCAACGGCCAGCGCCAGGCTCCTGACTCGAGTGGGCACAGCCGGCACTGGGCAGGAGGCTGGTTACCAGGAACCTGGCCTCCCAGGTAGCAGAACCCTGGGCTGGAGCAGGCCAGGGCTGGGGAGGAAGCTGGGCCTTCTCAGCAGCATCACGTGGCTGGGGCAGGCAGGCAGGGAGAGGAACCGTGGGGAGTCCCTCGGAGGGAAGAGCAGCCGGGCCGCGGCAGCAGCACCTGTGGGACCAGCTGGGAGGCAAGGCCTGCGGCGCAGAGTGGAGTCAGGAGGCTCGTCCAGGAACTCGGCCACCAGCGCAGGGCGCCCCCGACAGGAAGCCAGAGAACAGGGAAAGGAGAAACTGACACTCGTGGAAGACGTGATGAAGACATAATCGAAGTATTTTTCGTAAGTCAAGCAAAAGGGAAGTTAGAAAAGGAGACGGGCCGGGGCCGTCTAGGCCGGGAGTGGGACAGTGTGGAGGTGGCTGGCGGCGACCTGAGACCGGAACGGAGACTTGCTCAGGAGGCTCGGGGAGGCAGGAGGGGGCAAGTCTGGGGAAAGGTGAGTTGGGAGACACCAAGTCAGAGGCTGCTCCGAGAGCGGCGTGCCCTCCACTGGGGAGCTGCACGGGGACCTCCAGGAGTGGGGCCCGGCCCAGCGACTCCCCACCCTTGGCCACTCCTGCAGTCCTCCTGGCCACGGGCATCTGAGAGCCCCCAGCAGCTTTTGAAGGAGAGGGACAGAGGCAGCTGGTGCCCGGAGAGGCTGGGCACAGGAGGGGTGGGGCAAGCCCAGCTTCAGTGACTGGGCATGACTACCAGGTTCAAGTTCCCCCCCGACAGGGCCCAGCGCTGTTCACTGGTCTCCTCAGGGCCCGGCACACAGCAGGAGCTCACACCAGACATGCACAGGTGGCCGAGCGGAAGCCTTGGCATGTCTGTGGACAAAAGCTGGGGCGGGGCCAGCTGCCTGCTGGGAGGTGCAGGCCGCCCCCAGGGATGTGGAAAGAGCCGCCTGGGAAAGGGAAGTCCAGACCACTTCTCCCACCACAAATGACCCCTTCCTCGCACATGATGGGAAGGGTAGGGCTCACTCAGCAGCTCGTGACTGGCAGGCAGGCCCAGGCAAAGGGAGGCCCCCACAGAGCTGAGCCCCAAGTATTTACAGTCAGCAGCGACTGTTTGGAGTTCAAACCCTCCACATACCTGCACAGAAGCTGCCCCTCCCACCAGCTGGCGCAGGGCAGGGCAGGGCGATTAAAGCCAAAACCAGATGAACTGAGGAGGCCGCCTAGCCCAGACCAGGCCAGACCAGTCCCCGGGAGCCGCCGCTGGGCCGGCTCCACTCCAGTCACACTCCCCGGCGGGCCCCAGCGCTCTTATCTGGGGTAGGCTGCTTTTCCCCAGAGTTGACAACCCAGGACCCCGCTGTCAAAACCCTGTTTTGAAAGCAGGGTGCCACCAAGAACGCTGGACGGCCCCTCCTTGCAGGCAGGGCCCCTCCAACAGAGGATGGATGACACGCGCGCACGCGCCGGCCGGGATGCCGGGAAAGGAGACCCCATCCCGCCGCGGCCCCTCTCGCTCGCTGGAGACACATCGGCCTGCTCCCCACCTCCACCCCCGGCTCGGCCAGGGAACCCCCGCCCGGCCCCGCCCGGCCGTCGCGCCCCCACGCCCGGGTCCCCGCCGCCGCCCGGTTTCCCAACCACCCCCACGGCCGCGGGGCTATTGGGCAATGGCGGCCGCTCGAACCGGAAGCACCTGCCGGGATAGGCCCACCGCACCTGGCGGGGCCGGCGGGGCGCGGGCTGCCGGCGGCCTCCGCGCCGGGAGCTGTCCGGGGCGTGATGTCACACCGCCCGCAGGCCGGGGGCGGGCGCCGGGCAGGCGCGGGGCGGCGCGCCCCCACCCCAGCCTCCCCTCTCGCCTCTCCGGGGCTAAGATGGCAGCGGCGCTGCCGCCCCGCCCCCGCGCCCACACGGCCGCGGGCAGCGCCCTCCTCGGGACTCCGGGGCCCGGCACCGCCCGCCCCCCGCCGGCCCCGCCGCCCGCGGGGCCCCGACCCCCGCCCGCCGTCACGTGAGGCCGGGCCCCTGCAGCTCGGCGTTACGTCAGAGTGACGTCACACACCGAACCCCGCCGGGCCGCGGGCCCAGCCCCGCGCGCCCCGGCCCCCGCCTCCCGGGCCCCTCTCGCCGCGGCGCTCACCGCTGAAGACCATGGCGCACGAGGCGCCCATGACCGCAAAGAAGGAGGCGTACTCGGGGCCGTTCTTGGCCTCGGACATGTCTGCGCGCGGGGGGGGGCGAGCTGAGCGGGCCGGGAACGGCGGGCGAGGCCGGCGGGCGGCGGGCGGCGGCTGCGAAGGCGATCCGGCCCGTCAGCCGCTGCGCTCTAAATACCAGCACCGCAGAGCAAGATGGCGGCGGCGCGCGCGTCACATGACCCGGGCCCCGCCCCTGCGGGCCGCACCACTCCGCCGGCGGGGGTGCCGCGACCCCGGCCCGCGCCGCTGCCCGCCGCCCGGGCCCGCGCGGCGCCGCCGCCCGCCGCCCCCCGCCCCGGCCGCCCGCCGCGCCTCGGCCCCGCCGGGGCGCCGCGGGGCGCCGCCGCCCCTCGATTTCCCCGCGTTGGTGCCGTCCGCCGCCGGGGCGGGGGCGGGCGCTCATTAGCATAGGGGCGGGGCCACCTGGGCCCCGCCTCCTCTGCGGTGGCGCCGGGGGCTGCGTCGGCTGCCGCGCACGGGTCGGGCGTTCGCGGCCCGCGGCTGCCGCCGGCGTCGTCCCCGGGGCCGCGGCTGTGCCCGCTCGTGCTCCCGCCGCTCTCGCAGACGTGAGCGTTTCGACGGGCGGAGCGAGACCGCGGGCCCGGCGCCGCTCGCCCGTGAGGCCCCTGCCGCCGCCCCCGGCCCGAGACGAGCGCCCCTGCGTCTCTGGCCCTCCGGGGCGGGCCGGCCTGGCCGGGGTCTCTGCGCCACGGGCGGCGGCGTGCCCTCGCGGCCCGTCTGTTGGTGTCGCCCCTGTGGAGCGCCCGGCTCCTTTTCCAGTACCCACACCGCCGGCACCTGTGGCCCCCTTTATTTCGGGGCAGTGGGGGGCACTGCCCTGAGATCCCGGAGACCCAGCCCCCAGGCCACAACCTCTTTATCTCTACCCAGCCCGGGGCTCCTTGGCCCCCTGCGCCCTCCTTTCCGAGCGCTGGCCGGCCACTGCCTGCTTGGTCTCCCTGAGCCACCAGCCGCCCTGGGCCCGAGCTCTCCCTGCCTACACGGCCGGGTGGCCAGTGTCATCTGGCGGTGGTGGCCAGGTCACCCCCATGTGGCCTCTGGACTCACAGGCCACTGAAGTGCCCAGCTGTGTCCTGTGAAGCACACCTGCACCCCGGCTGGGCCTGGCCCCGCTTCGTCTGCCTCCCTCTTCCTTGTCGGCCTCCCGGTTTGGAAAGAGGAATCTCCACTTGGGTCTCCTGCCCTTCCTCCCCACAGCTGTCCTTGCCAAGGTCACCCGCAGCCACCCCTTCTGTAAGTGGAGGCACGTCTGTCCTGCTGTCCGCAAGACCTTCCCGCTTGGGCGGCCCTCTGCCAGCTTCACCCCCGTCCTCGGCCAGCTCCCCTCTGCGGAGCGACACCCTCGTTCCTTCCTGGAGTCCCAGGAAGGGCAAGGACAGGCCCAGGGCCTGCCGCCTCAGCTCCACCGGCACCCGAGGGCCTGCCTCCGCGACTTCATCCTCCCCCTTGCACTCTACTTGCTGTGCCCTGCTGCCAGGCCGCACTCTGGGGGACCCAAGGCCCAGGCGCTCGGAACCCAAGGCTGGGGAGCCCCAGCTGGGAGCTGGTGCTGGCGGGAGACAGGGGAGTTCGGCCCAAGGCGAGAGGAGCACCCCAGCCCGCCGGGGCTGAGCGGGTTTAGGCTTTCCTGAAAGCACCGGGCAGGCAGAACTCGGGGCCCGGCAGGGCTGAGGTGCCGAGACTGGCATGATGGGGACACAGCCCCTCCTGGGACAGGGACGTGTCCGCGTCTCCGTCCTCGCCCTTGTGCCGCCCGCCAGCCCTGGTGTGGGGCCACGTGGGGCTGGCCACGTCCAGTTGCGTGTTTCCCAAGAGCGCGCCTGCCCGCCCGTTGTCGCAGCTCCGCAATCATTTCCACTCGCGCATGCCTGGCCGTCCCCAGCTGCGGGCACCGGGCCACGAGTCACACCACCGCCCGCTGCTTGCTCACCTGCCAGTTCCCGTTCTGCCGCTTCTCGAGCCCCTCCCCCTCGGGCTTCTGCGGGGTCTGGACACTAACATGTGTCCCGCCCTGAAGATGCAGGGAGCTTGCTAACGACCACCCGCAGGCGCTCCCCTCCGCCCTCCTGCCAGAGCACTGGGCGGACGGCCACCCTGGCCCACCGACGGAGACAGTGCCGGTGCCGTCCCGAAAAGGCCAGGGGGACCGAGCACCCTGCCCAGGGTCACCTGCCACCTCGGAGGGCTCAGGGGCCGCCTTGGCCTCCTGGCCCAGAGGGCCCTGGGGTGGGACGGGACGCGCTACGGGCGGAGTGGCTGAGGACGCTGCTGCCTTCTCCTCCGGCCAGCATCCCGCCGGGATCCCTTGCAGGAGGTGGGTGGGGGCCTGGGCCTGTGGGCAGACGGTGCTCCTGGGCCCCTGATGGGTCCAGCCGCGGAGAGCTCCCTCGGGCATGGAGAGACGCCCACGCAGAGGCCGAGGAGAGGGGGGCTGAGAGGGTGACGGAGCCCGCGATGGAACCCCAGGTGGCCCCAGCAGCTGGAAAGATGACTCTCCCCAAGGGAGTCACTGCAAGGAGAAGGCCCGGCAGTTGGCAGGGCCGGCGGCAGCCCAGGCCGGTGGCGCCTTCCCGCATGGCCCAGTGGCCGGAGGGCTGGCGAGCCCCTGCGTGGAAGGCACTTGGGGTCCTCTGAACGACGGCCTGCGGAGGACACCGGCTGCTCCTGCACTAGCCACCGTGCTGCAGGCCTGTCCGGTAGGGCAGGCCGCGCAGGAGTCTGGGGAGCGGACCCCAGCAGCCCCAGCGGTGTCAGCCCCAGTGGCAGGAGCCGGGTGCCATCTGCTCTGTCTCCTCCCACTGACCCTGCGGAGCAGGCCTGAGGACGCAGCCTGCCAGGAACACGCAGTCCCATGCCTGGCCACCAGGGGGCGGCATGACTGCCTCCTGCGGCCACCAGCGATGGGTGTCCTGGGTTTTCTGTAAATAGGGGCCGCCCCTTGGGGGAGCAGTTCTCAGGAAGGTGTCCTCACCCTGGGTCCCCCCAAGGCCTCACCTGCCCTGCGCCCCCCCCCCCGTCCGGTCGGTGACCACCACCCACCCCCGTCGGGGCTCAGCCTCCAGGCCCCAGCCCAGCACCCCCAGCTGCGGAGGCCACGTGAACCCCACGATGTGGGGCGGGCCCCAGTCCAGCCCCAGGGGGCCACCGTAGACCTTGATGCAGCGCTGCCCCCGAAGCAGGGGCCAGGGCTAGGGGTCAGGGCCCTGGGTGGAGGAAGAGAGGAAGCGTTTTGGGGGGTGTCCAGCTCCGCAGATGGCGCCAACAGCCCGGCCCTGGCTGCAGGGCTGCCACGGCAGCAGGGCAGCCTGCTGGGGAGCACAGGCCCCTAGGGAGCCGTGGGCGGCGGTGGCCAAGGACCTGGGGGGTGCAGCATGCGGGGAGCCAGACTTCCCCTGGTCAAACTTGGGTTGCAGGCAGGCCGCGAGCCGGCTGGGAGCATCGGGAGGGGGGTGGGACACAGGCGACCGCCCAGGGGCGGCCTGGGAGAAGCAGAGCACACGGCCTTGCACCTCACTTCCACCTGGGCACTCTGCACCCCGAGCGGACCAGGGCCTGCCCAGCACACACGTCTGTGACTCGGCGTACCCCCGAGGCCCCTGCTGCTCTCCTGGAGCTGCCCACACGTGTGGACTGGTGGCCACCGGGCGCCCACCCGTCCGAACCGCAGGACAGGGCCAGCGGAGGAACACCACCGGGCCTGCCCAGCCCTGGCCGCACCCACAGAGGGGCAGTGCGGCAGGGCCAGCGTGGGGGGGCGGGCAGGAGGGCGCTGGGGGCGCAGAGGAGCGCTCCCGTTTCTCCACCGCCTGGGCGTGACTCAGGGCTGGCAGGTCACCGGGAAGTGAAGCACCGTGACCTCCAGGAATCAGGGAGGGGCGTCCCCACCCTTGGCCCCTGCCCGAGGCGGCCTGGCTGCCTCCCCACGGTGCTCTGGCTCTCCTGGCTGGATTTTCTGGATTATGCTGCAGGGCTGCTGCCCCCGCCCCCCCTGCTACTTGGTGCCTGCAAGTCCCAGCTCCTTCCTCAGAGGAGCCAAAGCGTGGTCAGTGACCCTGTCCAGCCATGGCCCAGGGCCTGCCCCCAGGCTCCTCCTACAGCCCCTTTGCTGCCCCGCCCTTCCCACTGGGAGCCCAGCGGGGCCATCACCCACAGCAGTGGGCCCCTCCCGCAGGGGTCAGGCCGGAGAGCGGCCGCCTGGGGTGAAGCCGCCGCAGATGGGGGTGTCCTGGCCTCGAGACCTGACCAGAGGCGTGTTGGGGGGCATCTGTCGGGTTGCAGGGTGCTGTGACGCCCACTCCACTTTGTGGGTCAGGGGGGCGCTGTCACCTCCGCCTGAACTTTTACTCCACATCTGAACCCCACATGTTCTCTGCCCCGCTTGGTGCAGTAGGGCGGCTTGGGGGACCAGGGGACTGGGGTTCGGGGCTGAGGGCCGCGTGGCCCGCCGCGAGTCGTGCGGCGGCTGGTCTGAGCAGTGTTAGTGTTGAGAACTCGGCGCTCTGCGTCTAACAAAAGCGGCCAGCAGCCACGGAGTCGAATCTGCCCCAGGACCAGCAAGGGCTGCGGTCTGGTGACCCCGCTCAGGCCGGGGCGCGTCCATGGGCCTGGCGCTACCTCAAGATAAAAGCTGCAAAGCTGAAGCCTGTTAGTCACGAAACGCTTAAACTGTAAAGACTGCGGCTTCAGGCAGCGAGAAGTTTGAGATCTTCAGAATTCACTGAAACAAGTCGGCCCAAAAAACTCAAAAAATTAAGAATGTAACTTTAACAACAGGACAGACGAGCTGAAATACGGATTTAAATCCAACTGAGTCAAGATTCTGCGCCTCCACGAAGCACGGGGACGGCCATGCTGAGTGGCCCCTGGCCCCTAGACGGCCGGTGGGGCAGCTGGCGACCTGGCCCACAGCGCGCCGGGCCATGAAACGAGCCTCCCATTTCCTGAAAAACACCTCGGCACGGGACTCCACAGACTTTGACCAGTTTTTAACGTCGAAAGCGCGTGGCAGCCAGAAGTCAGCTGTTCACGTGGCGACGCCCTCCCGGGAGGACCAAGAGCAGGCACCGGACGGCAGCTGTGAGGGCCGGTCGCCACAGGGCCGCCGGGCCGTGCAGGCGTCGCGGAGAGCGGCTGCGGGGGCGGACGGCCTGCACTCCGAGGGCCCACTAGCATCCCGGCGGCCCCGCTCTCCCGGGGCCTCGGTGCCCGGTGGGAGCACAGCACGGCGCGGCCAGACCCTCTGCACGCACCGCCAGGCAGAGCTGCCCAGGCAGGGGGGTTGGGGCGGCCTGTGCGCTCGCGGCCTCTGCCGTCCTGTGGCAGAGCTCGGACGTGCACTTTGGGGGCCGCTCCCAACACCCGTGGTCGGCCTGGGGTGGCCCCGAGGCCCCGGCTGAGAGACCAGACTGGAGGCGGGCGTGGGCATCACAAGTACACGTTTACTGAACACCAAGTTGTCGTGCAGACAGAGGCTGGGGCCGGGTGTCGCCCCAGACCCCCGCAGCCCCAGCGGGCAGCTGAGAGGCCGCTGCTCCGCTCTAGGCTGGACACCGAGCTGCAGAAGGCCTGGCTCACCACAGCCACGGCCAGCCCCTGGGCACTGGCTGGCTCAGAGGCGCCCAGAGGGCGGGGCCGGGAGATGGCAGCTGGGGGGCGGGTGGAGGCGGCAGCACTGCTGCTGGGGCTGGCCGGGGCAGGGCTGGGGTTGGCCGGGGCTGGCCGGGGCAGGGCTGGGGCCGGCCGGGGCAGGGCTGGGCCAGCGCTCAGCATCGGAGGCCCAGGCTTGCAGCCACAGCTGGCCACTCAGTATCTGTTCTGCCCCGCCCCTCGGAGCGCTCGGCCCTCAGGACCAGCTGAGGGGCCACGCGGCAGTGGGCAGTGCCTGGGTGGCCACTGGCAGTTCTCACCTGGTGCTTCTGCTGAGGAGGCCAGGAGGGGTGGGCAGGGAGGGGCGGCCGCAGGCAGGTCAGGCCCGAGGGACCTGGGAGGTCTGTGGGAGGCGCAGGCCGTGGGGGTGGGAGGTGGAGGGGCTGCAGGTGGGGGCCGGGGGGCACGGGGGGCGGCTGGGGTGGGCAGCAGAGCTGCACCCCAAGGAGCAGGCATGCTGGTGTCTGCCGAGGTCCTGGGTGAGGCGTGAGCAGCGGAATCGGAGGCGCAAGTGGGGCCGATCCAGGCAGTGCGGTGGGCTGGTGGGTGGGGCCGGCGCCGCTCTGGCTCTGCAGACGCAGGAGCGCAGGGTGCACCTGCTGGCCCCTCCGCCGCGGCAGCCAGCGTGGCACCTGGCGGGAGGCGGCGGCCGGGACCAGTGTCCAGCCTGGCGGGAGGCCCCGGCCGTGCCAGCTGGGGTGTGTGGGCCCGTGACTGGCAGCGGCTCCTGCCTTCTGGGCCTGGTCCTCACGCCGTGGGCAGCACAAGGGCCAGCCCCGGTGAAGGGCAGCCCGGTGGCCGCTCAGGGCCCCTGGCCTTGCCGCGTCATTGAGTGTCGGGGTCCTGGAAGCCCCAGGCCTCCACGGCCGCGATGAGGAAGTTCTCGGAGCAGAGGGGCTGGTTGTTGAACGTGTCGCAGTGGCTGGTGCGGCCCCGGTTCAGGTCCCCGTCGATGTAGAGCGCCTGGCCACCGCCGCCGCCTGCGGGAGGAGGGTCAGGGGCCCATGTCCAGCACCACCGCCCTGCCCGCCCTGGGTCTGCCCCGGCCGGCCCCACGCCACCCTCCCGGCCCGGCTCTGCCTGTCCCTCGGGGAGGCTCTGCCGCGGGCAGTGGGCCGGGGAGCGGCCCAGCCGGGGAGCGGCCCAACCGGGGAGCGGGCCGGAGGCTGGCGGGGCAGGCCCACCTATGATGAGGCAGTCGCTGGCCCCGGCCATGAACATGGACTCGGCCTTGGAGGGCAGGTTGAAGTGCCGAGCAGCCAGGAAGGGCGAGAGGCGGTCGCTGAGGTCCAGGGGCGCGGGCTGGCCAGGCGGGGGCGCGCACGCAGATGAGGCGGGCTCCAGGGGCGCCGGCTTGATCAGCTCGGGGTGCTTGATAACCACCCACTCGTAGCGCTGCACCTCGGGCTGCAGCTGGGGGCAAAGGGTGCGTGAGCAGGCCCGGCCGGCCGCGGCTGCTGTGGGGGCCGAGCCCGGGAGACTCACTCTGAACACGAAGCACTCTCCGGTCCCGAAGAAGCCCAGCTTGCCCCCACACTTGCTCCTCTCGCTCCAGTCTGTGGACAGGTAGGCCCCGCACACCTGGGGGAGCCGCGTGCGTGCGAGCGTGGGTGGGCGGCGCTTGGGGCGGTCCGGCCCGGCTGCGGGCGGGGGCTGCCAACGCCCTCCCGGGAGGGCCCGCCCTGGCCCAACCACAGCAGCCCCAGCGCCCGAGGTGCTGGCCCCGTCGCTAGACTCGGGACTGGGTGGGCCGGGCAGGGCCCAGTGCCTCCCGGAGATGGGGTGCAGGACTGCGGTGCGGGTCAGACGGGCACCTCTGGACTTCCAGACGCCTCAGGGCCCTCTAGGCCACAGCAGCCCGAGGACCCGGAGGGTGCAGACCTGCTGCGTCCCGCTCCTGTGCGTGGGCCGGTCCTTGCGCAGGTTGGCCCGGGAGCTCGCGGCAGACGCAGCCCAGAGCGCCCCAGCACAGCAGCGGCCTGTGGAGCAGGCAGGGCCCAGCCCCGCCCCCGCCGGCCACGCCCCTCCGCCCCGGCCCGGCCCCGCCCTCACCTCCTTCTGCGTGGTCTTGATGAGCAAGAGTGTGGGCTCATGCCCCTCGCACTGCAAGTAGAACCTGGGCAGAGACCACACGGGCCAGCGCTGAGGGCCAGACACTGCCGCTGCCCGGGACACAGTGGGCAGTGCAGGCCAGCGCTGGCCTGCACGGCCGGCCCGACACCTGGCCGTGGACACGGCACGCGGGTGCCCGGGCCTGTGGTCTGGAGGCCGAACACTCAGGCGGGAGCGGCCTGCGGTCCCCAGGCCGGGCGGGTGGGCCTGGGCGAAGCCGGGCCTGAGGGAGGGCAGGGCACCCACCTGGGCCCAGGCCCCGCCCCCCGAGGAGGCAGAGGGCTCCCTCCCCTGCGGCCGGGCCTGGCTGGCGCTACCTGCTCAGGCTGTAGCCGTGCTGCAGCGAGGAGAAGAGCAGCAGCGGCTGGCAGAGGGCGAACCGCTCCGGGACCCACGACCAGATGTCCCTCATCTCCTTTACACTGACCACCTCCGAGTGGAAGTTCTCCGCGTGGACGGCCAAGTGCACGAACTGCCTGGGGGGGCGGCTCAGAGTGGGCTGGGATCCCCGGCCGGTCACCCCCTGGGCAGAGCCTCTCCTGGGGGACCTCTCGCCTTGCGGCCAGGTGGAGACCCCAGGCGGCCCCCCACCCCTGCAGAGCGAGCGGGCCCCACCAGGGGGCAGCCGAGAGCCCCTCATTGCCAAGACACGAGGCCAAAGGGCGGCCAGCTGGCCTGTCGGTGCTTCGGGGCCAGCCAAGCACCAGCGGACAGCACAGCCAAAGCAGCCGGCAGGCAGGCGACAGGCAGACAGGCGGACAGGCAGGCGGACAGGCTTGGACAGGCAGGCGGGCGGCAGCACGGCTGAGCCCAGAGCCAGGGCAAGCAGCAGCCGTGCAGCCGGGCCGGGAGGCAGAGAAGCAGGCCCGGCACGCCTACCTCTTAGAGAGCGAGACACTGAGACCAGGAGGAAGCAACGGACACGAGAAGAGGGAGGAGAGGGGGCGAGGTCAGCGGGAGGTGGCGGGCGCCCTGCCTGGCCCGGGAGGGCCGCCCCGGCCGCGCCAGGCAGGCGGCCTCCAGAGCTGGACCGGCCTGCGCCCGCCCGCCCGCCCACCTCTTCTGCTTGACAGTGATGCCCTTCTGCGTCAGCGCCTTCTCGTTGGCCATCTGCAGCAGCTGGATCTCCTTGCGCGAGAAGAGGCGGATGGCGAAGGCCTTCTCCAGCAGCTTCTCGGGGGACGCGGTGCACGCGATGTCCCGCACGAAGGCGCGGATGTCCTGCTGCACGCCGCCCGCCGCGGGGGGCCGCCCAGCCCGCGCCTTGTGGAAGAGCTTGAGCAGCGCCAGCGCCACGCGGTACAGCACCTTGTAGCCCTCCACCAGGAAGACGTCGAAGACGCGGGCGAAGTGGCCGAGCGGCAGCTCCCCGAAGAGCCAGCGCTGCCAGTCGGCGTACACCTGCAGCACGTCCTCCGCCTCGGCCACCATCAGCTTGTGCGCCGCCTGGCAGTGCTTGTTCACCAGGTCGCCGAAGGTCATGCAGGACGACTCGAAGGCCAGGAAGCTCTGGTCCACCAGCCTGCGGGTGGGGTCGTTGCAGGCCAGCATGCGGCAGGCCTTCTCGAAGCACTCGGCCTCGTCGATGCTGTAGTGCAGCAGCAGGGCCACCACGGCGGGCAGCGCGGGGCAGAAGGAGATGTCGGGGAACTGGTGGGCGATGCACAGCAGGATCTTGCGCACAGCACCCTCGCCCCGCGCGTTCAGGCAGTAGCTGGGCACCTGCGTGTTGTCCACGAACTCGGGCAGGGGCAGGCCGCCGCCGCTGTGCTTGCCCACGATCTTGCCCACGATGTCGCTGTACACGCTGGCGTCGGGCGTGACGGTGCGGCAGGGGATGGCGCAGATCAGCCGCTGGTACACCCGGCCGCGCAGGGCGTGGCTGCGGGCCCAGTAGCCCTGGCGGGCCAGCAGCTTCAGCTCCTGCAGCTCCGTGCAGCTCAGCTCCTTGGGCCCCAGGTCCGGGATGGCCGCGTCCATCTTCTCTCTGTCCACGAAGCAGTTGTAGCCCGGGGAGTCCATGGTGCGGGGGCGCCCGGGGGGCCCAGGGACACGGCGGACGGGGCTGGCTAAGCGCCTGGATGCCCCCACCGGGGCCTCTGTGCCTGCCCACCGGCCATCTGCGCCTGCGGACGGAAGCTGCGCTCAGGTGCCGCGGTGGCTCCGAGCAGGGCTTCCACTCGGGGCGGGCCACAGCTGGGGGCACGGAGGCTCTAGCTGCCAGCTAGGGAGGCTCCCCGAGGGCTGACTGCACCGAAACGCCCTGGGGTGGCTCCCTGAGTATCCCCCCAGGCCTGGGGTCTTCAGAGAAGGACCCGCCGGCCAGCGGGGCTGCAGGTGGCCGAGCTCCCACGGTCTCCGCAGAGACAGCGCTGGGTGACGCGCTGTGAGTCGCACGGAAGGGGCCGGCTGCACACGAGACCGCGGGGAGCCAGTGGCCAGAGTACCGGGGGCTCTGGTCTCCCCACGAGGGGCTGGTGCGGGGGTTCACGTTGGCCCGGGAGCGCACAGCCCCCACGCATACCTCGGGTCAGCGCCGGACGGTGCAGGTGTCCAGACGGCCGCTTCAGCGAGCTCTGGTGAGCAACCCGGCGGCTTTGGGGCCTGCGGCGTCTGAGGTGTGAAAGAGCAGAGTGAAAGCTGCAGCCGCCTCTGGGGTGCCCGGCGCTGGGCCTCCGGCCATGTGTCCTGCACGTGGCCACCGCGTGAGCTGCTCAGGGCCACAGGCTGCGGGTGGCCAGCACCAGGCGCCTCCTGTCCCCGTGAGCATAAGCCCTGCGGCCGCCCTCCTGCAGACACAGGTGCCCCGACGCGGCGCTGGGAGCATGGGAGCCCGCGCCAGCTCTCAGGGCACACCCCACGGGCACCGCCCCTGGGGGCTGCGCTGCAGACACGGCCCTGCAGCGGGCCATGACGACACAGAGCCTGGCCATGGTCACCCCAGGCCGCAGCTTGCTCCTCGGGGAGCCCCTGCTGGCAGCTGATGTCTCCTGGGGCCGCAGGGCCCAGCTCCGAAGCCGGCCCAGCATCACAGCCCCCGGCAGGCCCGGTGCAGGTGCCTGCCTGCCCAGCACTGAGTGCGCCTGCCCGGGCAGCGCAGGGCACCCAGGCCCCTCCGGCCGCTGCGAGCCGGCCTGGGTGGCGTCTACCACGACCGGGAGCAGGGCGGGCGGGCACCCAGCCTCGGCGGCGGCCTCAGGCTCAGGCTGAACATTAACCTGGAAACCGGAGCGGCCCCCGCCCTCGGAGGTCCTGGGGAGGCCCTTCGGGGAGCGTGCGCCCCCTCAGGGCCAGGCGCGGGGCTCCGGCAGCAGCTTCGGCAGGGCCGCCGCAGGCGTCTCAGCCCCACCTGCGGGAGCGGCATTTCTGGGACCAGGCTGGGGCGCCCGAGGCTGTCTCTGGCTCAGACAGGGTCCGGCCTGTGATTCTGGAGGGACAGGAAATTTCCCACCCACGTCCTGATAAACACAGGCCGCCCCGCCGGGCACCGCCCACTGTCCAGCAGGCATGGTGTGTGTTGGTACTGATGAGGAGCCCTCGGGGTCGCAGCCGAGGCGAGGGCGGAAGAGCGCGGCAGGCCAGTCCGGCCCGGAAGGCTGGGGCCCACCAGGCCTGGGCGCCAGACCCCGCAGGAGGCGTCTGGCTCCGTCCAGTGCAGGGAGGCGGGTGGTCATGGTGGGTGCTGGCAGCAGCCGGGCCAGCTGGATGTCCGAGCCCCGGCCCGGCTCCGGCAGCCCCAGAGGACCACAGGGCGGTGGGCTGCCTCTCCTGCCCCACAGCCTTCCCCACCCGGTGGACGCTCCCAGGCCCGCCCCCCTCAGAGTGCGGCCGAGCCGCCTGTGGACGGAGTGTTTAGAAGTGGGCCTCCAGGTGACCGGGGCGAGGCCGGCCACGCCTGGGCCTGAGTGCGCCTGGGGCCGGGCAAGAAGGGCCCCTCTCGGCTCCAGCACCAGGCAACCGGGCCGGTGGGACCCTTCCTGGGGTGGGGTTCCTACGAGTCAGTGGCCGGGCTGGGAGCACCCCTGGGAGCGCAGATAAGCCCCGACTCTCCTCCTTGCAGCCCCAAAGGGCGCCCGTGGGAAAGGCAGGGCGGCGAGACCCCGTGCCCCCAGACTCTGCTCCAGCAGGCGGCGTCGGGCCAAGCTGTGGCCTCCTGCGCCCCACCCCGGGGACATACCTCGGGCCGGGGTCTCGTGCCTCCCGACAAGCCCCGCGCCAGCTCCTCAGCACCTGGCCAGCCGCCTCCCGCCTCCCAGCTCAGCCCCCCGTCGCACCCCAGGGTGCAGGCCGAGTCCTCCCAACAACTGGACTTGAAAACAACCTTCACGCGACAGACAGGCCCACACTCCCAGCCCCGGACCCGCCTCCTCATCTGACAAATGCCCTGATGCCCTGCAGGCCCCGTGCCCCTCAGGGAGCGCACCCCAGGGGTGCGGGCAGGTGGAAGGAGCGTGTAGTGTGGGAGGCCGGCTGGCAGCCGCTGCCCCACAGCCAAGGGAGCAGCGGGCTGCGGTTGGAAAAGCCCTTCTGAAGGCGTAGGGGAGAGACGGGTCCAGAAGAGGAGCCGGCGGGAGGTGACCCAGGCTGAGGCAGAGGCCCCAGCGCCCAGCCGAGGCGGGGGTGAGGCAGACCAGGGGCCGCGTTCCAGCTTGGGGGTCACAGGACCTCCGGGTGCTGCAGAGCGGGGCCCAGGGCTGCCCCGCGGGGCCCTGCTCAGAGGCTCAACCCTGTCCACTCCTCCACACTGGCCACTGGCCATGTCGTCCAGCCGGCCTCAGCTGGACCCACCCCACGCTGCCACTCTCACCAGGACCCCCGCCGGCAGGGCCCAGCGGAGCCTCGCTGCGGCCGCCAGGGCAGCTCAGAGTCAAGGACGGGACGCAGGACTGACTGCCCAGAACAGGTGGCCGCTGCCGGCCGGCCCCGGGGTGGGACCAGCAGCAGAGGGGGAGCCGGTGGAGGAGGACATGGGCGCTGCGGCTCGGTGGAGCACTCCTGCAGCGGGAGCCACAAAGGCCGAGGGCAGGGGGACCAGGAACCCCGAGGGCGAGTCCAGGGGAGGGAGGCTCAGAGGGCAGGAGCCGGGCAGGGAGGTCTGGGCGGTGATGGCCATCCTCTCCATGACGTCCGGTTAAGCGTGAGACCCATGATGCATGGGAAGCCAAGGCATTGCCAGCTTCCCCCAGGCCTGGGGAGTGGCTTCAGGACACTCACGTCCCGGGGAGGCTCCCCAGGGCCCTGGGTCAGCTCCTCGCTCCCACCATTTTGCCCTGGAACTCCCCTGTGGCAGCCATCTCCTTGGTTGTCCAGAGCAAGCCCTGGTTTCGGCAGAACCCGGCCCCACCCCGCCCTCTCCTCCCAGTCTGGCCCAGGCCCTGCCCACTGCCCATCCTGCCCAGAGCCCTGCCTCTTCTAGGCCCTGCCTCTGGCCTTCTCCTCCCTTCAGCCACCTCTGTAAGGGCATTAAGAACACGCAAGCAGGGGCCTCCCTGGTGGCGCAGTGGGTTAAGCAACGCACTATGAAGCAGACCACAGTCACTGCAGCACGAGTTCGATCCCTGCTGCCGGCCAGGAGGGGACCCACATGGCACAGCAGACCTCTCCTGCTGTGCCCGCTGCTCCCCTCA
>JAGFMF010012160.1:523261-688265 GCA_019455555.1 Galemys pyrenaicus | reverse complement strand
CCCCGCTCTCTGTGGTGAATCCTCTCACCCCCCACACCTCTGGCCTGTACCCCAGTGCTTGTGTGCATAAATAAATAAATCTTTAAAAAAAAAAAAACACGCAAGCATGGGCCCTCCCTGGTGGCCAGTGGGAGAAGCAGCGCACTATGAAGCAAACCGCAGCCGCTGCAGCACAAGTTCCATCCCTGCTGCCGGCCAGGGAGGGGACCCCCAGGGTGCAGCAGACCTCCCCTGCCTCCCGCTGCCCCCTCAGCAGTGTGTTTTGGTAGATCTGCCTGTTCTGCCCCCTGCTCTGTCTGGTGGATTCTCTCACCTCCCCGCACCTCTGGCCTGTACCCCAGTGCTTGTATGCAAAATAAATAAATCTTTAAAAAAAACACACAAAAAAACGCAAGCAGCCCTGGCTCTGAGCTCCCCAACTTTAGGAGCCTCGCCTCTGCTGCCCTGCCCCCCCGCCTGCTCCTCTGACCAGACCCCGGGCCCTCAGCCAGACACCCCGCCAGGCCTGAGCTCCACCACAGCCCGCCCCCGCGCCAGCGGTCCTCTGGGCCGGCTGCCCACACCCTGGATTCTTCGGCAACCCCATTCGCCCCAGAACAGGGGCCCTAGCCCTGTGCCTCAGTCCTGGGTCCCTGCAAGGTGCCCAGCACCAACCTCAGAAGCCCGGCCTCGCAGCCTCGGCCTTCCCAGTCAGCTCCAGCCTCCTCGGCTCCGCCCAGCACCCCCCCAAGGTGTCTGAAGCCTCCTCCCGGGATAGGGCCCTGGGGCTGCGGCCTCTAGCTCCCCGCTCTGCTACCCCAGGCTGCGCCACAGCGCACAAGGGCCAGGGCTGCAAGGAGGGCAGCTGCTGGCGGGCACCACTGTGGCTCCGTCTGGCCAGGCACCCCGCGGGCCCGCTGCAGCTCCCGGGGAGCGCTGAGGCCGCCAGCTGGGCTGCTCAGGATGAGGACCCGCGGGCCGGTTGGGCCCCAGCGTGCAGGAGTGCGGACAACGGGCAGGTGGAGATGCAGAAGACAAAGCACTCGGGCCAGCAAGAGTCCAACTCTGGACGGGGCGGGTGTGGCCGGAGCTCTGCAGGGCGCGGCGGCCAGGCGGGCGTGGCAGGGAACCCGATCGGGCCAGCAGGCAGCCCCACGTGCCAGGGACAAAGGGCGCAGCCGCGGGCGTTGTCAGCTACCCGACCTCGGCAGGCAGGCCAGCGCGGAGGGCCCGAGGCAGGACACCTGAGCCGGGCTGGCCCGGAGCAGGGAGGCGGGGGTCTGGGGCCGGCACGCGCGCAGCAGCAGCTCCACGAGGCCTTCGGGCGTGCACAGGCCGCCGTGTCTCGCAGGCTGTCCCCTGCAGAAGTGCCCCAGACACTTGCCGAATGCGGGTGGAGTCCCGGGGCAGGGGACACGGCCGGCCGGCGGCCCTCCGGGAGCCCCAGGGTGCCCCCGGGCGCGCTGACCCACTGCTGTGGCCGGGGCGGGGAGGCCAGCACAGGGCCCGGCCGACCGTGGGGAGGGCAGGTCACTGGGCCGGTGTCTGCCAAGCCGTGAAAGCCAGAGGCCCGGGCTCATCGGGCCAGAGCGGGGTGGGCAGCGAGACGGGGCCGCAGGGCCGGGGGCTGGGCACTCCGGCCCTCCCCGGGGCCAAGGGCCAGGAGACGGGAGGCGGCAGGCCCTGGCGAGAGGGGGAGAGAGGGGAGATGGAGGCGGCCTCTGCGCCCAGCTGGACACCTGTGGCAACTGGCAGACCAGCGGGGCTGCGCGGTGGACCAGGGGCAGGCCCGTCCTGGAGAGGGCGGCCGAGGGCCAGCCAGGCCCACACACTCCGGTGGATCTAGGGGAGCTGGGGAGGGCCCGCAGTGGGGGGCTGGGCACACGCAGGACGGAACAAGGCTGGCCATTCGGGGGGACGGCCCACAGCCCTGCCAGCCACCAGTGCTGGCGTCCACACAGAAACAGGGGTCCCAGTAGGGGAGCGAGGCCTACCTCTGGGTCCAAGAAGCCCCCTCAGAGCTCCGACTGGGCCTGGCGGGCTGGGGGAGATGGGCCCTTGGATGCGGGCGAGCTTGCGGTGGGCGTCCCTGATGCGTGGGGCTCCCACCTCCGCGCTTCCATCCTCCCTCCCGCGGGCACACGGGGCGGGTCACGGGCTCCTGGAGCAGCAGAGGAGCGCCCAGAGGGCCAGACGGCCCGTGGGAGCTGGGGCCCTGCAGGCTGCTGGGCCCGGCACCCGCCTGCCCTGTACCTGGTCGCCCACTGCCCGGCGTGCAGAAGGACCCGGGAAAGCCTGGGCCAGCACCGGGGCTCCAGGAGCCTCCGCCCGGCCTCCGGGTCGGAGAAACCACCCCAGGCCTCCTGCCGCCTCTGCTGCTCCGGTTCTCGGTGAGCCACACGGCGCCCTCAGGGTCACCCGCGCCACACGGTCCTGGCCGCCCCCACGCCATCCACAGACGTGCCCGAGCTGCCCCTTGGATCCTTGGTGCTCCGGAACACCTCACGCCCCAGTTCAGTGCCGCCCAAGCGAGGGGGCCTGCATCTCCCTGGCCTTCTGCAGCCCTGCAGCCCGGCCCCGGCCCCAGCCCCGGCCTGCTCTCCCGTTCCCAGCGTCCTGCGGACACTGCCCCACAGCTGGCTGGACGGGCTGCTGCGGCCCCTGCACCACCCGACTCGATGCAGCTCCTCTGCACCCCCGTGCCCACGGCCACCCGGCGGGGAGGGGACCCTGGGACAGCCCGGCCCGGCGTCATCACTCTCCAGCCCAGGGCAAGCCCACCGGGCCTGGCGCTCGCTGTGGCCACCCACCCCTCAGGCGCGACCGGGCCTCTGGCTGCAGGCGGGACCCTGTGGCCGCTGCACACGCTGTCCTCCCGAGCTCCGTCCCCCACGCGGCCTGGCCACACGGCTCCCACTTCCCAGGCCGGCGGTCGCACCGCTGGGCCCCGCCTGGGCGCTCCCACGCCTGGTGCCCCTCTGTGGGCACCTCCCCGGGCCCGGGCTCTGCAGGGGCTCCTGTGCCTGCGGGAGATGGCGCGGCCTGAGGGCCTCGGTCAGCAGCCCCACGCCAGGCAGGCAGGCAGGGTGAGCACAGGTGGAGCACACGCCCCAGCTCTGACCACAGGGAGACGGGCTTCTGGGCAGCAACGGCCACCCATTGTGCCCCTCGGGTCACCTCACCGAGTCTTGGCTGCCAGGCGAGGGCAGCGTCCTGATAAGCGGGCTGCGGGGGCCTGCTGGGCGGGCAGGGGCACCCTGAGAAAGGGCTCCTCTTATCTGCACCCTCCCAGCCTCGGGTTGAAGGGCACTCCTGCCAGGAAGCCGGCGCTGGCCGGCGCCCACCACGTGCTGGGCAGCATGAAGCTGGGCCCTCGCCCTTGACAGAGGACACGCAGAGGCTGTCCAGGGCCAGGGGCTCGTCAGCAGGGCGGCAGGCCCGCCCACCCCACCAGAGCAACAGCCAAGATAAAGAAGCCCGCCTTCTCAGCCCCAGAAGGCGGGTGGCACCCCGCAGCAGCCAGGGGGCCTGGGGCGGTGGCTCAGCCAGCACAGTGGCCGCGGTGGGGGCGGGCCCGCGGCGCTGACCCGACCCACCCGTGCCCACGCGGCCCGCTGGTCCGAGACAGTCCCACCGTAGCACCCCCTTCGCGCGGCCAGGCAGGGCGCCCCGATCCCGCTGCCCTGGCCGCCGGTCCTCGGGAGGCCCCCGCCCCGGCCGCGCCTCCTAAGGCCCCCGGAGCCACCAGCGGCTTCGGCCGGCTGGCCGGGGGCGGGGGCCGGGGCAGGCTGGCCGGGGGCGGGGCGGGGGCCAGCGCCGCGGGGCAGCTGTTGCAACCCCGAGCCAGGGCGCGTTTCCTACTCGGGGACACCGCGCGCTGCGGACCGAGCGGCGCGAGCCGCCCCCTCCGCCCACTGCTCGCCGCGGCCGGCCGCGCCCCCGCCCGCCGCGGCCCGACACCCGCGGCCCCGCGCCCCGGCCACGCCCCGCCCTGCCGCCGCCGCCGCCGCGCACCCACCTCCGCCCGCCGCGCCGCTTTCCCTCTGCTCGCCGCGCGACGGGGCGCCGCTCCCCACTGCGCACGCGCACCGCGGCCCCGCCCCCGCCGAGCACGCGCCGCGGCGGCCCTCCCGGCGCCGGGCCTTGGCCGCGGCGGGCTCCGGGCATGCGCGCTGCGCCCCGCGGCCGCGGCGGGAGCTACGCCGCCCCAGGCCCAGCGCCGCGCGGGGGTGCGGGGCGCGCGCAGGTGCGGGGCGCGCGGCCCCCAGCGCCGGCCGAGTCGCCGAGTCGGCGGGGCCGGTCCCGAGAACTGCCTACCGAGTCGCGTGTAGATCTGGGGACGACGTCCGGTCCCGAGCACGCGGAGAGGGGCGCGGGGGTCCGGGCGGGACCTGAGCGGTGGGCCCGGCGCGAGCGGGACGGCGGCCGGAGGCCGGAGGCGGGACGCCGCAGCCGACGAGGCTGAGCTGGGCAGCGACCAGCAGGACAGGGCGCGGGCGCCGGCTGGCGGAGACGGGGCGGGAGGCTGCGGGGCTCAGGGGGAGCCGGGCGCTGCGCTCCCGCACCGGCACCAGGCCACCCGCGCCCGGGTTCGGGTTCTCAGCATTAGGGGCCACAGTGCCTCCTGAGGAGTCCGGCTCTCCGGCGATCGCAGAGTCCATTGTGGGCAGTCACTGCGGCCTTTGGGGTGTTCGCAGACCTCGAGGGCATCCAGCACCACAACACGAGGGCTTGTAACGGGACAGGGTTGCAGTACCTTTAGGGGAGACTCTCCAGGACATGACACCACAGGAGGGGCCACAGTGGCCTTGGGCTTTCGCCCACAGGAGTGTCCAGGCCTTCTCGGGCATCACGGTGCCCTTTGGAGAGGTCAGAGAGCTCGAGGGTGGGGGTACCGAGAACAGCTGCCCAGGGGGGCCTCCGCAGCTCTCTGGAGCCACCCTATCCGTGTGGGGCGGTTGGGCCCTGGTCCTTCACACCCCCTGGGCACGGCTGAGGGAGGCACCTGGCAGGGACAGGGAGGGGCCGTGGCACCCGAGTGAAGCCAGTAAGTGCCAGAGCAGGCGGATGCCCTCGGTGACTTGCGCCTCGCCTCGAGGCGCGCCCTGGCCCGGCCCCGCCCGGCAGACTCAGGCCAGCCCGCAGCGCCCTCGGTGCTCCCGCCCTCGGTGCTCCCGCCGCTGCAGCCTCCGCAGGCGCCGCATCCATGCGTCCCACCACGGCAGCACTAAGCTCCCGCGAGTGGCGCTGAGGCCCCGGCCCCGGTCCCCTGGGCCCCCTCCCGCGGTCACCCGGCCGCCCCCCAGAAGCAGGTAGCGGCGGCCAGGCAGCAGGGGCGGGCAGCCACAGGCCGCGTCCCGCGCCGGCACCCACAGCGCGCTGCTCCCGCGTCGCGCGCGCTCCTCGCCGCTCCGGAACACCGCGAGCACCACCACCGGGAAGCGCGTCCACGGCCCGCGCGCCTCGCCGCGCGCGCCCACGGCCACCTGCACCGCTGGGGGGAGAGCCAGAGCAGGGCATCAGGCGGGCTGGCGCTGTGCAGCCCAGCAGTGGGGGGGCCAAGGAAGGTGGGGTGGGCTGGAGGGCGGGGCGGCGGCTGGAAGACCCGGTACCGGGAAGAATCTGGGGAGGTGGCGGGAGAGGGCACGGGCCGCGGGGTCCCGTGTGGCTCGGGCATCCTCGGCAGGGCCGGGCAGCCTACCGTAGTCCCTCCGGCAGAACTTCCTCAGACTGATGCGGTAGCTGCCCGGTGAGGGTTTGCAGTGGGAGGCACAATCCGGGGGGCGGCAGGGGAGGCGGGCACAGATCCCCATCTCGAACCCGCCCTCTGCTTGAAACCGCAGCCCCTCCCGCAGGGCCAGGCCTGTGCAGCGCCTCGTCGCCCGCTCACCCTGGGCTTGCCGGGGGCTGCTCTCCTCCGCGGATCCAGGGACAGGGGTCTCTGTGGAGACGGTGGGAGAACTGGCTGCTGACTCGGCCCAGGCCGGGCGGCAGCAGCCAGGGCGGGGCGCGGGCTGCAGTGGCCGCGCGGCTGGGCACTCACTGACGCAGGGCGCCACGGGGGAGCGGCTCTGCTGGAAGCCCGGGGCGCAGCGGTTACAGGTGAGACCAGTGGCGCCTCCTTGCAGGGACACTGGCCCGTGGTCTGGTTGCAGGTCTTGCCGGCGGTGCCGACGGGGTGGCAGTCGCAGGCTGCGGGCAGAGGCAGGCGGCAGTCAGGGGCGCTGCGGGCGGGGGCCCGGGGGCCGGCGGCGCGCGGCGGTCGCTGGGGGCCCGGCTGGGGGCCCGGTAGAGCCCTCGCGGCAGTAGTGGCAGTGGCAGCCGGCCGTGTTGTGCCGGCAGTTGAGGCAGACGCCCCCGCTCCTGCGGCCGGACAGGCGGTACAGCTCCACGTTGAAGCGGCAGCGGCGGGCGTGGCGGCAGGAGCAGGCTGCGGGGAGGGCGCGGTCAGGGCGGCCGCTCAGGCCCTCGCCCTGCCCCCTCCAGGGCCTCACCGAGACAGGCGTGGGCTTCCCGGGCCGTTGCCCGCCGCCAGGGCCGGCTGCAGTAGAAGGGCCGGCAGCGGCCGCAGTTGGGGCCCTCGGTGCCGTGCCGGCAGTCGCAGACCAGCTGGCCCCGCGCGTCCAGCAGGCACTGGGAGGCGTGCCCCTTGCACTTGCAGCGCCTGCCCACCTGGAGCTCAGCGGCCGAGTAAAAGTAAGAGGCGGCCACAGGGTCCCTGGGGCCCCCCTGGGAGGCGGGCCGCGTGAGCACCACTCGGACGTCAGTGGCGGTCACCCAGTCTTGGAGTACAGGGCTGCTGTCCAGGTCCAGGCCTGGGGGGCTGCCGTCCTGCACGCTGAAGGCCAGAAGGCCGCCGCCGTCGGGCTGGACTTGGGGCTCTGGGAAACACAGCGCTTCGGGCCCGGGGCCGGCAGGGCCGTGGGCGGGGACCGGCGGGCGGCCGTAGTCCAGGCCGCAGCGGGAGGAGAAGCCCAGCGGGGCCCAGCTCCGGCCGCGGCCCTGCGACTTGAGCAGCGCCACCACAGCGGGGGGCGGCGAGCAGAAGCGCGGGGGGGCCGCGAGCAGAAGCGCGGGGGGCGGCGAGCAGAAGCGCGGGCTGACGAGCACCAGCTCGAACGCCGTGCCCAGGGGCACGGTGAGGGTCACGTTGAGGGGCGCCTGCGCTGGCGCGTCCGACCGCCAGCACAGGGGCCTGCGGCGCCCCCCGCAGAGGTCAGGAGGGCTGCCGGGTGTGCCCGCCGCGGGTCCGAGGCGTCACAGGCCCGAGTGGCCGGCCGGCCACACGTGCTGGAGGCCAGCACCTCTTGGCCCAGAGCCGCGTTGACCAGGCCCGGGACGCAGCTGCGGGGCGCGCCCCCCTCGTCGAGGCAGGGGTCCGCGGGCGTGGGGGGGGAGG
The DNA here is from genome assembly GCA_019455555.1 of Galemys pyrenaicus. Taxonomy (NCBI): domain Eukaryota; kingdom Metazoa; phylum Chordata; class Mammalia; order Eulipotyphla; family Talpidae; genus Galemys; species Galemys pyrenaicus. The sequence goes on along the minus strand of JAGFMF010012160.1, from coordinate 680,887 downwards.
GGAGGGGGCCTGGCCGCTGGAGCCTGAATCAGAAGCAGATTCAGAGGGGGGCTGGGCCAGCCGCGGAGGGGGGCTGGGAGGCCGGGGGAGGGGCCAGGAGCTGGAATGCCCTGGCGGGAGGGGTCTGGAGGGGGTGGCTCAGCTGTGCAGGCCGTGGGGAACCACCCAGCTGGGGCCTCCTCCGCAGCCAGGCCTTGCCTACTCCTGGGACCTTGCCACATGAGGGAGGGGGCCTGGCGGCGCCTGGGGCGTGCTGCAGGGAGATGCTGAGGCCTGGGTGCGGGAGTCCCACAGGGCATGCTGGGAGGCAGGGAGGCAGCGCTTGCAGGCCATGCTGGGGTGACCCAAGGTAGGGATCCTTCTGGTAGAACCCAGATGAGGCTATGCCCGCCTGGCCGCGAGGTGGTGTCTGGCCGCGCCGGCGGCCCCAGGAGGCATCGCTCAGCCTCCCCACCGTCGCTCGGCCTCCTGCAGCTGGGGCAGCGGCAGGTGCACTGGCACTGGCCGCGGGTGGAGCCTCGAGCCCCTCCTGCCACGTGTCCCTAGAGGTGTGCCGGTGGCCACTGCCCGCGGTGGGCCGCACTGGTGCCCAGCTGGAGCTGCGCACCTCCAGGAGTGTGGGCCAGAGGGTGCGCGGTTCTGCCCGCTAGGGGCAGGGTCCCTCGGCATTCAGGGCTGTCTCAGGTCCGTCGGGACAGGCCTGGGCCTGAGCCAGCAAGGGTGTGGTCACAGCCTCTGGTCAGACCCCAGCACCTGGCCCACAGGCGGCAGCCGCACCTGCTGGGAGGGGCCCCTGTGGCCTGGTGACCCTGGCCAAGAGGGGCCAGGAGTAGCACTGGACAGGCAAACGTACCCCCAGGCCCCTGGTGGGGGGCTGGGCATCCCAGAGAGGCCCTGGAGTGGCCGCCCACCTGGGGCAGCCGAGGCCGGAAGCCGCAGATGGCGGGAAGGGTGGGCATCCGGGCAGCGAGCCCTGCCGGAGGTGCCGTTAGGCTGGGGAGTTTGGACAGAGGCAGAGGCCTGCGCGGTCTCTGGGGTGCAGGAGGCCCCGACCCTCAGGGTGAGCGAGGGAGCAGAGCAGGGGCTGGTCTGGGAGCAGTAGGAAGACAGTGGGCCTGGCCAGGGGGCGGGGGTCGGCGGGAGATGGGGCCCAGAGGGTCCCCCCTGCAGGGAGCTGTGGGTGCCACTGACCAGCCTCAGCAGAGCGAGTGGGACAGCAGACAGCCAGGCGTGAGGGTGGCCACCTGGGGGCCCAGCCCCCCTCTTCAAGCCGCAACCCTCCTTCCTCCCCTCGGGATGGCCCAGAGGATGTGAGCTGTGACAGGCCCTTCTGGGTAGTGAGAAGTGACCAGCCGGCCACTGAGACAGGCCCAGGCCCACGACTGTGTTCGAGGCCTAAGCGCTCTGTGGGCAAGCCGGGCTGTCTCTGGGCAGAGGGAAGATGGGCAGCGCCGAAGCCTCACCTGCCCGCCTCTGGGGCCGCTGCACCCAGCCCCTCCCGGGCTGCGAGGCTCTGTGGCAGTCTGGTGGCTCCTGGGTGGGCGAGAGAGGGGGCGCTCAGCCCTGCGCCCAGGGCCGGGCCTCCCGCAGGGAACCGGCTTGGGCCCTAGCGGGCAGCGGCAGCCAGGCGCCTGCACAGGAGGGCGTCCTGCCACCTCGCCCAGGGCCGGGCCAGCCACCTGCGCAGACCCGCCCAGTCTGGCCCCGCCCCCCGCGGGCACCAAGCAAGGGGCCCGCCCCCCGCGTGCTGAGGTTGGTGGCGAGGTGCCTGCCCCCCCTGCAGCTTCGAGCCTCTGGTGGGGGTGAGGCGGGGCCGCAGGGTCTAAGGGACTCGACGTCTTTCTCTAAAAGCCTAAAGCTCTGAGCCTCCCGCAGCAGACCTGCGGGCCCCCGGCGCGCAGGGCAACGCTCCTTCATTTCAGGTGCAAACTTTTATTTGGCCCAGTTGTCTCAAAGGACCTCCAAGCCCGACTGGAGGCCCCCAGCTGGGGCGAGGGCAGAGCTGGCCGCACCTGGCAGGAGAGCGGCCACGCCGAGTCTGCACCCACGTGCCGGGGCATCCACCCACCCCTCGCGGGTGCCAGTTCCACACGCCTGGGAAAACCGCCGGGGCGGGGAGCTGGGGGGGCCGGGGCCGGGCTCAGGCCCCTCTCCGCAGTCGCCTTGGCTCCGAACGGCGCGTTTGGGAAGGGGGTGCCCGTGCCGCCCAGCGCACCAGCACAGGAGGGCGGCGGCAAGGAACCCGCGGCCCGCCGCCAGCGCCGAGCCCTGGGCCAGGTCCAGGCGGGTCCGCGCGGCAAGAAGGTGGTGGCCGTGGAGGAGGTGCCGGCCGTCAGGGCCTCGGCGCCGAACAGCAGGACGCAGTGCGGCCACCAGCCCCCGCGACCCCAAGCAGCGTCAGAGCGGATTGGCCGGCACGCGGTGACGCCGGAACCCCTCCGCCTGGCTCCGCAGCTGGGACGCAGGCGCTGTGCAGGGACCGCTGCTCCCTTTCCAGCTCCGGGGCCTGGCGGTGGAGCCTGAGACCCGTGGCACAGTAAAGCCCAGTTCCCAGCAGCCAGCAGGACCTCGCCAGTACCTAGCGCTGGCCCCGAAGGGTCTCGGGCAACTGCCTCAGGGCGGCCAGCTGAGCCTGACCAGGGTGGGGACATGGGAGGCCGGTGGTCAGTGACTTCCCTAGACCAGCTTTGGCACATGAGCCCTGGAGGCAGCAGAGGTGCTCAGGGCTGGGTCCCAGTCAGCCCGCCCAGCTGGAGGCCTTTCCTGGGCAGCAGGCAGAGCTGTCCACTCCCTGCAGGCCCTCAGTGCACAGCGGCTCCTGGGCTTCTGGGCCCTGCACTGCGGGGCCTTCCCAGCCCGACGACCAAGGCTGCTGTCACCCGCTCCACCCACCAGACCGGCTCCTTCAGCAGACTGGGGGCTGGCTTCTCCAAGCCGCATCCTGGCTGTGGGCCCTTGGCTGGCCTTCCTGTCACCAGCGCCCAGCTCCCAGGGCGGTTCCGGTCCTGCACAGGGCTAGGGCCAGCGCTTAGCCTGCAGCACCTCACTCCCCTCGCCCAGCCCCAGGAGCAACAGCCGTGTGCCCACCCCGCAGAACACTGCAGTCGAGACTCAGCGCCCTCAAGTCCTAATGTCACGCAGCGTTTAGTCCAGAGACAGACGACGGGTAGCTGGGCACTGCGGGTCCCGTGCTTGTCTCCGAGGCCACGCCCCACCCACAGGCTCACTGCCCAGAGAGGGGCCAAGGGACTCCCCAGCCAGAGCTCCGAGCTGGGAGGGCGCTTGGAAGGGGCCTGAGTGGGGCTGCGGCTCAGTCGGCAGGTGGGTCCCGCAGGACGGAGAGGAACTGTTCGCCGCCCTCACAGAGCAGGCTGTGCAGGGCCCGGCGCAGCGCCAGGGGCGGCCCCGGAAGTGCCCCCGCGCCCGCCAGCGGGAGGAGCTCCGCCATCAGGACCTGGGTGTGCAGGGCCAAGTCTCAGCAATCAGGCCAGGGGCTGGGTGCCCCAGGGTGGGATGAGGCCGAGTTCCAAGCCCTCCCCCACCCCCAGCTGCCAAGTCCTGGGTCCCACAGGCACCCAGCCCCTCCCAGTCCCAGAATTGGAGTCTGCGTGCAGCCCCTGGCCCAGTCCCCACCCCCCCGGCTGGGAAGCACCTTCTCCAGGTGTATCTGCTGGTCCAGCACGGCCACACGCAGCCGGAGCGCCGCGAGGGCCTGCAGCTCCTTGGTGCTGGAGTACCGCAGCAGCGGGGGGCGCCCGGTGGCGTCTGTGCCCCCTCCACAGGGGGACGCAGTCCTTGAGAGTCTCCCTTCAGGCCACGGCTCCAGCTGCTGTTCCGTCACCACTGTGAGGGGTGCAGCCTCGTGGGGCAGCTGCCAGGCAGCCCGGGCCCACCCCTGAGCCCCCAGGGTCTCAGTCTCTGCCTCCTGGACCGGCCAGCCGCACGCGACTGACCCGCCCGCTATGGGGCTGCAGCGCACCTCTCCTGCTGCCCTGCTCAGCACCACGCAGCGGGCGTCTCACCTGCGCGCAGCTCCTGCAGCCGGTGCAGGCACTGCCCGGCCAGTGCCTGCAGCCCCTCCAGCGTGAGCAGGCCCCGGTATTCCTGCAGCCGGTCCGACGGGCCTGTGCCAGAACAGGGCGGGCTGGTCTCTGCCAGGCCAAGGCCCTCCCCGTGCCGCCCTCCCGCTCCCAGGGCCCACCTGCAGCGAGCTCTTCCCTCATGTGCAGCCGCAGCAGCGAGCAGGCCTTCCGCAGGCGCCCCACCTCTGCCTCCACCTCTGCGGCTCTGAGCCCCGAGCCCCAGGGGCTGGGCCGGCCTGACTGGACGGGTCAGGAAAACACCACTGTGGCTGGGCCCGGTGCTGCCCAAGGGAGGGCTCTTCCGGAGGCGCCCCTCAGCCCCACCGCACAAGGATACGGCGGCCTGCATCTTCCGGAGGAACTGTGCTCTGGCGGCGGCGGCACCCGTGGGGTCACTGGGCTGGGTGGAGCTGAGCTGCGCCCACAGGCTGGTGGCACACAGGGGTCCCGGGAGCAGGGGAGGTGGTTACCCAGCTGCCGGGACTGAGTCTCAGGAGATTGGCGGCGAGTGGGGAGCTCCCACCGGGAAGTCAGACTCCGCTGAATGCCATGGGGTCTCTAGGGCCTTGGGAGCCACTGACACGGGCAGACCTGACCCACTCCAGGAAACACCCAGAGAGCTCCAGGGATTAGGGAGAGGAAGGAGCAGCGACACCCGCAGGAACGGCAAGAGCTGGGAAGCCTTGCGGCAGCAGCAGCGCAAGACCCCGGCCCAGCGCGCACCGCAGAGACACCGCTCGGCGCGGCGGCTGGGCGTCGAGGCAGTGGTGCCCTGGCTGGGTGGGTGCTCGTCATGTACTGGCCCCCACCCCCGAAGGAAGACAGGCCCGCTGGGACAGCTCGCCCACAGCGAGTGGCAAGCCTCAGCCTCCCCTTTCTGCCCGGGCCCCAGCCCCCTTCCACGCCCACCCAGCTGCAGGACCGCCTCACCGGGAGTTCTGGGCCGCCGCCTTCCTGAAGGCCACGGGCAGCTGCAGCAGCGTCCTGCCGGGGGAGCCTGGGTCAGGGGCTGCACCGCACTCGGGCACGGGCCTGCTCGTTGCTCTTGCCCCGGTCAGGGAAGAGGCTGCCCCTGGTACCAAGCCCCCCGCCCCGCCCGACTTCCAGAGGCCAGGGGTGCCCGTTCAGCACAGGCCTGCCCTGGCACAGAAGACAGGCGCCTCCAGCAGGGCCGGGCTCTGGAGGCTCAGCTGCAGCCTCCGACTGGGGGGCCGGAGAACGTGCGCTGGACTGCAAGGAAAGCATAGGCAGCCCCTGGACTGCTGCTGCGTGTCCCGCCAGCCTCCGGGCGTGCAGCGTCATGGCCCGCCTTCCAGCTCAGCGTGCTGCTGTCACCCCATGCCTGGACCCCTGTTCCCACGGGGAGGAAGGCGGCCCGCAGCATCCCCAGTGGGGTTCGGAAAACCTACCCCTTCTCCTTCAGCAAGAAGGCGCCTGGGGCCTCAGGGGCGACGACCCGCGGGGCTGCCTGCTGGTCCCTGAGGCCCTGTGCAGGCCGGGTGGCCAGGGCGGTTCTCCCGATGCAAGGCGGACGCCCAGCCGTCAGGGGCTGGGGCTCAGAGGTCCTGGCAGGCAGCGAGGCTGGCCAGGTGCCCCTGGGGGCTCGTGTCTCTGAGGTTCGGCTGCTGCTGGGGCCTGAGGCCCTGGGCCGGGCCGAGGCTGCGGTGGCAGGAGCTGCGGCCGCGGACCCAGGCCTCAGGCCAGGGCCCTCGGCGCTCTCCGCAGCCTTGCAGACGCTCTTCCGAACGCGAGCGGCCTTCTCCAGGGCGCGCGTCAGCAGCTCCAGCTCCCGGAGGTCCTGCGGGCTGGGCGCGTCTCCTGCGAAAGCCGAGTCCTGCAACGGCGCCCGCCGTCCCGGAGGGCCCGCACCTGCGCCGGGAGACGGGCCGGGCCGGGCGGAGGTGGAGGCCGGGGCTTACCCGGAGGCGAGTCCGCTTCATTCGTGCCGGGTCCCGGGTGTGGCTCCGCAGCCGGGGGTTCCGGGGGGTCCCTGGAAGAGACGGAGGCCACGCTCGGCCCGGCCCGGGGGCAGGCGCCGGGCCCGAGAGACGCGCCGGTGGCGCCTCCAGGCGCCCTGCCCGGAGCGGACGGGAAGCGGCTGGGCGCCGGGGCAGCGTACCAGGCCCGCAGCAGTCGCCGGCAGACGCGCAGACTCCGCTCCAGCTGCCGCTGCCGCTCGGCGCAGGCGTCCAGCGCGCCCCGCAGCTCGGCCAGCAGCCTGGGAGGGACGCAGCGGCGGGTCAGTCCCGCGGCCCAATTCCCGCCCGCCACCCTCCGCCCGCCGCCCGGGTCCCACCGGCGCGAGCAGTCCGCGGGCAGCATAAGTCGGCGGCAGCTTGGGCGGCCGCCCCTGCGGAGCTGCCGACGACGGGAAGCCACGCCCCTTCCTGTACACGACAGCGCCCCTTCCGGCCAGGTAGCCAATCCCGGGCCGCCAGGCCCCGCCCCCCGCCCCCCGCGCTCCCGCGCGCCGCGCGGGCGGCCGGGGCGGCCGGCCGCGGGGCTGCGCCCGCTTTCGAGCGACAGCGGGCAGATGGCATCAGCCCTGTGAGGGCCCAGGGGTTGGCTTTGCTTTGGTCCGCGGTAAAGGCGCCCGAAAGCGGGGCCGGTTGCCGCGCAAGCCCGGGAGCTGTTCCTCTGGGGACATCCGCGCGTTGGGAGCAGGCAAGGCCGAGGGAGTGCTGGCTGTGGACATTAGGTCGGCGCCTGGGCAGCTGGGTGAAGCCCAGCGCGTGGCAGGTGGCGCAGTGAGCTTGGCCTTGGGGCATGGGGCGTCCCCAGACGGACAGGTGGGGGTCTGGGCGCTGCCGCCCAGAGGAGCCCCGGGGAGGCTAGCTTGGGGGTGGTGCTCTGGGGGACATGGCGGAGTGCAGGGAACAGGAGATGGGGGCCTTCCCTAGCTGGTGGGGTGACACCTTGGCCAGAAATGCCAGGGGAGGCTGGTGAGACCAGGCTGGCAGGCTTCGTGGTGCTGCCACCAGCGGCAGCCAAGGAACCTGCTGGGCAGGGGCGTGGGGCAGGCAGACAGCCCTGGGTGCCCTCAGCCAGGGACTGGGCATGAGGTTCTGACCGAGGGGACAGAATGGCTCAGCCAGGGACCAGGAAGATGTGTAAGCCAGTCAGGTGGCTCCCCCTGCAGGTGCAGGCCGCGAGGAGCCCTGAAGAGCCGGTCAGCCCAGAGGTGGGCAGCGGGAAGGGCTGCGGGCCGGGGGGCCTGACCCTTCAGGAAGATACTGGTACGCCTTTCACTTCTCATGGCATTTAATCTTTACAACACCCCTGCGAGGTAGGTACCGTGGCCTTGTCTGCCGAGGCCCACGTGCCCAGGGCACAGCACTGACAGGCAGGCTGCCGTCCCCACGCCAGGCCCCCTGGCCCTCCGGGGCTCAGAGCCTCACGGCTGCCACAACGGCTCCACAGGACAACAGCGCATACAGGCTCACGGAGAGCCCTGTCCAGTGCACCCCTCGGCCCGGCGGTTTCTGGTCAAGAGCCTCTGGGACACGCCTGGCCAGGTGGGTCTTTCTGGCACTTCTCTTGGAAATCAACTGTGACAGGTAAAAGCAGGTGCTGGTGTCAGTGCCACCCAGGAGGGCAGGGCTGGATCGAGGCTCCGGGCTGCACATGTGTGAGGCAGCCTGCGTGTCCCTCTGCTGGCCACGCCCCTCGGGCCTCTGCAAGCACCAGGCAGTCCTGGGGCTGCGAGCCAAGTGTTCCTCTAGGTGGGTCTAAGGAAGAACCTCTTGGTTTTTATTTAGTATCTTCTACTCAGAAATGTCCCTTTTGCTTTTGTCTTAGAAGAAAGCGGGAAACGAGGACAGGGAGAGAAACGGTCCGGAGGCTCAGTGCATGAGAGGCCCACACGGTGCCGGGGCCAGACCACGAGGGGCATGGGCCCAGGTGCCCGGGCCGGAGGCCGCCGTAGGGCCCAGGCCAGGGGCCGTGTCTGGCTAGATGGGAAGCAGGACAGACTCGGGGGGACAGAGAAGTCATGGGGCCGGGCGGGACACCCACGGAGCCACACCTCCCGCGCAGACTGGCCTTCTGGCTGCTCACGCTGCTGAGACAGATGCGCACTCCAGGCCCCGGGGTCACAGCCCCAGGAGGCCAGTGTCCGTGGCGTCCCCGGTGCTGTGGGGGTTCAGGCTCCTCCTCCTCACGCGGCGCGGGGGCAGGCTGCCGTCCAGGGCGCCCGGGGCCCGGCACTGGAGACACGACTTCTTGGCGGGGTGGCGGCAGGCCGGGGTGCAGGCGTCGCCGCCTGGGGACGTCACCGAGGTAGGTGGCTGGGGGCTCCCCGAGCCACTGACCGAGGAGTACCCTGAGGTGGTGAGGTCCCTGCCCGGCTCCCCTCTGCTGTGGGGGGACAGCTGGGGCCCCGGGGAGGTAGGCGTCAGGGGGCTGGGCCCCCAGGCAGTCCAGGCCGGGGCCCGGGTGTCCTCGGGGCAGGCCTCCTCGTCGCTGGAGTCCTGGCAGCAGTGCTGCTCCGGGCTCAGGTGGACCACGGTAACGTCGAGCACGCCGCTGGGGTTCGTCACTGCGGGAGGGGGCGGTCAGGCCCGTGCAGCCCCACCCAGCGCCCTGCCACACCCCACTGCCCTTAAGACTAGGCCTGGAAGCCAGCAGTGGCTCTGGGGCGCCCAGCTGGAGCCCAGCACCTGGCCCCAGGCTCCAAAGCCCCGCCCCACCCGCCTCACCGGCCTCCAGCTCTCACCATCGCCCTCCCTCTCGCCCTCGCTCTCCTGGTCGCCCTCGTAACCCGAGCAGCAGTCTAGGCTCCAGTCCAGGAAACTGCCCAGCAGGGTCTCCTCCTGGCTGGACAGCTCAGCCGTGGGTGTGGTGACGAGGCTGCCCCGGTCTTCGTGGGGGCCATTCTCCCGCTTCCTGTGGGGGGGGGGGGCTGGTGACTGGTCCACCCTGTGTCCCCTGCCAGGTCCATCCCTGGGGCCCCGCGGGGGTGGGGCCTGTCCAGGAGATGGGGCGGGAGGCCAGGGCAGGCAGGAGGGTGGCGGCCGGCGGCTCTGGGCCTCCTGCGCAGAGGGCGCTACTGGGGCAGGGGCTGGCGGTGTCGGGCCGCTCACCGCTTGCTTCTCCGGCCAGACGGGGAGCTGAGGAAGGCCTGGATCTCGCCGGCGCTGAGGAACGACGCAGGCGCGGGGCTCTCGTGCTGCACGCCCAGAGCCGCGCACAGCTGGCTGTAGCTCAGCACCTGCGAGGCAGCGAGGTCAGGGAGGGCCTGGGACCCCCCCCCCCCCGCCGGCACCCCAGGGGGCAGGCAGGGCGCACCTCCNGGGCCGGGGCCCCCCCCCCCCCCGCCGGCACCCCAGGTGGCAGGCAGGGCGCACCTCCTCCTGGCTGATCTCCCCGTAGCGCTTGTCCTCGAACCGCTGCTTCACGGCTGTCAGGGAGACCTGCCTGTAGTCCTTGGGGGCGTCGTCGTGGAAGCTGGGGGCACGTGAGCGGGGCTGTTTCCAGCGTCCCCACTCACGGGGCCCCACCGGCGCCCGCAGAGCCCCTGGTCCCACCGGCCGTGCTGCGCCCACAGCAGCGGCTGAGGGTGGGCGGGCCCAGTCAGGCAGCGAGCCGCAGCGGCCAGACGGGCCTGGCAGAGCCCGTGGGGTGTCCAGGCGCAGGGCCCGCTGCCAGGCAGGGCAGCTTCCCCAGGGGCTCTGCGGCGCAGAGCACCAGACCGCGGAGCGCGTCACTTGCCAGTGACGCTTCCAATTTACCTAGCCTGAAAGGAAAGTGACTCAGGGAGCTTTGGGGGAGGGGGGAGCCCAGCAACTGCAGCCGGGTGCCCCATCTGCACCCCCAGTGGGACCAGCGACCCTGGACGGGCACTGGGCTCCCCGGACACCGGCCGGGGCTGGGCCTCGGGGGCGGGCCCCGGGCGTGCTGGCTGGGCTGGCGCGTGCGTGGAGGGCCCGTGGGCCAGAGGGGCCGGTCCCTCTCTCAGTCCAATTCCCGGGGAGCGGCCACAGCAGCGGCAGCCCCTGAGGGCTGCAAGTTCAGAAGGCTGGGCAGAACCGGACTGGCCCACAGGTGCTGCGGGGAGGACCGGCCTGGCCCTCCCACCCCCACCGCACCCCAGGCGGCCCACTGGAGGCAGCACGAAGAGGAGCCTGCCTGGACACCCGCAGGGTCCACCAAGGGTGGGGCCAGCCCTGCCTGGGGCCCTGGAAGAAGCTAAGTCCCAGGGTGGGCCCTGAGGACAGGAAGCCACAAGGCACGAGGACTGAGGAGGACAGGGGCAGGCCCCACGGCGTCTGCCTCCCACGCCAGGGCCGCAGCGCCGGTCCCGGCTCACCACTTCTGATGCAGGCTCAGGACGCAGGGCGTGAGGTCTTCACAGGAGAACCCGGTGAGGTCCCACAGGCGCGTGGGCCAGGGCTGTGCTGGGGGGAGACAGGAGTGGGGGGCTGCTCCTGCACCCCCACTTGGGACCCAGGGCGAGCAGGGTCCGCTGCAGTGCCCTCCCCCGCCCCGCTGTGGCGGTGCCCGGCCCAGGTCTCCCACTAGGGACAGGCCCGCCCCTTCCCCGGCCGCCCCCGGGGCGCCAGGCTTACTCTGACCGTGTGTGAGCCTGGCCAGCAGCAGGGCAGCAGCGGCCAGGCGGGCGGGTGCGAAGGCGGCCAGGCCGGTGTGCAGCAGGGACAGCTCGCACAGGAAGCTGCACAGGTGCTGGGAGCGGGGCACCTCGGGGGCCAGCGCCAGCAGGACCTCCTTGTAGTCCACCACGGTGGGCACCTGCGGCGGGCGGGGGGTGAGCCGTGGGCCGGAGCGGGTCTCGCCAGCAGTACCCGCAGGTGGCAGGCCCCGCCCGGCGGCTTACGCGGATCCTGCCCTCCAGCGCGGAGACGACCTCGCCCATCATGCGCACCAGGTCCTCGTACTTGTACGTGTTGTCCGTGAGCCACACAGCCTCCCGGATGGTCAGGATCTCCCTGCTGACGAAGCTGCGCGGAGCGGGCTCAGGCCGGGCCGGGCTCTGGGTGGCCGCGGGCGGGGCTGGCCAGTCTGTGTGCCGGGACGGAGGGCCGGGTGGCAGTGCGCGGGGCCCAGTGAGACGGCAACGGCCCCCCGGCGCGCTGAGGCCGCCCTGTCCGGGCGCTCTGCAGCTCCCACCTGTGCTGCTGGTGCAGCAGGCTGGGGTGGGGCGGGGCAGCAGGTGCTGCCCACTGGCCACAGCCTCAGGCACCTGACCGCACATGCAGCGCTGCGTGCCACGGAAGGCCAGCGGTGGAGCCCAGTCAGGCAGCTGCCCTCAGGGCCTGGGAAGGAGGCCGGCCCGGGCCTGCTGCCTCTGGCTCCCCGCCGGGCACCGCGCCCAGTACCACCCCAGCCTGGGGACACCGAGGTGACTTCACGTCGAGACAGCTGGCGCAGGACGCTCACCGGGTGCAGATGACCATGCAGGCGATGCCCAGCAGCTGCAGCCGGTACCGGGGCACGAGCCGCCGCCGCAGGTACCGGTCCACGCACTCCACGGTCAGGTGCAGGCACAGGCTCGAGAAGTCCTTCATGGTAGCCACCTCCACCAGCCAGTCGATGAGAATGTACCTGCGGGAGGCAGCACCTGACCACCCGGCCTCCCGGCGCGAGCTGTCGGGGGCACGGCCGGCGCAGGTGGCCGCGGCCTCCACCCCCAGACTCCACCCCGTGGGGGATGCCGGGCAGCATAGCCGGGGCCCAGGCCAGTCGGGCCTGGGGCGGGGACGGGTGCTCGGAATGGCGCGAGGCCGCTGGCGGGGCGCTCACCTCATGGTGTCATTGAGCCCCTTCTGCACCGAGAAGACCTGCTGCTTGCTGACGGCCCGCGAGGCCTGGAACAGCCGGCAGACCACCTCGCGGGCCGCTCCGGGCTCCAGGCCGAGCTGGCTCCCCTGGGCGCAGGCTTTGGCTAGAGACAGCTGGGAGGCGAGGCGGCCACGTGAGCACGGCTTCCTCTGTGCGCGTCACGTGGGAGACCCCGCAAGCGCGAAGCTCAGCTACTGTCGTAGTGGGGCGCAGCCCCCACACCCCGCTTCCAGGGCCTCCCTGAGGACACAGCCGCGGGCAGGAGCGGCCAGACACAGCCTCCCCGGGTCCACATGTGGCCGGAGGCCGCTGTGGGGGCTGCCCTGCACGCCCCCTTTCTCAAAGGGCAGAACCACCAGCTGCCCTGCAGCACCCCTAGAACGAGGTGGGCGTGGGCCATCCCAGCACGCCTGTGGCCAGCCCCGCCAGCCCCCGCTCACCTGCGCCTCCCAGCAGCCCTTGGCCGCGTAGTCCCTGAGCTTCCGGAAGCTGTGCAGGCTCCGCCCGGGGTCTGTCACCTGCCGACAGGAGGGGCAGCCTTCGCTCACATGGGCACTCTGAACCACCGCTCAGTGGCCCCCAGGCCCCAGAGGCCTCGGCCGCCTTCTCCTGGCCCTCACCCCAGGACGGGGCAGGAACAGCCCCCAGGCGCCCTGCCCCAGCCGACCGCCAGGCCACTCACGTCAGTCCTCCTGTCGCTCTCCCAGAGCAGGTACGCACTCGCCAGGCAGCCCCGGTCCGCAGACTCCTCGAACAGGTCCCGGGCCTGCCGCTTCTTCTCTTCATCCTGAGGGGGCACAGCTGTCCTGACCCACCGTCCCCCATCCCCACCCGCCAGCCGCTCTTCCCACCGATGAGCGAGAGTGCGAGGCCAGCACAGCCAGGCCCCAAGGCCGCGCCGGGCGCCCCACACCAGCGGCCCCTCCCTCCCCAAGCGCCCACAGCCGCCTGCTGACTCTGGGCCGCCCCACGGCAGGGCAGGCTCCGGCCCGGCCCCCCAGAGTGGGCATGGGTGGGGGTGGCCAGCAGCAGACGCGCCAAGCCAAGCACCCCCGCTTGCCCCCCGCCCCCCTGGCACCGAATCCCACCCCATGGACAGACTCACCTCGAAGAGACTCAGCACCCGCCCCAGGCAGTGCAGGATGGACGCCCTGTGGGCCTGGACCGAGACGCCAACGTCAGCACGAGGCCGCTCGCTGGCAGCCCTGACACCCCTTCCCTCTCAAGGCGCCTGGCCACCAGCGGCCAACACCTCTGCAGCCCCGCCCTGCCCCCGGGCGCCCAAGATGTCCTGGCTCTGCACCTCGGGTTTCCACGCCTCGTGGCCTGCTTAGCCGGCCCACAGGTCTCCCCACCCCGCCCCTGGCCTCACCCTCTGCGGCTGGCACTCCGCCCGCAGGCTCTCGTGCACCACGGCCTTGCAGCAGCTGCCGGACACCGACCAGGGCGGGCGGATGAAGAGCCAGATGAAGGGCGAGGCGCCAGCGCTCAGCCGCTCGGCCAGGCTGAAGTAGCGCGAGGCCTTCAGTCCGTTCACCTCGGCGCGGGCCTCGTCGGACACGGAGACTGCGGGGCAGAGCCAGGTGTGCCTGTGGCGGACGCTCCACCTGGCCTCCCCCGAGCCCGCGGCCTGGGCCGGCTGCACGCGAGGCAGCTGCACGGGATGGGCTCCCACCCGCCTCGGGGCCCAGCGGGGGCAGATCCGGGCCCTCAGCCTGGGGACAACCGTGCCGGAGCACCGCTGCCTGACCGCCACACGCTCGGCCACGGACTGGCGACCACACTGGTGCTTTGGGCTGGGGCCGAGATGGGGGGCCCTGACCCACGGGAGTAGGCCAGGCTCTCCCAGAGTTCCAGAGGCCACGGCCCAGCAGGGGCGCTGGGCTGCGGTGTCACCCAGGGCACAGTCGGGGCATGGCCAGCGGGCCGGGGGCCCGGGGCCCGCGAGGCTGTGGCTGCCCGGCCTAGAGGGCGGGCGAGGGCTGTCCGGGCTCGGAGTCACAGCCCACAGGGGACACCTGCGGCACGGGCCCCAGTAGGGGTGGGCGAGGTGCATGGTCGCCGCCGGGGCTCCTGCTCCTCCGCAGCCTCAGCCAGGGCACGGCCACCCCGCCGGGACTCACGGCCTTCGTTGTAGAGGTAGGCGATGCCCAGCTTCACGGCAGCCTCGAAGTTCCCCTTCTCCGCAGCCCTGCAGTGTCAACACACGGAGCGCGGGGGTCTGACCAGGCAGGGGACGCTGGTCCCCGGCATGGAGAACCTGCCGCGCCGGGTCAGACGTCAGTTGCCCAACGGCCACACCCGAGGGCCTCGAAACAGCCCCTCACGCGGCTCCAGGTGGGCGAGCCGGAGCGGGTAGCAGGCTCCGGGGCTGGGGTCGACGGGGGCTGAGGCGCGCGTCCTGAGCACCTATGTCCACCCGGCCTGGCAAGACCGCTCCCCACAGAGGCAGCTCGGGGCCAGGCCTCGGTGCCCTGGAGGCGGCCAACGGGCTCCAGGCGGGCAGACCCTGCCGGGCCACAGCCGCTGAGCGTGGGGGCTTGGTGCGGACTCGGGGGGAAGCCAGACACCCGCACTGCGGCCCTGGGGCTCTGCGGTGAGTGCCCCAGGACTTGCGCGAGAGCAAGGGCTGCCTGTGTTCACACGGCGCCCGCAGCGGCCACGCAGAAGCACAGCCCGGGCCCAGGGCAGCACCACAAAGACTGAGCCGAGATATGCGGCTGGGTGGGCGCTGAGGACACTGAGGACAGGGCACTGGGCGCCCTGAGGCTCGTGAGCGCGCGGGCAGTCCCCAGGTGCTCCTGGGGGACGAGGCGGGGTGATGTCGAGAGGAAACCGACCTAGGGTCAGGTGGCACGCACGGGCCGCCTACCTCTCGAAGAGCTTCAGGTTCTTCGGAGACGGCCACAGCTCCTGGAAGCTGGCGCTCGCCCACACACTGGCGTGGTTGTCCACCAGGTACTTGAGGTGGGAGTGGACCTGCAGAGCAGAACCAGGCTGTCCCCAGGGGCGCCAGAGGGCTGCTCTGGGGTCCTCTAGACTCCTCCCCGCCAGAGGGCCAGAGCTGCTCGAGGTGAAAAGGGCCCAGAGGCAAGTCTCTCTGCCTCTCAGAGGGACGATTGTACCGGGCAAGTGTGGGGGGTTGGCGATAAGCATAGGCTAAGAGGCACAGAGGCTGACTCGAAGGGGCGGCTGTTCCGGGGGGCCTGCTCAAAGCATGATGGGGATGCAGCCCGGGCCCAGGACACACGCCCTCAGCGCAGGAGCCCCGCTGCCCTGCAGACTCCGCACCCGGAGGTGTGCTGGGGAGAGCAGGCGGCTGTGGGGGCTGGGAAACGGAGAGCCGTGCACAGTCCCTGCTGAACGGCCAGGCCCCAGGGAGGGGCAGCTGAGTGGCACGTGGGACCCCAAGATCAGTTTTCCGTGTGACCCTGTCTCGTTCCTTAAGGGCTCCAGGTGCACTGCCCTGGAAGTTTCTCATTAAGTGTCCTGAGGACCAGCGGAGTTGGCCCTGGGGCTGTCCTGCAGGCCTCTGCTGAGATGCCATCCACCCCTGCCCCCACTAGCTGAGGTTCTGTCCTGAGACCCGGGGACAGGGAGCCACGGTGCTGGCCGCCACTTACAGCGCGCACGGCCAGGATGTCCCCGACGGAGAGCCACTGCAGGACGTGGAAGAGCGCGTCCTCGGGGAGGCCCAGGAGGGTGAGGCTGCGGGGTCGCCGCCGCACTCTGCGTTTGGCGGGGTAGCAGAAGCACTTGGCACACCTGCAGTGGGTCACTGGGGGGCCGCGGCCGTGAGCGCCAGGCGGGGCCGCGACCCGCACTGACCGCCTGGCAACGAGCAGCTGCCCTCCAAACCTGCCAGCTCCCCCGACTCAGAGAAGCGCAGGGTGACCCAAAGCACAGACGCCCCGCCCGCCCTGTACTGGGTGGACACGCGTGGGGCATGAGGGTAATGGGGCCACTGGGGAGCTTAAGCCAGGAGGGGCTGGGCTCGCTGCGGCTGCGGGACACCCCCCCAGGAAGCCGGCCCTGTGCGTCGCTGCACCTGTCCCCAGTCGGGGGAACAGGGGTGCGGCCCTGAACGGCCTCAGGCCGGGGGTCAGCCTGGGCTTGCCGCAGCCAGGGAGCCCGCCCTGGGCTGTCAGCTGCCGGCGTCCTCCCCCGGCGCTGGCCCCCGACCCAGGCCCAGCATGGCCGTCCAGCGAAGAGGCCGGGCTCTCCTGCCGGGCACCGCGGCGCCTGGCCCGACCCTCGTCCTTCCTGCGGTCGGGCAGCAGCGCGGGCGCCGGCCGTGGACCCCCGGGCCAGGGCCGGAGCGGCGCCGGCGCTCCCGCACGCAAGCGAGGCGAGGGTCCCGGCCCGCGCGGCCCAGGGCGGGCGAGGAGGCGCGGGCGGCGCTGCCCGAGGAGCGGCCCGCAGCGCCCTCCCGCGCCCCGCGCCGCCGGGCATTTAAACCGCGCGCCCGGGAAGCGCCGCCGGGCGCCCCGCACGCCGGGCCGGGGGCGCCAGCCCGGCCCGCCCGGCCTCCAGGGCCCCGCCGCCGCCGCCGCCCACGCACGCCCGCCCGCCCGCCCGCCCGGCCCCGCGCTCACCGCCGCCGCTCCCCATCCCGCCGCCGCCGCCGCCGCCGCCGTCCCAGCGCTCGCCGGCCAGAGCGCGCGGGCCCTCCGCGCAGGCGCAGACCCGCCCCGCCGCCCGCCCGAGTTTTCAAACGCGCCCGGGGCTCCCATTGGCCAGCTTGGGGGCGGTCGCCGCGGGGGCGCCCGGCCCCGCCCCCTTCCCGCCCCCGCCGGCCCCTGCCGCCCGCGATTGGCCGCGTCAGGACGCGAATTCGAACGTCGGCGGCTGATTGGCAGAGCTCGCGCGCCTCCCCGCCTCCCGAACGGAGCCGCGGGGAGCGCCGGGTTTCGCCGGGTTTCGGCGCCCACGGCACCGGCCGGTTGCCGGGGTCTCGCGAGGGCGGACGCAGCACCGGGGAGTCCCCGCGGGGGCTCCCCCACCACACCCTGCACCCAGTGCAGAAAGTGGGGGCCTGGCGCCCCAAGTGGGCGCCCCAATCAGCCCGCACGTTTAGCCACTTCCGCAGACCCTACCTCCCTGCCGGCCGGAGCCGCCTCAACTCCTCTGTCCCCACCCGGCGGCGCCCGCGTCCCCAGGAGAGGGGGGAGACCCTGAGGGGCTGCTCTCGGGGGTCCCAAGGGCAGGAGTCCCCGGGGTCTGAGCTCGGTACTGCTTCCCGCTTGTCAGCTGCGGCCTGGGCTGCAAGTCCGTGGCCTGCCGGAGGGCTCTTCCCGGTGCCTCTTCAGGGTCTCGAGCCGATCCAGACTGGTCATGGGGTCTCCAGACCGCCCTCCTGCCTCTGTGTGCCCTGGTCACAAAGTTACTTGAAGGGCAAAGCGTCCTTGTTCTTCGCGAAGCAGGTGTCCTCTTGGCTCTGCTCCCCGGCGTCCTTCGGGCGCTGGCCCGGGAGCCCCCAGGGCGTGAGCGGAGCCGGCTGCCCACCTGGCCTTGTGAGGGGAAGAGGCCAGGGAAGGCCTGGACGGGCTTCAGGAAGCTCCTGGCCTGAGTGAGACGGCCGTGCGGGCCTGGGATGAAAGGACAAGCAAGGGTGGTGGGAGGGGAGTCGGCCCGGAGCCTAGGGATGCCCGGGGATGGCGGAGAAGGGCCTGTAGAGACCGGATGGGTGGACAGGGGCAGGGGACTCTGGGGCCAGTCACAGCAGGCCCGGGGAGGGGGTGGGGCAGGTAAAGCACAAAGCAGTGGGTGCAGCAGCCGGGAGCAGCAGCTGCTGGAAGGGAGGAAGAGAACTCCCTGCAAGGGGGCCCAGGTGACACCTGGACCAGGCAGGGCTGCTGGTGGGAACGCCCAGGGCGGCGGGGCTGAAGCTGACCGAGTGCTGGTGCTTCTGTCTGTCCACACCCGCGATCGCTGGGCACAGCTCCAAACTTCAGATTCAGCGGGGCTGGGCGGGCCCGAGAACCAGCATTTCTGGTCACTCTGGGGATGCTGGCGGGTTGGGTCGGGAAGTCCGCCTGAACCTGCCTGAATGGGTCCCGGCTCCACCCCGAACCCAGCCGGGCAGCCCCGAGGTCAGGTCCCTGTCTGGTGGAGGGCAAACTCCGGGGCAGGGGGCAGCCTTACCCCTAACATCTGCAGGGGCCAGGCAGGAGGTACCCCGCAAATCCAGGTCTGTGACTGGAACCCCTGAGGGCTAGCAAGCTGCCCATCTGCACCCCTTTCCAGCACACCCAGGGCCTTACTCGGAAGGTCGCCCGGGTGGGTCCCGGGAGTCCTGATCCACAGGTCACCCTCACCCAGTGCCCAGAAACTGCCCCGCCCAGGAGCTGCCTCCGCCCCGCCGCCCCCGTGGCACCACCAGCCCAGAGGGCGCCGTAGGCCGTGACAGGCAGCCTGTTTCCCTGACGCTCTGGAGATGCTCTCCAGGGGAGCTGCCGCAAAGGATCCTGCAGGCATGCTGCTTGTGGCCCGCCCGAGCGCCCGTGGGGCACAGGGCGGAGAGAGGCAGAGGGGTGGGAGGGGGAGGCCCTGGGGTCCTGGCAAAGGCCTCCCATCCTGCTCGCCCCGCACTGGCAGCACCGCTGTCTGCCCAGGAAGTGGCTTCAGCAGTGCCCCCTCGCGCAAGTGCTCTCCCCTGGTCCAGCTGAAGCCGTGCGGGCAGGGGATGGTGCAGCCGCCCACTCAAATCCCAGGGCGCCCCCTGCAGAGGGGAGACCTTGTGAGGCCCAGCTGAAGCCAAGCCCCTTGTCCAGGGCTCGGGGCCAGGGAGGGAGGGGCCACTTGCTGGGGCTTCTCAGGAGGAGGGTGGCGGATGTCCTCGGGCCAGAGGAGCGGCTGGGCCACACCAGAGATGTGCGTGGAGATGCTTCTGACATCTCACTATTAAGCGTGACGGTTTCTGGGCCCCCGGGGGTACAGGGGTCGGTCGCAGTGCTGTGAGGCCTCCACGGCCACTGCGGCCTGAGTGCGATCCCGGCCGGGAGCTGACCCGCGGGCGCACAGACCCTCCTGCCTCCCGCTGCCCCCAGCAGTGGGTTTCGCAGATCCGCCTGCTCTGCTCCCCGCTCTGTCTCTGGGGAGCCCTTCACCCCGCACCTCTGGCCTGCACCCAGCTCTTGTAGCATAACCAAGTAAAAGTAAGCCTCCAAAGTAAAGCGTCCTGGGCCTTCGCCGGCCACCGCACCACTGCAGTCAGCGCGCCTCGTTTATTTGTAAGCTGCAGCAGCCCAGTGTCAGTGCAGACTGTGCTCAACGGCCGCTTGGGGAGCCCTCGCCATGCGCTGGCGCTGCGCTGGCCGGTCAGCCGGCGCCTCCAAGGCTTCCCCGTGGTCGGCCCACAGGCCGCAGCCTCCGCGCGGGGTGGGGCAGGCAGGGCGGGCGCGGCCTGGAGGGGACTGCGCTGCCCTTTTCAGTGCCTCCTCCGGCGGGGAGGCGGGCTCTAGGCCAGAACGTCTGAAGCTTCCAGGCATCTCTCCGTTGTCCCCTAGTTTGTTTTCTGCTGGTGACCATCGAGGGGATTATTTCCAAATGAGGCTGATGGCTGAGGCTGCGTTTCAGGGCCAGAGTGTGGCCCCGCGCCCGGGAGCTGCAGCCAGGCCGCCTGCCCGGGCCCTCCAGTCCCGCTGGCCGCCCGGGCCCTCCACGCGGAGTGTGAGCTCAGGCACAGTCTGGGTGAGGTGGTGGTGCGGGGCAGGGGTGCCAGCTCGCGGTCAGCGCGGCCAGTGCGGCCGGCGCCAGCACACGCTCCCTCCTGGCATGGCCGCCGGCCTCGGCCACATCTGCTCAGCATCACTGGCCCAGTGCGTCTGGGGCCCAGCCAGGGACGCCCGTCGGGAGTCTCGGGACCGCTGCGGCCGGGCCCAGGCGCCCCCTGGGCCGCGAGGAGCACGTGTGCCACGTGACGAAGAGCCGGCGGAGTCGGCCTGCTGCCACCACTCGGGCCCTGGCGCCTGGCCCCTCGTGAGGGGGGTGTGGGCTGAGACCCCCTCGCCGGCCGCCCAAGGCGGCCCCTGCGGCCCCAGCCCGCCACCGGCCCTCCCAGGCCGCTCAGCACATCCTCAGCCGAGGCCGCCCGCCGCTGGCCCACCGCGCTCCTGTCCACCGCGCTCCTGTCCGCCCCGCGCCCGGGGTTGTGCTGGCTGAGCCCCCTGGGTGCCGGCGTCTCTGCGCGCCCAGCGGCCTGTGCGTCCTGGAGCCTGGCGCTCGCCCGTGGTCAGGGAGGCCACGCCCACAGAAGCGCCCGCGGCTGGGCCGGGCCCTGTCAGCCATCGTCCTCCTGTGCTGTGTTAGCACTCGGGTTTTCTTTCTTTCTTTTTTTCCTTTAAGATTTATTTACTTATGCACACAAGAGCTGGGGCAGGCCAGAGGTGTGAGGAGCGAGAGGACTTCCCAGAGACAGAGCGGGGAGCAGAACAGGCAGACGGACTGAAGCACAGGGCTGAGGGGGCAGCAGAGGCAGGAGAGTCCGCTGCGCCCGGGGGGCCCCTCCCTGGCTGGGATTGAACCTGCGCTGCAGTGGCCACGGAGCCCCACAGTGCGCGCTCACCCCTTGCGCCCTCAGGGAGGCCCTGGGGTTTTCTTGCACAATGTGAGTCTTTGGTAACCACGGTAAGACACCACGGGATCCAGCAGCGGCGGCTCCTCCCAGCGCCTGACCCACGCGCTTGCGATTCCGGCTGGAGGTCGGTGAGTGCCCCTGCACAGCCTCCCTGGGCAAACTCCCCGGGTTCCCGGCCCAGTGACCCAGGCGGCCGCGGCGTGGTCTGCGCCCGGTCAGCGCGGCGGGGCTCGACTGCGGGGTGACCTGCCGGCAGCTGGGCTCCTCATCCTCTTGCACGTGCTGTTTATTCTTTTAGGGTACTTATGCACACAAGAACTGGGGCAGGGCAGAGGTGGGTGTGGAAGGGCTCCCCAGAGACAGAGTGGGGAGCAGAACAGGTGGATCAACCGCTGGGGGAGCAGCGGGAGGCAGGAGAGTCTGCTGTTCCCTGGGGGTCCCTCCCCGGTGGGGACCACGCGGGTGCTTTCGGCGCTGGCCTAGCCCCTGCGCCCCGCTGGAGCTGCTCTGACCTGCCCACGTCCTTGCTCCTAGCACTCCCCTGCGAAGTGGCAAGACCCGGGCGAGGAGCGGCTCTGCTTGGGCCCTGCCCAGCCCAGCACGCCTGCACAGCCGCAGCCAGCATGCCTCGGTCACGTTTGGCTCTGCGGCCAGGGAGAGCTGGGAGTTCTGTGACCTGCACCCCGGGCGTGTGCCGCTCTGTGTGTCTGCCAGTGAGTGGACAGGCAAGGCGCAGGCCGCAGGCACCGGGAAGGGCAGCCACGGCCTTCCAACCGTCCACCACCTTGCCCGAGAGGCGGTGACGGTGAAGGGCAGACGGCACCAGCACAGGCGCCGGCCTGCCACCTGCCGGGAGCGCCCAGGGCCAGCCTGAGTCAGACCTGCCGGCCAGAGCTGCCGGCCGCGTCCTCGAGCTCCCTCGCGGCGTCCACACGCCTGCCGGGGCCGTCAACACTGGGCGGGCTCCAGCTCTCCCGGCGCACCCTGGACAGCGCCAAGGAGTCAGGTCAGGCCCACGGGCCCCAGTGACGCTCTGCCGGCCTCGTTCTCCCCTAAGTTGAGGACTGGCCTCGCCAGCTTGTGACGCCGACATGCAATGCAGCACGGTCTCAGGCGCTGCCGCCCGGCCAGGCCCTTCCAAATGCTCCAGGAGATGTCACCGGTAGCCCCGTCTGTCGCTGCACCCACAGCACACGGAACCGCGTCCCAGGCACCGAGCCAGCGCCGACGGAGGGACACACGTGGCCCAGGGGCGCCCCTGCAGGTCAGCGGAGGGCCAGGTCGCCTGGCCAAGCAGAGCCCACGCCAGCGCCCCTGTGAGGCCAGCAGGAAGGTCCCCCAGGACTCTGTCCTTTGCGTGCCCCCTGTGCCGTGCAGGCATCTCTTCTTGGGAAGACGCCCTCTGCCTTAGCTAGCGCGCTGGGCCAGGAAGTTCTGCGAGTCGTGCTCATAGTGCCGGGCCCGGGCCCGCGCCTTGGGGCCGCTCCCCTGCGGTTTTGAAGCGTGTGACCTACTTCTAAATACGACTGGTGGATATTTTAAGCTTCCGCAGCACGCCCCGGCCCCCATCTGTCTAGCAGGAACCGCTGTCTCATAGGAAGCCGGGGCAGGTCACCAACCTCAGTGTGAACACCTGATGCGCCCGCCGCCCCCGCCAATCTGCTGCTGAAACAGTTGAACAGGGAAGGGGAAACTCCCCCCACGCGGGTCCAGCCACCTGTGGACCGTCCAGCTGAGGGAGGGGTCGCGGTCAGCCAGCCACTGGGCCTGAGGCAGAGGGCGGTGCTGGTGGGGTGGGGGCGAGTAGCAGAGCCGGCAGCCTCAGCCTCGCAGGGGTCAGCTCCCTGTGGCTAGCACGCGAGAAGACAGCACGGGCCAGGTGCGAGTCGGGGAGCGCCCGCCCACGGCCTCATCGAAAGCAGCAGAAGAGACTCCAAAAAGAGCAAAGGCGAGGGGAGAAGCAACGGGCTGCGCAGGGCAGCGGCGCGGGTTAGCTTGGGGTGAGGCCCCACACATCCGCTTTGGTTGCGGTCCTCAGGGCACGGCCTCGCAGCCGGCGGAGGCTGCGGGCCAAGACCACCAGCGAACCCGGCCCGCGCAGGCCGCACACAGCGTGCAGGCGGCGGGGCCGGCACAGCAGCGGGTTGTGGCCGGAGGAACGTCCAGCCCGGGAGAGTTGCCTGGACCCGCCCGTGCGGGGATCTTCCCCCAGCAGAGCCCTGGCCGGCCGGCTGGCTGTGGAAGGGCCTCCCCCGCGTGCCAGGGGCGGGGGCCGGGGCCTCTCGGTATTGTCCTACATGAGGCGCAGAGGTGGCCGAGGCCAACCACCCACGAGAGCATGAACAAGGTAAAGCAAGTCCCACCGGCCCCGCGGCCAGGAGTGCACAAGCACCATAAAACACGGCAAAGGAGCCTGGCCAGACAGAGCTGGGGGACCCCGATGTAATAATCTCTGGAGCGAGGCTGCATCCCCAGCCCCCGCGGCTCAGCCCTCCATGAGAGCTCCGTGCACACAGGAGCCGCGGGGGCCGAGGGCTAAACCAGCAGCCCACCTGCCTGCCTGCCCGTCTCTGCCTTGCCCCTGCTGACGTGCAGGGTCACAGCGCTGGATTTGCTGCCAAGTCCCAAAAAAATCTTTATTGAAAGAAAAAAAAAAGATGTATTTATTTGTGCATACAAGAACTGGGGTGCAGGCCAGAGGTGCGGGGGGTGAGAGGACTCCCCAGAGACAAAGTGGGGAACAGAACAGGTGGATCTACTGAAGCACACTGCCGAGGGGAGCAGCAGGGCAAGGCAGGAGAGGTCTGCTGCGTCGTGTGGGTCCCTCCCTGGCTGGGGATGGAACTCGTGCTGCAGTGGCTGCGGATGCTTCATGGTGCTATGTCTTAACCCCTTGTGCTACCAGAGAGACCCCCAAAAACTTTTCTTTAAAATATTTATTTATGCACACAAGAGCTGGGGTGCAGGCCAGAAGCGCAGGGGTGAGAGGACTCCCCAGAGACAGAGTGGGGAGCAGAACAGGCAGATGGACTGAAACACACTGCCGAGGGGAGCAGGGTTGGGCAGGAGAGGTCTGTGCACCCTGGGTGTCCCTCCCTGGCCAGGATCGGAACTTGCGCTGCTGGTGGGGGGGAGTTTCACAGTGCCCCAGGGAGATCCCCCAGGACATTCTTTTGCATAAAGGACCATGTTCACAGCCTGAGCACAGCCTGAGCAGCAGGCCGGGTGGCTTTTGGTAGATGGGTTGAAAGGCAAAGACCCCTGCTTGGGGCGACTTCCCCGCCACGTATGGGCCAGGACCCCACACCACCAGGGTGGGCCGGTCTACACCGAAGCGAGACACCAGGCCCGGGAAGCCCCTCTGCTGCACCCCAGGCCAGGACCGGGGAGTCTGGCGAAATTCGGGAACTGCCACGGCCTTGACAACGCAGGGAGTGTCCGCTAGAAACGTGAGCTCTTCTAGAAGCAGGTCCCTGGCCCGTCGGGGAGAGACGAGTCGGCACTGGACAGCGGCTGTCTCCAGGGCCCCTCTCCCTCCCACCCCCTGCGATGCTGGTGCCAGCGGCTGCTCCTGGATCTGGTGATGCAGAACCAGGGTGGGACTCGGAAGGGGCGGAGGAGACGCGAGGGGTGACCAGATCAGCCGGACGAGGCAAGTGAGGAGGAGGAGGCACGAGGCCCGGCCAGTGGGGATCTGGAGCCTCCGGGACACGCCCCCAACGGGGGACGCGGCGCGTGGCCCTGCAGGGGTGAGAGCCCCTTTGGATGTCTGCAGCCTGGAGCCTGCAGCTGCTTCCCCTGCGGGCTCCCGGCCACTGTGGGTCAGCTGGCCCGAGGCGCCCACGCGGCCAGCGCTGGCGGTCCCTCCAGCTGCTGTGGCCGTCTGCGGGCTCTGCGGCGTCGCTGCGCCCCGACAGGGGCACCAGAGACAAGGCTGAGACCGCGCCGCGCGTGACCTTCCCACGGAGCCAGGTCACAGAGCTGGCTGTCCCCCCTTGCCCAGGGCCTCCCCTGGGGTGCACTCAGGCAAGCCCGTTCCTGGGGAGCCCAGCTGCTGCTGGGGGGCAGAGGCCGGCAGCAGCCCCCTTCTCTGGGCCACTACCCCCAGGTGCCCTCCGGCCCAGGAAGCCCGTCCTGCCCACGTATCCCAGCGGTCGCTGGTCAGCGCAGCGGCCCCACGGACAGGTCACTGCCCTGGGCCCACTCAGGTGCAGGGCCAACATCGCCACTTGGGGTGACCCCAAGGTGGCCTGGGGACCCCCCCCGCGACGTCCACCCCAGGGGCCCTGCCTCCAGCGAGGACTCTCTCCCGGGCCCTGACGGACCCGGCCCCTCCCCCCCCACCCCCGCCCCCGCCCCCGCCCCCGCCTCAGCGCCGCCCGGAGCCGCCGCTGCGCAAGCGCCCTGCCCAGCCGCCCTGCTCAGCCGCGGGCGCGCGCAGGCCGGCGGCGCGCGCGGGCGGGGCTCCCGCAGGGGCGGCCCAGTGCGCACGCGCGAGCCGGCCGGCGCGCCCCCTGCAGGAGTCCGGCCGCCGGGTGCGTCCAGCCGCGGGTCGCCGGCGCCCCCTCCCCGCCGCGGTGGCCTGGCCGCTGTCAGCACCGCGCTGCCGGCCGAGCGGAGCCGGGCCAGGTGGGAGCCGCAGGAGGGCCGCGAGCCAGGCGCCGCCGCCCGGGCGCCGAGGGTCGGTGAGTGCCGCTCGGAACCGCGCTCGCGCTCGCTCGCCCCGGATTCGGGGCCCCGGCGCCCTGCGCCCCGCGCCCCGCTGCCAGGCCCGGCAGGTGCACCCCGGATTCCCGGCCCTCAGGCTCGGGCCGCCTCGCCCGCCCTGGGCGTGTCCCGCAGACCTGCGGGCGCACCCAGCCCCGTGCACCTGCGGGCGCTGCGACCGGGCTCGGCGCCGCCGCTGCTGCTGGCAGCCACGCGGAGGGGGCGCCCAGGGGTGCCGCCCCAGGCCGGATCCTCCCTGCCCCCAGCCCTCCAGGCACAGTCGCTGCGGGACACCCGGGCTGGGCCGGGGCCAGGGCTGCGCTGGGTAGCCCGCCTGTGCTGGCAGGCACTGGTGTGCCGGGGTCTGCGGAGGGACTGTCAGCCCCGTGAGGACAGCACTGGCCGCAGCCGGGCACAGGCCACCTGGTGTCTGCTGCCTGGGCGCGCCCCGCTGTCGCTTTACTGATGAGTCTGATCCAAGCCCCGCCTGTGGGTCTTTCTGCCTGGTTGCCCTGGAGCCGGTCAGATGGCTCTTGTGGGGCCGCCCGCCCCGCACCCCACAGCCCGGGAACCTGACAGGGCGCACCTGCTGGCTCCCCAGCAGGTGCAGTGGAAGCTGCAGGCCTCCAGGCAGGCCCCTGCCTTGGGGCGGTGCTGTGCCCGTGAACCTGGGCGAGGGGCTGTTTACCGCTCGAGAGTTTGCACAGTGGGGAATGTGAGAGGAAGGGGAGGGCGGGTGCCTGGGAACCCCCCTTTTATGTTTTAACTTAGGGAGTTTTAAAAATTTTGACGCTTGCTGATTAGCTCTGCCAAGCAAGATGACATCTGCCCCTCGCCTAGCTCTGCCCGACGCGGCCTTTGCAGCAGGGGCCGCTTACCCGCTGTCTCGGGCCTTCACCGCGCGGGGCCGGGCAGCCCAGCCCAGCGGGCCTGCTCAGTCTCACCGGGAAGGCCTGGGCGAGGCGCCCGGGCTCCCAGTGGCTTCTCCAGCCCCACCGAGTCCGGTGAGAGGGCCTTCTAGGTTACACCGGACGATGGGCCAGCCCTGCCTTGGGACCTTAGGATGGCGCCAAGGAGCGGTGACCTCAGACGCACGAGACGCCTGGGGCGGGAGGAGGGTGGCTTCAGCAGGGCAGTCTCCGCCCTGACTGCTCGCCAGGGCCCCGCTCCGTGCCAGGCCACGTGCCCAAGACGCTCCCGTGTCCAGCACCGGGAGATTCTGGTCTGTGGCCAAGAGCACGCTGGGCTGCCCGTGCCAGCTTCACACCGGGGCCGGGGCTGCCCGGGAAGTGAGCGGCCGGAGCCCAGATGGTGGGCGACGGCCGTGCGGACGGAACACGCGTCAGACAGCCCCGGGCTCCTGGTGCCTCAGCCCCATCGGGAGCCTTGGGCCCCACGCCCCTGAGCGGCCGGAGCCCTTTGCCAGCGGGAAGAGACTTGGAGCCCGCAGGCCGAGCTGAGCTTGCTCCTCGGCTCCTCTCCCTGGGGAGTCCCCACTGCCCAGTTACTGCGTGTCCTACCTCCGGGGCGGGGCCGGGAGCTGCAGCAGCGCCCGAAGCAGATGGCCACCTGGGCCTGGCATGGCTCTCTCCTCCGGGCCCTGAGGCCACAGCTTCACTTAAACACACGCTGCTGCTGTCTGGGGCTGCAGTCAACCCAGGGCACCAGGGCCAGAGAGGCCCCCGCCTGGGGCGCTGCCCTGGGGTGCTGGTGTGGGCGGCAGCGTGGTCTCGGCCTGGGCCTCCCGTGGGGTGGCCCCGTTCGGCCCCGGGCTCATCCCTACCTCCATGGGGCCAGGCGTGGGCTCCAGCACTTTCCTCGTGCTGTCCGAGCAAGCGAGCTCCCTGTGTTTATTCATGAGCCCTGCTCTCGCCTGCGGGCCAGTGTGTCCGGGCTTGCAAACACCCGGCCCAGAGACCTTACGCACGAACAGGCGAACAGGACCAGCGCGCCCGGGGCGCGAGCTGCACACGCACGGGCCTCAGGCCTGCACCCCACGCACAGATGCACCAGCGGCGGACCGCGCGGGGCTGGGCTGCTTCTGTGCCTTGCCCCCTCCCTCGGGCTCTCACTGTAACCCAGGCCCCTGAGGCCCGCTGAGTCTGGCACCTGTTTTCAGCCCCGCTGACCAGTCATGTGAGAATTCCCAACCAGAGGGCTGCGGAAAGGTCCAGGGGCCAGTGGGGAATCTGGAAATTCCGGTTCTGAAGCCTTGGGTGTGCAGGGGTGCAGGTGGGTGGGGCAGGCGTGGGCACCACGGCAACGCCACAGGGCGAGGATGGTTCCCGGAATGCCGGGCACAGCTGATTTCGAAAGCTGCGGCTCTCAGCACGGCCACCTTTTGCTGGCAGGGACGGACCTGGGTGTCTGCTCCTCAGGCTCCAAGCCTCGTGCTAAGGGGTGCATCCGGGAGCCAGTGCCCCAGCGGCAGGCCCATGAGCCCTCAGCGGGGCCTCGTCCGTCTGCGTTTATCTTGTGGGCCCCGCGCCTCTGAGTGCGGTCGGGGAACCCCCCCACCCCTGCTCTCTCAGGGCGCCCGCTCCCCAGCCCGGCCCCGCCCAGGTTTCGGTTTCTCACCTTGTGTGAAAAGGCTGCAAGGGAGCACCCCACCATTCCTTTGCTCCAGCAGGTTGTCTTGCTCACCTCACCTGGAGGCCAATTGTGGGGTTCACTGGCGGGGATCCCACCCTATAAATATGCCTGTCATTTTCAGCCTTTTAACATTTTTTACAGCTTTACTGGCATTTGGACACTTCACGTGCAGGCTTCATTGAACTAGACTTTTTCACATAAGTGCTGTGCCTGAGCCCCCAAGAATCAGGTGCGGGTAAAAGAGATGGAGCGACCCCCGCCCGCAGCAGCTTCGCGCTCATCTGGACGCGCGACTCCTCTGCTGCATGCGCGTGCACTGCTGCGCGCCACACACTGCTCCGGGACGGCGCGCTCAGACCCGCTGGGGCCCGCGTCGCGCTGGCGGAGCGGACGCTCTCCGGGCTGAGGGCCCTGCGCTCTCGCTCCGGAGTGGGGGCGGCGTCCATCCCGCGCAGGTCCTCACTGGATGGGCGGGCGCACTCTGTCGCACGTCTGAAAAGGCCACCGGCTCTTCTTTTCGATGGCTCAACCATTTTTACGTGGTCGTGTCGCTGTGTCTGCAGTGCGGGGTCACCCCTCTTGGTGCCCGTGCCCCCACCGCCCGCCGCGGGGCACCACCAGCCCAGGCCAGGACTGGGCACCTAGGCTCCCCTTGCCCGCTGCCTCAGCGCTGCCCGGGGTGTCCAGCGTTTGCTTTGGCTTCGTCCGTCCTCAAAGGCCACGGTCAAGCGAACACCTCCTCCTCGGGTTGCGCTGACCGCGGGGCCCTCCGTCCAGTAGACGCTCTCCGGCCGAGCGGGCCCACGCACCTCAGCCTCAGGACAGCACCGAGCCCTGCTGGCCCCCGCAGGTGTCCCTCCGGCAGCCCGCGCGGGCCTGTCTCTCTGGGCCAGACAGGAGGCCCGGGGCTTTGTGGGAGACTTCCTCCCCTCCGTGCCTCCAGGGAAGGGGCACCCCAACTCGGACAGGACAGGAGCGCATGGCCGCTGCCGCTGGCCGCCCTGGCCCACAGGCAGCTGTCCCCAGCGGCCTTGGCACAGCTGCCTGCGCAGGGGGCCGACGCTGCTGCTGACAGCAGGCCGTGGCCGCGTGGCCCTGAAAACCACACAGCGGGGCAGGGCTGCCCAGGGTGTCGGCCCGGGCCGCTGCAGGGGGCAGCCGGGCAGGCGCTGGGACTTTGAACTAGCCCAGGGACGAGGGACGGGAAGGGCCGCCCGGGGCACTTGTCAAGTGAGTTCTCAGAAGCGAGTGGCTGCGCTGAGTGCCCAGGCCCCAGGCCCCCACCCCGGAAGGCAAACACTGAGCTCTCAGCCGATGCTCCAACAGGAAGCAAACAAGCTTCTCAGCGGACGAGAGAGAGCTCCCTCCCGCCCGCCCGCCCGCATCCCAGGAGGGCGCCGGGAAGCCCTCACGGCTCTGCCGGAGCTTGAGGAGGCAGAGCCGTGCGCCAGCAGCTGGAGGGTTCTCCTGTCCCGCTTGGTTGCGTAACTAGAGAGCTCTCCAGGTGTTGTAACTCTGGGACTCTCCTTTATATCCCTTGCTCTGAAAGGGCTCAGAAAGAGCAGAGCCGGCAGACACAGCCAGTGAGTATCAGACAGCCTCGGGGCGCCAGCCTGGGGTGCTGGGGTGCGGCCCTGGGGAGCGGGCGCAGGGCTTCAGGGTGCCGAGCAGGCACCGCACCCCTCCTCCCCCCCTCATCTGGGCCATCGGCCCTAAAGTGTGGGGTGGGGCCACCAGCCGCTGTGTCTGCCCCAGCCCCTCTGCGTTGGGGCCCAAGGTGGCCCCGCGCCTGTGGCCCTGGGGCGCTGTGTGCCGTTCGGAGCTGGCCACGGTGTTTCTCCGAGTCGTGCTCAGGTGCCCTTCCTCTGCCCAAAGTTGCGGGAGTCATGCTTGCGAGCCCCAGGCCCCCCTGACGTCCCGGGAGGCGCCTCTGCACCGTCTCCAAGGCCACCCGCTGCCCTCCAGAGGCCACGCCCTCCCCAAGGTGCTCCGAGCAGAGTGGGGCCGCCCCTCCCGCAGCCCCGAGGGAGCGGAGCCAGGCGCCTCTCCGGCCAGGTCAGTTCCTGACGGTGCCGCCTCGGAGGGCGCTGCACGGTGTGTGTGTCTGTCTGCCCCGGCCCTGGGCCTGGGGAGGGCGGGCTCGCGCGTGGGCTGTGCTATTCTCGGTCAGACTTTTCCAGAAAAGGAAGTCACCCACTTCTCCATCCGGAAGGCGCCTCTGCAGGGTGCTCTCTCTGCTCCTCTGGGCGAGGGGTTGGGCTCAGAACCTCTCGCAGCTGCAGGGCTGGGTGGGCCTCTGAGGTCGCTGCCCTCTGCCCACTGCCCGGCTGATTCTGAAACAGCTTTTCTGCGCCGTTCACTTTAAAAGAACGTGGGTCACTTCTTAGGCTGTCGCTCGACGGCACTTCAGGTTACTCGGGCTTCAGCCTCCTCGTGTTCTGGCAGCGATGGGTTCGAAGCGACGTCCTCCCCGCGTCCGCTGGTCGGGCCGGTAACACCCAGTCCCGGCTGCCGTCGTCAGAGCGGACGGCACGCTGGGTTCTGTCTGGTCAGCGCGTGGCTTAAAGGACGGGGCGGCGCGCAGCTGCAGTGGGCAGCAGGGACGGCCCCCTGACGCCGCGGTGCCCCGGGAAGCGGCCACTCGGTGGTTCACTGGCGCTTGCATCTCTGACGAGCTGACCCTGTGGACGGGCCGGGCCGGTCCCGGGCTGGGCGTGGCGGTTCAGTGCGCCCCGAACCCGGCATCACGGAGCCTCCCCACAGGACTCCAGCTGCGAAGGACTCCGCTGCCCGCATCGGCGTGGACGATGACCAGCAGGCCCTCGGCGCCGGCCCGCCTGCCCCGCCTGCCCCGCCCGCGCTAGTGGGAGCCGCCGCCTGCGCCCCTCTGTCCCCGCAGTCCGCGGGGTGTGCCTGAGCCGGCTTCTGCAGCAGGTGGGTCTCTGCTCCTCGGGAAAGTGGCCCCCAGAGAGAGGCCCCTCCGGCCAGCTCTGGCTGCTGCCGTGGCCCTGCGCCCCGCAGCCTTGCCGACCCCAGCACACAGAGCGCACGGGGCCCTTCTTGGAGGAGAGCGGCCGCTCTGGGGAGGCTCCAGCGCCCACACCTCCCACGGGGGATGCCGTCCTCGGCCGGCAGGCAGCGCGGTGTTGCCCCCGCCCGTCTGCGGCCCCGGCCTGCCGTCCGGCAGCCCCACGCCCAGCCCCGCGGAGCCTCCCCGGTTCTGTGTCGGTGTGGGGAGACGGGGCACCCCAGGAGGGCTGGTGACAGGAACCTGGGGCGCGGCCATCCAGGGTCAGAGCGTCCTGCTGGAGCCCGCGGCTCTCTCGTCGTGGCCAGGGCTGTGTCCTCCAGGCGGCATGGCGGTGCTCGGGCAGCTGCGGCTCCTGCTCTGGAAGAATTACACCCTGCAGGTGGGTGCGGGCCGGGCAGGCAGGGCCCCCCGAGGGAGGGGCTCTGTGTAGCCCAGGCCCAGCATGCCAGCGGTGCCCCCTACCCGTGCCCAGCGGTTTCCCCCGCCCGTGCCCAGCGGTGTCCCCCGCCCGTGCCCAGCGGTGTGCCCCTCTGTTCCCCAGAAGCGGAAGGTGCTGGTGACCTCCCTGGAGCTGCTCCTGCCCCTGCTGTTTTCGGGGATCCTCATCTGGCTCCGCCTGAAGATCCAGTCCGAGAACGTGCCCAGCGCCACGGTCTACCCCAACCAGTCCGTCCAGGAGCTGCCCCTGTTCTTCAGCTTCCCGCCCCCGGGGGGCGCCTGGGAGCTGGCCTACGTCCCTGCCCACAGCGAGGCCGTGCAGGCTGTGGCTGAGGGGGCGGTGCGGGCTCTGGAGACCATCGACCTGCGAGGTGAGCCCGGGCGGCCCGGAGCCCCGTGCACCGCGGCGCGAGGCGGCAGGGCGTTGGGGCGGCCGGCCGGGCCTCTGGAAGTGGACGCCAGCACGCGGAGCCCGGCCCGCAGGCTGTCTGGGAGCCCCAGCCCTTTGGCCCTGGGACGCCCTGGCTCGCCTGAGCGGTGGCCAGCTCGGGGCCCGGGCCCGGTGGGGCCACGCGGCAGCGCGCCGTGGCCGCTGGGCTTGCGCGGCGCCCCGCCGTGTGGACCCCTGGCGCGCGGGGCCAGCCGGCCTTCTGCCCGCCCGGCGTTGGTGGCCGCGGGGTGCCCTGTGCGCCCAGCACCCGTCTGCAGCCCCGGCCCGCGGCCCACCGCCACCTCTCCCGCAGCGCGCGGCTTCCCCTCGGAGCAGGCGCTGGAGGACTACGTGCGGCGTGGCAGCGGCTCTGCCACCCTGCTGGCCGCCCTGGTGTTCGCGCACGCCTTCAACCACAGCGCGGCGCCCCTGCCGCTGGCGGTGAGCACCGGGCCTGCCCAGCGCGGCCCCGCAGCCAGCCGCCCCGGGGCCTGGCTCTGCCAGAGAGGGGGCTGGCGGCGGCCCGGGCAGGACGGCTGTGCCTCGGGCCGCTGCGACCCTCGGTGGTGGAATCCCAGCGCTCGGCACCGGCGGGCCCAGGCTGTGCGGCCTGGCCGTGGGGGTCACCGCCTCATGGGGTGCTGGCCGCCCCGCCCGCGCAGGGCCGGCGGGCACGGACGGCAGGCTGGGCCTGTGGGCGCCGCCCGCCGGGCAGAGCCGCTCGCCTGGCAGCCCAGGACCCCGAGAAGTGGCGGGCAGGGGTGGGCCCATGCGGGGCCCGGAGCCTGGCGCCGACACGCGTCCTCGCCCCGCAGGTGAAGTACCACCTGCGCTTCAGCTACACGCGCAGAAACTACATGTGGACGCGGGCGGGCTCCCTGCTACGGCCGGACACGGAGGGCTGGCACACCACCTCCCTGTTCCCGCTCTTCCCCAGCCCGGGCCCCCGGGAGCCCGCGGCGCCGGACGGCGGGGAGCCAGGTGAGCCGCGCTGGCGCGTGGGGCCGCCGCTCGGGCGCACTTGGGAGAGGCCGGGCGTACCCCCGCCCCAGGCCACCCTACGGCCGGGACACACCGTCCGCAGACCCAGCTCAGTTCCTGGGAAGCTCCAGTTTGCACAGTGCTGGTTCTCGAAGCAAACGCGCGGCACTGCGGGTGGACATCCTGTGCGGCCCCCCAAGCAGCGGCCGGGCTGCGGGCCGGGCAGGAGTCCAGGTGGGCCAGCAGGCCCAGCCCTGCCCAGGGTCACCTGGAGCGGCTGAGAAAGAGGGCGCCCTCTGCCGGGGACGCTGCCCCCTGTGCCTTGCCCAGCCCTGACAGTCGACAGTCGCGAGTGACTGCAGATGGTGACCCGGGCCTCTGCCTCAGGACGCTGAGCGCCGGCCCGGCGAGGGCGGCCTGTAGCTGCTCGCTGGAGGCAGGACACGCCGGGGAGACCCCGACTCAAGCAGAGGGACCAGGGCCCTCAGCGCCGCCCGGCCCCTTCGCCGAGGGGATGCGGTCAGCTGCCGGCAGCTCCTTGTGGCGCGGGGCTGGGCCCCCAGCACGGCGGCGGCACCCCCCGGGCCAGGCCGCAGCCGCAGGGACTGCCGCCACGTGGGGCCACGCCGCCCGGCCCACAGCCCGCGCCCCGTGCCCTCGCGCTCCTCCCCGGCCTCCCCGGCCCAGCCCGGACGCCGAGGGGCCAGTTGGTCTCCTTGCGGCCTTTCGCTTAGCAAGTGATTTCTGAGTGTGGCAGGGGCGGGTGGCGTGGACGGGCCCTCGGGGCTTGCAGCCTGGCCCGCCACCGGTCAGGCCGCTCAGAGCCAGGTGCTCGGGCTTCTGCTGGCCCTGGGGTGTGCCGAGGAGGCCGAGGCTTGTGCAGGGCACTCGCAGGCGCTGGTGGGAGGGGCGCTCTGGGGCGGGCCAGGCCCGGCTGACAGGCAGCGCCGTGTCTCCGCCGGCCCAGGCTACATCCGGGAGGGCTTCCTGGCGGTGCAGCACGCTGTGGACCGGGCCATCATGAAGCAGCACGCCCCCGCCGCCACGCAGCAGCTGCTGGCGAGGGTCTCCGTGGCCGCCAAGCGGTTCCCCTACCCGCCCTACACCTCGGACCCCTTCCTCGTGGCCATCCAGTACCAGCTGCCCCTGCTGCTCGTGCTCAGCTTCACCTACACCTCACTCAGCATCATCCGGGCTGTGGTGCAGGAGAAGGAGAGCAAACTGAAGGTGCTGGCGCGGGCCGGCGCTGGGCAGCTGGCGGGATGGGCCGGGCGGGCGGGGCCGGAGCGGGCAGGCAGGCGGGCGGGCGGCCAGGGTGTCTGGGAGGCCGGGGGGCCGGGGGCCCAGGGCGGGTGGGCGGGTGGGCAGTCAGGGTGGCCGGGGAGCTGGGGGCCGGAGCGGACGGGCGGCCAGGGCAGGCAGGCGGGCGGGCGTGGCAGCCTGCTGTCCCGCAGGAGTACATGCGCATGATGGGGCTCAGCGGCTGGCTGCACTGGAGCGCCTGGTTCCTGCTCTTCCTCCTCTTCCTGCTGGTCACCGTCGCCTCCATGACGCTGCTCTTCTGCGTGGAGGTGAGCCTGGGCCCGGGGAAGGGCGGGCCCCAGCACGGAGGGCCCGAGGCTCCAGGCCAGGGTTGGGGCTCCACCTGCCCTGCAGGGGGCGGGGCTTTCCCTGGCCGGCTCTGTGCCGGCACATTCAGACACCCTGGTTTTGTCCCCTCCACCACCCC
This sequence comes from Galemys pyrenaicus, assembly GCA_019455555.1. Classification (NCBI taxonomy): domain Eukaryota; kingdom Metazoa; phylum Chordata; class Mammalia; order Eulipotyphla; family Talpidae; genus Galemys; species Galemys pyrenaicus. Next base: position 646,522 of record JAGFMF010012160.1, on the reverse strand, counting down.
TGCCGCTGCCGTCCCGCTGCCCGCTGCCACCGCGCAGGTGAAGAAGGACCAGGCGGTGCTGACCCACAGCGACCCCTCGCTTGTGCTGGTCTTCCTGGCCTGTTTCGCCGTGGCCTCCATCTCCTTCAGCTTCATGGTCAGCACCTTCTTCAGCAGAGGTGAGGCGTCTGGCAGTCGCAGGGTGGAGGGCCCTGAGTAGCACCGGCCGAGACTGGCGTCTTCCTGTGGCTCCTCCGTGCAGCTAGATGTGTCCCTGGTCCGGGCCGTGCGGCTCTGGGTCCCCACAACGACAGTGCCGGGGAGGGGCCTGGTCACTGGTCCAGCTCAGGGAGTCCTGGGTGCTGAGGGGCAGCTTCCAGGGGGAGCGGCCGGGCGGGATCAGGGGCTGTGGCCGCAGGTCAGTGGGGGACCCCGATGCACCTGCGCCCAGACAGGAGGGGCAGGCGCGGCCAGCTGCGCCCACAGGCGGTGGGGTGCTGCGAGGGCCGTGGGGACTGGGCTCGGCCCCCGCGTGTGCTGTAGCCCAGCTGGCTGTCTCCCTCCCAGCCAACGTGGCGGCGGCCATCGGGGGCTTCCTCTACTTCTTCACCTACACCCCCTACTTCTTCGTGGCCCCGCACTACAACCGGATGACCCTGAGCCAGAAGCTCCTGTCCTGCCTGCTGTCCAACGTCGCCATGGCGATGGGCGCGCAGCTCATAGGGAAGTTTGAGGCCAAAGGTGGGTCTCCCCATCCAGGGCTGCCCGCATGTGTGGGGTGGGCATGCAGGTGCGTGAGGTGTGCAGGTGCAGCAGGTGTGCAGGTGCACGGGGTGTGCAGGTGCATGCAGGTGCGTGCAGGTGCGGCAGGTGTGCAGGTGCGTGTAGGTGCGTGCAGGTGCGTGAGGTGTGCAGGTGCGTGCAGGTGCGTGCAGGTGCGTGCATGTGTGCAGGTGCATGCAGGTGTGCATGTGCGTGCAGGTGCGGCAGGTGCGGCAGGTGTGCAGGTGCGTGCAGGTGCGTGAGGTGTGCAGGTGCATGCAGGTGTGCAGGTGCATGCAGGTGCATGAGATGTGCAGGTGCATGCAGGTATGTGCAGGTGCGGCAGGTGTGCAGGTGCGTGGAGGTGCGTGAGGTGTGGGGTTGGGGCCTGCATACCCCAGGCACCGGCCCGCCTGGCCGGGCGTGGGGCTCCCGTGGCCGAGGCTGCCGGTCTCGCGAGGGCCACATCTCGATGGCGTGGAGAGCTTGGCGCTGACCTCGGCCGTCCGTGCGTCCAGGCACCGGTGTCCAGTGGCGAGACCTTCTGAGTCCGGTCAACGTGGACGACGACTTCACGTTCGGACAGGTGCTGGGCATGATGCTGCTGGACGCCGTCCTGTACGGGCTGGTGACCTGGTATGTGGAGGCTGTCCTCCCGGGCCAGCTGGGCGTGCCCCGGCCCTGGTACTTCTTCGTCACGGTGAGTCTCACGCCTGCGCCCACGCCCGGTCCCTGACACCCCGGCGTCCGGAGAGACCCCGCAGGCGCGGCTGCCACGCTGCAGCCCAAGCCCCTGTGGCCTGTGCCGCATCCCACGGGAGCTCGCCCAGTGGACCCGGGGCCAGAGCCCACCGCGCGCCCCTCCCAGCCTCCCCTGGCTTTACAGAGAATCAGACCCTCTCAGGGCAGGCGGGGTCATCGGCACACCAACCGCCCGGTGGAGGGACGCCGCGCAGCCCCATGTGGCCTTTAGGGTGCGGCCCTGTGTCCCATGCCACGCGTCCGTGGCCAGGGTGGGCCCGTCCCGTGCGGACCCCGTGGTGCGCGCCCTCAGCTCTGCCATGGTGGAGACCGGCTCTCCCGCCACAGGTCTGGCTGCTTTAGACACGGCGTTTTTCTTTTTTTAAAGACTTATTCATGCACACAAGAGCTGGGGCACAGGCCAGAGACGTGGGGAGAGGACTCACCAGAGACAGAGCAGTTTGCAGAACAGGCAGATCCACTGAAACGCACTGCTGAGGGGGCAGCGGGAGGCAGGAGAGTCTGCTGCGCCCTGCGGGTCCCTCCCTGGCGGGGATCGGACTCGCACTGATCCCCGCCACAGCGCGCGCTCAGCCCGCTGGCCCCGGGGAGGCCCCACGCAGGGCACTTCCTGAGTGGGCTTCATCTCCCAGCGGCCGCTCGGGCCATGCGAGCCACTCATCGCCAGCGCTGCTCCGGCCGTCAGCGCAGATCAGCGGTGTCCACCAGGGCATGTGCTGTAGCACCGAGGGCAGGGCCAGCGGCTGACCGGGTGCCCGATGTGGACAGCCACTAACACACACGTGTGACCCTACAACCGCTGGCCAGAGGGCCTCCAGCTCCAAATCCCGGGAATGTCACCGTGGGCCTGTCGGAGCCCCGCCCCAGGCCTGGCTTCATGGTCCGGCCACACCGCCGCCGGGGAGGGCAGGGGGGAGCCGCTGCCCTTGTGTCCCCGAGCCCCGGGACAGCCTGCCCGCGAAGGCTCCCAGAGGGCGAGGCCCAGGCGGAGGGAGCCAGGCTGCCCTGCCCTCTGCCTCCTCTGCGGGCTCCGTGGGGCCGAGGGCACGTGTGGCCGAGGAGGGCCGGCCTTCCTGCCGCCCTGTGGCTCTCCCTGGAGTGCAGCCGCCTCTCTGGGTGCGGGTGTCACCTGCGGCCTTTCCTCTGGCCGCCGGGAGCTGCCGCTGGGCCGGAGGAGGGCGACTTTGCCGCTGCCCGGGGGTGGGCATCGGGCTGGCTTGGGCTGTCCCCCGGGCCCAGCCGCTACCCGCCAGCAGTGGCCACGGCTGTGCGTGTCCAGCGTCCGCCTGTCTCCCTCCAGCCCTCCTACTGGTGTGGGACCCCGAGCACACTCCTGGGGGAGGAGGAGGCGGACGAGGACCCCGAGAAGGCGCTCAGGACGGAGTACTTTGAAGCGGAACCCGAGGACCTGGTGGCCGGGGTCAAGATCAAGCACGTGTCCAAGGTGCCGGGCCCTGGCAGGGCGGGCGGGGCCTGGGTCAACTGGCCCCTGCCCCCGCCCCTGTTGCACCCCCTGCTCACGGCCCAGGCCCGCGGGGCGTCTGCTGCCCGAGTCTCTGGGCTCTGGCTGGGCCTGCCCGGGGCTGATGAGGCGCCGGCGGTGAGGCTGCCGGGGGCCGCGGGGCATCTGTGCGGGGCTGGGAGGCGGGCCGGCCAGCCCAGGGCAGCTGCGCCTTCGCCGCAGGTGTTCGGGGCTGGGAGCAAGCGCACAACGGCCGTCAGAGACCTCACCCTGAGCCTGTACGAGGGGCAGATCACGGTGCTGCTGGGCCACAACGGCGCGGGCAAGACCACCACCCTGTCCATGCTCACAGGTGAGGCCAGCGGGCCCCGCGGCAGCTGCCCCGGCGGCTGCGTGCCCCTTCCGCCCGCCGGCCAGCTGCGGCCCCTGTGGCACCGGCTCCGGACAGCACCAGGGCCTGATGCCGCGGCCTGCAGGCTGAGCCCCCCAACCCAACGCGGGCCTCTGGCCCAGGCCTCTTCCCCCCAACCAGCGGACGGGCATACATCGGCGGCTACGAGACGTCCCAAGACATGGCCCAGATCCGGAAGAGCCTGGGCCTGTGCCCGCAGCACGACGTCCTGTTCGACACCCTGACCGTGGCCGAGCACCTGTCCTTCTATGCTCAGGTGGGCCCGCGGGCGGGGCCCAGCGGTGGGAGCGGCCTCCTCGGGCGGCGCAGCATGCGGGGCAGGGGCCCCGGGGCCCTGACTGACCCAGCCCTGCCGCTTCAGCTGAAAGGCCTGTCGGCCCAGAAGTGCCCCGAGGAGGTCAGGCAGATGCTGAGCGTGCTGGGCCTGGAGGACAAGCGGGACGTCCGCAGCCGGCTCCTGAGCGGGGGCACGAGGCGCAGGCTGTCCATCGGCATCGCGCTCGTGGCGGGCTCCAAGGTAGGGCCGGGCCTCGCAGCGTCCTCCCGCTGCGGGCGTTGAGCTGGGGCCGGGCCGCGCTGCATCCTCCCGCTGCCCTCTGCCGCAGGTGCTGATGCTGGACGAGCCCACCGCGGGCATGGATGCCGTGTCCAGGAGGGCCATCTGGGACCTCCTGCAGCAGCAGAAGAGAGGCCGCACCGTGCTGCTGACCACCCACTTCATGGACGAGGCGGACCTGCTGGGGGACCGCATCGCCATCATGGCCCAGGGGGCGCTGCAGTGCTGCGGGTCGCCGCTGTTCCTCAAGCAGAAATACGGTGAGCGCCCGCTGCAGCCGCCCGCCCGCTGGGAAGGGGCCTCCCGGAGCCTGCTTGCCCCCGTGGGTGGAGGCCCAGGTCCGGGCTGGGGCTCGGGGACAGAGGGGGCGAGCAGAGCCCATTAGGGGGCCCTGGGCCCCCAGAGCAGGGGTGCCCTCAAAGTGCTGGGGAGGGTGGTGGCAGTGCCGTGAGGGTGGGGCGAGTCGGACGGTGGGGGCGGAGCTGGGCAGGTAGGGCTGGAGCTGGGCAGGGGCGGAGTCAGAGTGGGTGGAGTCAGGGTGGGCAGGGGCGGAGCTGGGCGGGTGAGGCAGGCCGGGTGAGTGGGCGGAGCCGGGCTGGCAGGGGTGGAGCCTGCAGGTGGGGCGGAGTCAGCATTGGTGGGCGGAGCCTGTGGGTGGGCGGGTCGGTGGGCAGGTGGGCGGGGCTAGCAGGGTGCCCTGCGGGTGTGGTTTCCCTTCTCAGGGTCTGTGGAGGCAGGGCCGGGCTCCCCTCCTCACCCCGCATCCCGTGATCCTGCTGGGCCAGGGGCCTGGGGGCCACATTAGAGAGGCGCTGCCCAACGTGGGGCTCGCGTGTCCAGGCGCAGGCTACCACATGACCCTGGTGAAGGAGCCGCACTGCAGCCCCGAGGCCATCTCCCAGCTGGTCAGCCACCACGTTCCCAACGCCACCCTGGAGAGCAGCGCCGGCGCAGAGCTGTCCTACACTCTGCCCAAGGAGAGCACGCACAGGTGCGCCTGGGCGAGGGCCCGCTGGCCGCACGGCGGGTGGGAGGGCCTGGCGGGCCTTGGCGCCGCCGGCTCGAGTCCGGCGGGGGAGGGCAGAGCGAGGAGCGAGGGGCTGGCGGGGCTGGCGGGGCTGCCACCCCCACCCCTCCACCGGCACCCGCAGGAGCAGGTCCCAGCGCCGCTCCCGTCTTCTCAGGTTTGAAAGCCTTTTTGCAAAACTGGAGAAGCAGCAGAAGGAGCTGGGCATCGCCAGTTTCGGGGCCTCGGTCACCACCATGGAGGAGGTCTTCCTGCGGTCAGTGGGCGCGGCCCTGGGTGGGGCTGGGCTGGCTGGCCCGAGTGGTCCGCAGCGGCGTGGCAGCAGCAGAGGCGCGCCCAGGCCCCCTCTCTTGCAGCTGAGCTGAGGCAGCCGTCCCGGCTGGCCGCACAGATATTCCTTGAATGCTTGTTTGGCGGGTGCCCAGCGGAGACTAGAGTCCAAAGCCAAGCGTGAGGGAGCCGTGTCTCCTGGGATCGCGGGCCCCAGAGGGGAAGCAGAATGAGCAAGGGACGTCTCTGGGCCGCACTGAACTGTCCGACCAGGGCCCGGCACGGGGCGCGCGGGAGAGGCGGCTGTGCGGGGGCCCGTCCCAGGAGGGTGCAAGGTTTTCCGGGGCTGAACAAGGACTTGGGGGCACACCTGCAGGTCTCCGTTTGTGGGGTGCTGTGACTCCCAGCATGCGGGTGCGTCGCGCACAGATTCCGCTCTCGGGGCACCCCGTCGGCTCTTGTCCAGCTCCCACCCTCCCTCCTGCCTTCCTGAGGGGACCACTGCCTCAGGCACCCAAAGGGGGTGTTTGCGCCCAGCCCGTCCACCTGTCTGTCCGCCCAGCGGCCGGTTAGCCCTCTGCACAGCTGAGCGAAGTCCGGGGAGACACCAGCAGGCCGCCCGGGGCAGGCTGGACCCCAAGGGCCCTGGGAGTCCGGGGCTCTCGGGCCTCAGTGCCGCTGCTGCACCGCCGGCCTCCCGACCCCACCCCGCTGGCCCGCCCCACCACGGGCCCACGTTCCACCCCCACCGGGAGGCCCTGGCTCAGCCGGGCTGGGGCCGCCCCTCCGCCCACCTGGGGCCGCCCCTGGGTGAGGCCAGGGTCTGCCTGGCTGGCCTGGCCTTGCCGATGTAGCGACGGGTGTTGGCGGGGGCCAGATGCTGGTGGCCTCGTGCCCCCCTGTGAGCTTCCTGCCCTCGCTCCCGGCGACAGCTGCCGGCCCCTCCCGGGAGCCGTGCGTGACCAGGCCTCGCGGTCTCGCTGCAGGGTTGGCAAGCTGGTGGACACCAGCATGGACATCCAGGCCGTCCAGCTGCCCGCCCTGCAGTACCAGCACGAGCGGCGGGCCAGCGACTGGGCGCTGGACGGCCACCTGTGCGGTGTGATGGACCCGACCGACGGCGCCGGCAGCCTGGTGGAGGACGTGTGCGGCGCCGCGCAGCTCAATACCGGGGTGAGCGCCCAGGGCCCGAGGGCAGCGGGGTTGCCGGGCGCCCCAGGAACACGCCTGTCGCTTCCGAGCGTCCTCACCTGGCCGCTCCGGGGCCCTCCCCGCCCCACAGAGAGCAGTGGAGGGACTGCACGGAGGACGCGGGCTCGCACGTGGGCGTGGCCGGGCGTTGCCCCCTGCACAGCCTGGGGCCTCTGCCCCCTGGGAGTCAAAGCGCCCCCACGCTGCCAAGGCAGGGCCCACCGCGGGGCACTGGCCGGCCCTGCCCGCAGAGGGCGGTCCAGCCAGCGTGTCGCCCTCCGTGCGCAGCTCGCCCTGCACTGCCAGCAGTTCTGGGCCATGCTCCTGAAGAAGGCGGCGTACAGCTGGCGGGGGTGGAAGCTGGTGGTGGCGCAGGTCGTGGTCCCTCTGACCTGCATCACGCTGGCCCTGCTGGCCATCAACTACTCCTCCGAGATTGCCGACGAGCCCCCGCTGAGGCTGAGCCTGCGCGAGTACGGCAGGACCGTGGTGCCCTTCTCCACGGCAGGGGCCCTGGGGCTGGGCCACCAGCTGTCCGAGCGCCTGAAGGACCTGCTGCAGGCTGCCGGCCAGGAGCCCCGTGAGGTGCTGGGTAAGGCCGGCCGGGTGCCTGATGCTCGGCCCCCGCTGCCCCAGCTGACCGTCAGGCTCTAGGGAGGGCTGGCCAGTCCCCGGCCTCCTGTGGCCACAGGAGCCCCTGCAGCTTGGGAGCACCCGGGCCGGATGGGGCGTGAGCCCTGGGGGCGCAGCGTCCCCCACCCTCCAGACTGGCGCCTCCCCAAGTGCCCCTGGCCGGTCGTCCTCGCTGCTGACCCTGCCCTTCCTCCAGGCGACCTGGAGGAGTTCCTGATCTTCAGGGCCTCCATGGAGGGGGGCGGCTTCAGCGAGCGCTACCTGGTGGCAGTGTCCTTCAGAGATGTGGGCCCACGCACCGCTGTCACCGCGCTGTTCAACAACCAGGCCTACCACTCTCCAGCCACCGCGCTGGCCCTCGTGGACAACCTTCTCTTCAAGCTGCTGTGCGGCCCGCAGGCCTCCATCACCATCTCCAACTACCCCCAGCCCCGCAGCGTCCTGCAGGCTGCCAAGGACCAGTTCAGCGAGTACGTGCACCGCCCCCTGCCCTGCCCACCGCGGCCCCCATGCCGGGTCAGCCCCCGCCAGGCCGGCCCCCCAGGTTGGGCCCCCCACCAGGCCGGCCCCCCCCAGGTCGGGCCCCTGCGTTGCACTGGCTACCGCTGGCACTTGGGCAGTGCCAGACCCCAAGCGCCACGCCGGGACGAAGCGAGGCTCTGCCCCGGAAGCCTGGGTCTGTCCTGGACCGTGCCCCACTTCCTCCGCGGCCTCCCATGAGCTGGCCTCGCCCTGACAGCAGATGAGCCGCTGCCTGGGGTGCCCGGGGCCTGGGGGACAGCCGTGCCCCTGCTGCACTCTGTGCCGACACCTGCTGTCTCCAGGACTCCAGGCGCCCGCAGGCGGCGCCCGGTGAACTACGTCCGCCGTGCTGAGATGGGCCAGCACGGCGGGGTCGCCCAGGAGCGGGGTCAGCAGGTCGTAGGTGATGCCGCCAGGGTGGCTGAGGGCCTGAGTGGTACGGGGCAGGGCGACGGCGGCTGGGCTGGCGCTGCCTCGCCCCCTGGGGTCAGGTGCCCAGAGCGGGCCCTGGTCGTGGGGTGGGCCTCCAGGCGCTGCCCAGCCCCGCTGGGCCCCCCCCACCGCCCCGGTGCTGGGCCCGGCCTCGCCGGCAGGCGGCACTCCTGAGCTGTCCTTGCGCGCTGTGTCCCAGGGGCCAGAAGGGGTTCGACCTCGCCCTCAACCTGCTCTTCGCCATGGCGTTCCTGGCCAGCACGTTTTCCATCCTGGCGGTCAGCGAGAGGGCCGTCCAGGCCAAGCACCTCCAGTTTGTCAGCGGGGTCCACGTGGCCACCTTCTGGCTCTCCGCTCTGCTGTGGGACCTCATCTCCTTCCTGGTCCCCAGCCTGCTGCTGCTGGTGAGGACTGCAAGGTGCCGGACCCCGCCCGGCGGGGCCGTGGGCCCTGAGGAGCGGAAGGTCGGTCCCAGGACGGTGGCTGGGAACCCCGAGGAGCGCCCAGGCAGTGCAGACCTGGGGAAGCTGCTTTGGGGGGCCTGGCCGAAGCCCCTGCGGGGGCAGATGAGCCTGAGGGGCCGCCGGACCAGGATGGTCAGCAAGTCAGGGTTCTCCAGGCCCTTCGCACGCCGGCCCCGCCCAGCTGCCCCTGCTGGCCCCGCCCACCAGGCACCGCCCCTGCGAGCCCCGCCCCCGCCACCTGGCCCCGCCCCTGCCAGCCTCCTACCACAGTCTGGCCCCGCTGGATCCTGCCGGCCCTCGTCCCCAGCCCCCTGCAGGCCCCTGCCGCGCCCTGACCACCTGCCCGCGCCGCAGGTGGTGTTCAGAGCCTTCGACGTGCGCGCCTTCACGCAGGACGGGCACATGGCAGACGCGCTGCTGCTGCTCATGCTGTATGGCTGGGCCATCGTCCCTCTCATGTACCTGATGAGCTTCCTGTTCGCGGGCCCGGCCACCGCCTACACGCGGCTGACCATCTTCAACGTCCTGTCGGGCGTGGCCACCTTCCTCATAGTCACCATCATGCGCATCCCAGGTGGGAGCGGTCCCGAAAGGGGAGCGTCCAGGACGAGGGTCCTAGGCAGCCCTGGGGTCCCCGGTGGGGCCCAGCCCCTCCCCTGACTGCTGCCGGGTCTGACCCCCGAGGCAGGTCCGTGCCCCCAACTCCCCGCACTGCGCAGGGGACCCCAGAACCCGGCCTTCCTGATGGACCTGTCGCTGGGGCAGGGGTGCATCCTCAAGCCTGGCTGCGTCTGTGCTTCCTCCTTCAGCGGTCAAGCTAGAAGAACTTTCTAGAACCCTTGACCACGTGTTCCTGGTGCTGCCCAACCACTGCCTGGGGCGGGCGGTCAGCAGCTTCTACGAGAACTACGAGACCAGGCGGTACTGCGCCTCCTCCGTGGTGGCAGCCCTCTACTGCAAGAAGCACGGTGCGCCTGCCCCACCCCAGCTGCGCCCCACCGCCCCGCCCCCCCGAGGCGCCCCAGGCCTGTGCTTCCCTGTCCCCCGCTGCTGGCCCAGTTCTCTGTAGCGCAGCCGAGGTGTCCTGCCCCAGGCCACCGCTCCACACCAGGGCCCACCTGCACCCAGGCTGGCCCGGCCCCCGGGGTCCACCACCAGGTCAGCCCCAGAGGGCGCTGGGGCAGCTCAACCCTCACTGCCCTGCCTTCTGGCCTCTCCCTGCTGGCTGGGCGAGGGGCTGGCCCCGGGCTTCCAGGGCTGCGTCAGCCTCCCTTTCGGGGTCCCCACCCTCCTTGGGCTGTGCACAAGGATGACCGTGAGGAAGGGGGCCGTCCTGTTCACAGGCACCAGCAAGGCACAGCCCCAGTCCTCAGCGAGCGCCCGGGCCGTGTGGCAGGGCAGACTGGGGCGCCTCTTGGGAAGTGAGCGTGGGCAGTGCGCTGGCCTGGAGGGGGCCCGGAGGCAGCAGTGGCGGGGGGCTCAGGCGCAGCCTCTCTCCCTGCCGCAGATATCCGCTACCAGGAGAACTTCTACGCATGGGGCAGCCCCGGGGTAGGCAGGTTCGTGGCCTCCATGGCCGCCTCGGGGTTCGCCTACCTCGCCCTGCTCTTCCTCGTGGAGACCGACCTGCTGTGGAGGCTCAGGACCTGCGTCTGCACCTTCCGGACGCGGCGGGCGCTGGTGAGGCCCGCGGCCCTGCCCTGCCCGCCCCACAGAGGGGGCTGTGCGAGGCGGCTCCCCCACCGGGCTGCTCCTGCGGGGCCGAGACCCTGTGGCCGTGAGCATGTGCCCCAGTGCACGCCCGGCCAGCCCCAGGCCCCTGGTCTCGAAGGCGCCACCGTGCCAGCTGCGCCCGCGTGCCCGTGCCGCCTGCAAGGCCCACTGTGTCGGCGCCCAGGGCAGTGAGGCCTTGGGACCTGAGCCCTTCATCCAGAGAGGACCTCAGGTGACGCTCACCGGTCGCCTTTTCCCGGAACAACTAGACGGACGTGTCCGCCAGGATGGCCGCGCTCCCTGAGGACCAGGACGTGGTGGACGAGAAGACCCGGATCCTGGCCCGCAGCCTGGACTCCCTGCTGGACACGCCCCTGGTTGTCAAGGAGTTCTCCAAGGTAAGGGCCCCCGCAGGTCTGCCGCCCGCCCGCCCGCCGGCCGGCCCCACGCCCGCTCTGCCTCGCCCACTGCCCCACAGGTGTATGAGCAGCACAGGCCAGTCCTGGCGGTGGACAGGCTGTCGCTCGCGGTCCAGAAGGGCGAGTGCTTCGGCCTGCTGGGCTTCAACGGCGCCGGCAAGACCACCACTTTCAAGATGCTGACGGGCGAGGAGACCATCACCTCCGGCGACGCCTTCGTCGGGGGCCACAGTGTCCGCTCTGACATAGGGAAGGTGTGTGCGCCCGGAGGCCCGGCTCAGCTCGCACTTGGTGGGCAGCGGGGCCAGCAGAGACGGGCTGGGCCGGGGAGGGGCATGCGGGAGGAGGAGCCCGCGGTGGCCAGCGGGCCCGCCAGGAGGAGCCGCGCCCTGGTCCATTCCTGGTGCCCGTGGGATCCCGCTCCGCTAGTGGGGCGGGCCCAGCCCAGCTAGGGGAGGCGTCTGGGAGCGGGTGACCGCCCTCTGCCAGCGTCCGACCTGCCTCGCTGCCCTGGGGCACCGCCGGGCTCCCCCGACATGCGGCCTCCCCCAGGTGCGGCAGCGCATGGGCTACTGCCCCCAGTTCGACGCCCTGCTGGACCACATGACAGGCCGGGAGACGCTGATCATGTACGCCCGGCTGCGGGGCGTCCCCGAGCGCTACCTGGACGCCTGTGTGGAGAACGCGCTGCGGGGCCTGCTGCTGGAGCCCCACGCCGGCCGGCTGGTCGGGACCTACAGGTGCGCCCACCCTGCCCTCCGGTCCTGCCCTGCGGGCGTGGCCAACACCCAGGCTGGGCGGCCAGCATCCTGCCATGCGGCTCTCCCTCCTACCCGCCCCGCGGCGCCCTTCCAGGCGGCTGGGGTCAGGAACCACCTCCTACCCACGCTTCTGCCCGCAGCGGGGGCAATAAGCGCAAGCTGAGCACTGGCATTGCCCTGCTCGGGGAGCCCGCTGTCGTCTTCCTGGACGAGCCGTCCACCGGCATGGACCCCGTGGCCCGGCGCCTGCTCTGGGACGCCGTGGCGCGGGCCCGGGAGTCTGGCAAGGCCATCGTCATCACCTCCCACAGGTACGGCCTGGCCCGCCCCGGTGGTGTGGGGGCTGGAGTGGGCGCAGACGGCCGCTGTCCACGGGGCGCATCCAGGCCGCTCTGGACAGGGCGACAGGCAGGACTGGGCACTCACCCGTCCCTCCGTGCTGCCCCGCCCCGTGTCCCCAGCATGGAGGAGTGTGAGGCCCTGTGCACCCGTCTGGCCATCATGGTGCAGGGACAGTTCAAGTGCCTGGGCAGTCCGCAGCACCTCAAGAGCAAGTTCGGCAGCGGCTACGCCCTTCGGGCCAAGATCCGGAGCGACAGGCGGGAGGCGCTGGAGGAGTTCAAGGCCTTCGTGGGCCTGACCTTCCCAGGTGTGCAGCTGCTGGGCACCCCGCCACGCCCCCTCAGGCCCGCCTGGCCCCGCCCACGCCCGCCTGGCCCCGCCCACGCCCCCGGCAGCTTCCACGTGTCCTCTTGCCCCTCTGCAGGCAGCGTCCTGGAGGACGAGCACCAGGGGCTGCTGCACTACCACCTGCCGGGACATGGCCTCAGCTGGGCCAAGGTGAGCTCCCCAGCCTCCCGCGGGCTTTGGACTCCTCCCAGGGTGTCCCCTTTGGCTTCTGCTCTGAACCCCTCAGATTCTACTAGGCTCGGGGCTCGGAAACCAAAATATCTGAGGTGGAAAGCTTGGTGAAGGAAGCCTGCCGGCTCGCCAGAGGCCGCCGCTTCCCGGGGTCAGCGCTGGGCGGGCAGAGGCCGGGCAGGCCTGGCCAGCGCTGCCCGGCAGCTGGGACCGGGCCGGGCCGGCTCAGGCGCAGCACGCGTCGCGCAGGTGTTCGGCGTGCTGGAGAAGGCCAAGGAGCAGTACGGGGTGGTCGACTACTCCGTGAGCCAGACCTCGCTGGAGCAGGTCTTCCTGAGCTTTGCGCCCCTGCAGCCACCTGCCGAGGACGAGGGGCCATGAGGGGTGCCACCCCGCAACTGCCCTGCGCCCTCTGCCCGCCGCTGTCCCTGCGACTGATACGAGCACGAGGCCTGGCTGGCCGGGGCCTGAGCCGCCCGCCGTGGGAGCTGCAGGAGCTGCGGGGTCGGGGGCAGGCCTTGGCGATGGCAGCCAGAGCTGACACCCCCAGGCACTGGCAGGCGAGCGCTGTGCCCTCCCCACACCCGCACGGCCAGAGCGTTCCTGGGGCGACCCGCGAGGCAGCAGATGGCCGTCACTTGCACCTGGTTCGAGGGGCACAGCGCGAGTGGCACTGGGGGCCTGGCTGCTGGTGTGGATGGAGGCGTCCTGAAGCCCCTGCGTCCCAAAGCATGAACCCCACGGACCCCAGGCAGCACCATCCGAACACGCGCCAGCAGCGCCTCCTGCTCCCAAGACTGGCCCTTCAGGAGGCCACTGGCCAGGGGCCAGTCGTGGCTACAGCGCGGTGGCCGCTGGAGAGGACGCCCCAAGCCTGGGTGACTGTCTAGAAGATAAAGGCTGTGGACACATCCCCGGCCGGTTGGTCCCACGCTGAGGCTGCTGGCGCATGCCTGCCCACGACCCCACTGGTCCCCTGGAGAGCCTGGACGCCGGCCCCGGGAAGGGGTGGACACTGGCAGGGCCACTCGCTGGGCTCCTGCCGGGCAGATGGCACGGGCTTCTTGGGGTGCAGATGGGGGGTCTCCGGGGCCACTGGAGGACATTAACCATTTTCCAGAAGATTCTTCTTTAGCACCAACGTTTCATTTACGCACTCTTTCTTCCGACAGCTCTCAGATTTCTTGGTTTTGAGTCTCGTCTCGTCTCTGGGTTTCAGACAAGACTCGTCTCATCCTAGGTTCCTTGGGGACAGTGCAGGGTTGTGCTTGCAGCCTCCCAGAGCCTGCCCTCAGACTCCTCAGTCAGTAGCTGTCACTGCAGCAAGCGCAGCGGCCCCCAGGACGGAGGAGCGTGCGTGCAGAGATCGGGCAGCCAGGGGCAGCAGGGCCCCACTGTAGGGTCCCTGGGTGTGCCTGAGTCACCTGTGACGCTACTGGCTGCCTGGAGTTGGAACCAGGGGTGCGGCCTCAGAACCCATCGTCCTGCTGTCCACTGCTGGCGTGGGGGTGGGCCACAGCAGGCTCAGCCAGGGCAGGCAGGGGAGAGGGGGCTCCAGGAAGGAGAGGGCCGCCCACCCTGCTTCCTGCCTTCCTGGAGGCGTGGGCACAGGAGGTCCCCAAAGAGGGGAGAGGCGGCCCCACTCGCCATGGGGACTCCTGCCTGCTCCCACTCAGCGGCCGGGAAGGACGCCCTCATCGGGGCCGACAGCGTGGCTAGGCTGTGGGCGGACATGGCTGAGCCTTAGCCTGGGGCTGCACGAGGACTGAGGGCAGGACGGCAGAGGGAGCCCCATCGTCTCTGCCACAGGGAGAGGCCGTCTGCGAGCCTCAGGTCAGGGTCCCCAGGGCCGCAGGATCCCAGGCCCGCACTGCGATGTACACCCAGGTCCCGGGGCCAGGGGTGGCCTCCGAGCGAGAGCAGGGAAGGGGGCCAGTGTGGTCCCTAGGGCATGGGGCCGCACGCCATCCAGGAGCAGGCCTCTGGCCTCAAGGTCAGCTCTGAGGCTTCCAGAAGGGACTGGCAGGAAGCAGGCGGCCAGTTCCCGGGCAGCACACGCTGGAACTCGGGCAGTCGGCCGCCCCAGGGGAGGGGAGCCGGACAGGCCATGGTTGAACTGGATGCCTCAGACGGAACCCAGATGTCCCCCGTCTCCTCAGGACTGGGGCAGGCACGTGGGCATTGCAGTGTCCCCCAACCCTGCCCCAGCCACCAGAGCTAGCAGACTCCCTTCCCCAAGAAGCCCTGGGGCGCCCACAGACTAGCAGGACAGGCCATGCCCTGGAGGCCCTGCCACCCCGGAGCGCCAGCCAAACAAGCTGGCCAGTTTCTTGTAGGGCAAAGTCCAGCCCTCGACCTTGAGTCAGTCCAGGGGCACGGAGGTCACCCTGGGGACCCCTGGGTCTGGGGCCCCTGGCCATGCCTTACAAAGCAGCAGACAAGACCAAGGCAGGGAGCTGGTGAGACGGAGCAGGCCAGGGTCAGTGCCTGGGGAGGGAGGAGGTGGCCACATTCGAGGCCCCCTCATGGGCCTCCCCGGAGCAGTGAGCAGAAGCTTTCTGGACGTGGCTGCCTACTCAGCTCCTGGCCGGCCCGCCTAGCTACCCTCCAGCACGCCCAGCTGCCCGCCCCCCCGCACGAAGGTCACCAACCCCTGGGGAAGCAGGGAGAGAGGACATTCCACCCTGACCTGGGCTGGCCCTCAAGTCCAAGCTTCCCCCATGACCGATGGGTGGCCCTTGGCCTGGAAGGGGAGTGCCAAACGCCTGTCCACAGGCTAGCTCGGCCCACAGCCTGACCCTGACGAACTTTATCTTCGAGTTTCTTGCAGACATGTTCTGCTTGTCTCAGCGACAAGAGCTGAGCAGCGCAGAGCACAGCTGATGACAGAGGTCAGGACTGTCTAGGGCATTTGATTCATTTCACCTGTCTGAATAAACCAAGTCTCTAGGCCTCATGTAGCGTGTTGCGGTGCATGCACCTGCTGCGGTCACTTCAGAGCACTGGGAAGGGCACGCCGGGCGGCAGCCTAGGTGGCGTCCCCACCCTCCTCTCTCCCGGCGGGTCACCACACTGCCCCCCACCCTGGGCTTGGGGCCCCTCTTCCCCACGCTGATGACCGCCCAGGGTGTGGGAGGCTCTGACCAGCTGCCACGGCCTGCTCAAGCCTGGGGACCAAGGCCACCCCACTCCCAGTGCCAAGTGGGCCCCTGCGCCCTCACTGCTGTGGGCAGCAATGCAGAGTCCAAGATGCTCGGCCTGAGCCCGCAAACCCCACCCCAGAAACACGTGCCGCAAGGGAGGGGGCTGGGGCCGGCTGCTCCTCCGGGCCTGTTGATCCCAGCGCCCCTGGGCTCAGGGCCCGGTGTCACCGCACACCTGGCTCCCGGGACAGCGCCCGAGGGCCGCCGCAGAGCGAGCAAGAGGCGCCCAGGCGGCCGGTGCGCTCCCCGCGGCGGGGCTCGGGCGACCGGTCCGCTGGGGGCACCGTCGCCGCCCCCTCGCTGGGTGGCGGGCGCCTGGGCCGGTCCTACGCCCTCAGTCAGAGGGGGCTGAGAAGAGTGAGGCCGCGAGTCCTGGCCTCGCACGCCCGCCTCAGGTCTGGCCGCCGGCTCGGTCGGGCCTCCGCCCCGGCGGCGCGCGCCGAGTCCGCGCGGGGAAACCTCCGGGACGCCGCGGCTCTGGCCTGAAGCCCCGACGGCCCCGCCCCCGGCCCGCCCCGGCCCAGTGCGCACGCGCGCGGGGAGGGGCGCCTGCGGCCTGTTAAGCCCGGCGCGCGCGCCCGTCGCGCCGTCCGGCGTTCGCGGGCCCAGGCAGCGGCCGGTTTACCGACCCACGAGGCGCGCGGCCGGCCGAGGAAGCCCCAGAGACGCCTCTTGGGAGAGGGACAAAGCGAGCGTCTCGGGCCGGGTGGCCGCCACGACCTTGCCCCTTTAACCCTCCTCGCTCGCGCCCATTGGCTGAGGCGTGTGCGTCATCGGCGCGCGCCGGCCGCCGGCGCCTTCCCGCTCCTTAACCCTGACGACAGAGCGGCGCCGGCCTTCGCGGCTGAGGAGAGCGGGAGGAGGTCGCGGCGGCGGGAAGATGTAAGTATTGGGAATCCGACCCCATCCGAGCTTTGGGAGCCGCCCGCCTCCGTCGGCCGGTCGCATCGCGGAGCCGGCTTTGTCCCGGGGCTCCGCGGTGGGGTCCGGTGCCCGGCGGCGCGGCGCGGGCTCTGAGAAGAAAAGAGTGGCCCCGCGGGTGGAGTGGGAGGTGCCGCCGCCCGGAAGTGGTCGGCGCCTCGTTGGGCGGAAGGGCGCCCGGCTCCGCTGAGCTGCGGGCCCGGCCGCTCGCGGGCGCCGGCGCCGCCCGACGCGACCGCCGCCCTCGGGCCTCTGCGGACGGGGCCGGGCCCGGGCCCGAAGCGCCGGCCCGCCCTGGGGGCGGCCGGCGGGAGGTGCGAGCGCGCGGGGCCCGCGCTTTGTGGGGGGCGGCGGGCGGGCCCCCGCCGAGCCGGACTCCGGGCGGGCCTCGCGGCGGCCGGACGCCTGCAGCCGGGCCGGGTCGGGCCGGGCCGGGCGGCTCCGGGGGCGGCGGCCCCGCGGGCCGGGGCTTCCCTTTGTCTCGCGGCCCGCGCCGCGGGCCCGCCGCCGCGGACTAACTCTCTCTGCTCTCTCCGCCTGGACGCGCCTCCCGGAG
Organism: Galemys pyrenaicus; assembly: GCA_019455555.1. Taxonomy (NCBI): domain Eukaryota; kingdom Metazoa; phylum Chordata; class Mammalia; order Eulipotyphla; family Talpidae; genus Galemys; species Galemys pyrenaicus. Next base: position 629,616 of record JAGFMF010012160.1, on the reverse strand, counting down.
GACGGGGAGCCGGACCGCGCGCACCGAGGGCCTCCCTGCGGGAGGGCGCCGGGCTGGGTCGCGGGACCGAGGGGCCGGCGCTGGGCGCCCGCAGGAGCTCCCGACCGCGCGGGAGCGAACCGGGAACGCGCTAGCCGCCGCGGCGGTAGCTCCCTGTGCGCGTCGCGCGGGTGGAGACGCGGGGGCGCGGGGTCCAGCGCGCTCGGAAGCTAACCCCGTCTGTTCTCCTTTCTCGCTCTGGCTGCTGGTTGGTTTGGGTGTACGGCTGTCGCTCTTCTGTCGGACCGGCCGCTCCAGGTGATCCTGAGGGGGTCCCGGCCGGCGAGCTCTCTGGTGCGTGGGTTTGGGAGCGGAGTGCGCGCGGGGAGGGAGCCTGCGAGCCTGGAGAACGCCCGCCCGCCTGAAGGAGCTCGGCGCTCAGCCACAGGCCAAGTGTGGAGGCTCTTTAGTGGGTTCGTGTCCTCAGCCGCCAGGACGAGGGACCTGTCTTAGCGGCAGTGCCCGTGAGGAGTTGAGGCCCCCGCCAGGTGACAGCCTGGGTCACACCCCGAGCCTTGACTCCAAGCCAGGCCGCTGGGTCCAGACTCAGCTGATACTTACCATTCTCTCAGCACACCACCCTGCTGTCCTAATCGCCGAAGCCTCTAAGGACTTTACCGTGCTGCCCTCCCCACCCTCGTTCAGAGCTGGGCACTCCCGTCAGAGAGTAGACCTGCGAGAGTCCTGTCCACGGGCATGCTGTCTGGTCACTACAGGCTCTGAGGAGGCGGGATGGAAGCACTCCCGAGAACTCTCCTGAGATTTTTGCTTGCAGCTTAGTGAAGTATGCAAAGCCTCGTGAGTGAGGAATCTGGCGGTTTCCCAGAAGTAGGGCACTTGGTGGATTCGTTTTCCAGTGACTGGCCCTGTATTGAGCACCCCGCGCTCTGCTGACCTGGAGGTGCAGCACTACCTAGTCCCTGTAGCCCCCCCCCCCACCACGTTTTCTTTTTCAAAAACTATATAAGTGGGGGAAAGCTGAATGCATCGTACAGTATAAATGCTCCACAGCCACCACCTGGAGTGACGTCTCGGCGTCTCCGTGTCTGCTCATTGAGTGTGTCTGCCCGTCGATCTGTGTTCTCTTGCATTTCGAAGTAAATTGCAGACTTTGGTATACTTCCCCTAAACACTTCCAAATCCAAGCCCTCAGCTAAAGTTCAGTGTTTCAGCACATTACTTCATCACTGCCTTTTAAATGCTCGTGTGTGGTGTTTTACCAGCTTCCATTGGGTACTTGTAAATGTTCTGATGCTGGGAACAGTCACTGAAATGGCTCTGCTTCCAGTTCTGTCACTGTCCAGCAGTGGAGCGAGATCGTGGCCAACAGTAATAAAACCAATAAGTGGGAGCCCTGCTGTTGGGTTGTTCTGCATGTGCAGGTGTGGTGCTGCGGCCTTTTCCAGACACTCTGGGGGGGCTCACTCATTGTCAGACTTGCAAGTAGGAGGTGGGGATCGTGTCCTGTCAAGTAACCGGGGAACTGCAGCGTTTCCTAAGACAGGCTGAGGTGACAGCCCCACTGGCGGCTCCTGGTGGGGCAGTCTCCTTTGCGGCCGCATCCTCATCCTCCTGTGCTCCGTGCTGCCTTCTCGTGTGCTCGGCCTTGACTGCAAAGTGGATGTGTTGCCTTGCTTATTCGTTCACTCTGTAAACCCTTTTATCTTGTTATTAGGCTGCACTTTGGCGTAAATTGCAATCGATTAGGGATCGTTTCTCAGACTCAAGTTAGAAGTGAGAGTTCAGATAAGTGAGGCCGCCATTGCTGCTTTGAACACCTGAGAAGGGGAGAATGGATTTATCAGGAGTGAAAAAGAAGAGCTTGCTAGGAGTCAAAGAAAATAATAAAAAGTCCAGCACTAGGTAATCATTCTGCAGATTTTTCTAGTGCTACTGTGGGGGTGCTCACTGCTAGGGACCTTCAGAAAGGGGAAGTCCGGAGATGCCATGCACTGCAGTGAAAGTGTCCTGAGCACAGACCCATTTTGCTCTGCGATCACCCGGGATCTGTAGCCCTTTGAAGTCTTCCCCCCCTTTTGGGTTGTGCTATTGTTTGAGGGTTCAGAAAGACATGCGATCTCACACACTTTCTCACCATCCAGGGCTCCTTCTCCTACCAAACGCAAAGACCGCTCTGATGAGAAGTCCAAGGATCGCTCTAAAGATAAAGGGGCCACCAAGGAGTCGAGCGAGAAGGACCGCGGCAGGGACAAGACCCGGAAGAGGCGCAGTGCGTCCAGCGGAAGCAGCAGCACCAGGTGCGGCTGAGGGGTTCAGGCTCTGCAGCCACCTCCCCTCCTACCCATGGAGCCCGTAGTGAACCTATGCTGGCTCTCACAGGAGACCCGGCTTAGGGCAGCCGTCTCAGGGTTTGCTCTGGCTGCTTACTAGAAGGGGACAGTGTCTTCCTCTCAGGTGCCTGTCGTTCAGAGCTGTGACTGGAGGCCCTAGCCTAGAGTATGTTTTTCTTGGCCTTGAAAGCTGGCCTGAGGGTGGGTAGCCTCCCAGCAGCTGAGGGGGTTCTGGTTTGCTCCGCCTTCCTTCCCTGCCTGGAGGCAGGCTTGGGGGAGGGGTTACCCAACCTGGGAAAGCAATGAGGCGAACGGGGCAGCGGCTTCTCTGGGGCGCACACAGCCTTGTCTGCCGAGACGTGCCGCCCAGCCGCTGTGGTCCAAGACGGCCTCCGTCTCACCCTCAGGTCTCGCTCCAGCTCTACCTCCAGCTCTGGCTCCAGCACCAGCACGGGCTCCAGCAGTGGCTCCAGCTCCTCCTCGGCTTCCAGCCGCTCGGGCAGCTCCAGCACGTCACGCAGCTCCAGCTCCAGCAGCTCCTCCGGCTCCCCCAGTCCTTCTCGGCGCAGACATGACAACAGGCGGCGGTCCCGCTCCAAGTGAGCACCTCCCCGCTCCTCGGTGCTGGTGGGGCACAGGTCAGGGTGGCCATTCCCCACTCACGGCTGGCTTGGGAGCGTCCGTTTACAAAGTGGGAACAGACGGTCACTGCGGTTATTGTATAGATGTAGACCAAGAGGGAGGTGTTTGTCTGGAAAGGAGCAGGGCGGGCGATGTCCCGCTCTCCCGAGGTGTCCAGGGACGCCTGACAGGAAGCTTCCTTCCAAACAACAGTTAGACTAGCAGCTGACGTCCCCACTGAGAAACTGATTTGCCAGAAATTGATTGATTCTGATGTTTGGATATTTTTTCCTCAACCAGATCCAAGCCACCTAAAAGAGATGAAAAGGAAAGGAAAAGGAGGAGCCCTTCCCCTAAACCCACCAAGGTGCACATCGGGCGGCTCACCAGGAATGTGACCAAGGTGAGGCACTAGAGGATGGAGGGCTGGTGAGTTCTCTGCAGTGCTTCCAGCAGCGTCTGGGTGTTTGCCTTGACACGCTGTGGCCACGGTTGCTGCAGTGGTTCTGACTCCTGGTGGGCCTGGGGACTGTTTCTCCCTAGGACCACATCATGGAGATATTCTCCACCTATGGGAAGATTAAGATGATTGACATGCCTGTGGAAAGGATGCACCCGCACCTCTCAAAAGGCTACGCATATGTCGAGTTTGAGAATCCAGATGAAGCCGAGAAGGCGCTGAAGCACATGGATGGAGGTGGGTGACCTGCCAGCACCCCTCTTCCTCCCTCCCCTGCCCCCAGCAGAGACCTTTAGAGCTGATGTCCAGCCTGGCTCCCCGTTGGCACCCCGTGCGGTTCTTCCCAGCCTCCGCTTCACAGTGGGTGTCTGTTTACCAAAAGCTTGTCTTAGGGAATGTTATTGTCAGGGGAAGTTCTACAGATGTAACTATATTAGCACTTCAAGAATTTTTAATCTGTCGAAAGCTTAAGAATGGAATTAAGTGTTTTCATAGAGAATACATTATGAGCAACGTGAAGTTTTTGTACGAAGATGTTTAATCTTCTGAGTCACTGTCACTGACATTTCGGCACTTGTTGGATACTTTGCTGAATTCACCAGTTTCACCCTGTCTCCTGAAGGTTTGTTTCCGAGCTGTGTGGGCAGGTTGATTTTAGCAGCGTGTGCACGTGGTGAGTCCAGCAGTCAGTTTTGTTTTTCAAGTCTGCGCTGAGGGGCTGAGCGTTTGCCTCTGCCCCACTTGTGGGTGCTGGGAGCCGGCCAGCTGGGGCCCAGGGCCAGGACTGCCCGTACAGGCTGCCGTGCTACATGGGGAGGAGTCGGAACAGCCCACATCCTGGTGCCTGGGGGGCCCTGTAGGAGGGCTGGTGGTTGTCCTGGAGCCTGGGTAGGGTTCCGACAGTAGGAGGTTTTCCTCCATGCTTGGCTGGTCGCTCAGTCCCCAAAGCCCCCCCGGGCTGTCAGGAGCTCGGCATATGCCGCTGTCCACCGCGCCGCATGGGTCAGCTCTGGCTCTCGTGAGTCACCCCTTGGTTAAACAGTCCCCTGGCAGTGGGGGGTCTGAGCACTTGCTGAGACTTGGGCACATCTAAGGTGTGTGTGATTTAACGTTTCATGTCCTCTTTCGAAGAGAACCTGGCAGGGATTTTTCCTTCCTGTCCCTGTACTGTATTTGCACCACTGAGGGTGACACTCTACACGGCGCCAGCAGGACGGGGGCGTGGTCCTCGCTGGCTGTTGGCCAGGAGATAGCTTTCTCTCTGCTGCTGCGAGTCAGTGCTGTGAAGCCCCATGTTTGGGCTGGTTCTGGCAGTGGGCCAGAGCCGTGGCAGCCGCAGGCTGTGCTGCCCCTTGGGGGTCAGAGGAGCCCTCCCCCCGCCATCCTGGAGACTAACAAAAACGGAGCAGCCTTTCACCGGGGCCTGGGGGAACAGCACAAGCTCTTGTTTGACCCCTCAAAATCTGGGCCTCAGTTGGGTGAGCTGCGGCCTGGCCCCGACTCCGCTTTGCAGGTTTCAGTGCTGGCTGCATGTCTGCTGGTCTGCTCATTTCCAGAGCCTGCCTGCACCCAAGCCACACTCAGGGGGCCTCCCTGAGCCATTTCTTCTATCATTTTTCAGACAAGCTCCCCTGACAGCTGAGCCTCTGCGTCTTGGGGTTGCCCCTCCAGCCCCTCCCTGCCTGCAGCTTCCTACCCGTGGTGTCGCCACTTCCTTGATGGTTCATGTCCCAGCCACCCTGGCATGCCTGCCAAAGCTGCTGACCAGCTTCCCCTTCCCGGTCTGTCAGGCCCCTGGTCAGACCTTCCCCTCACTGAGTGGTTGCAGCAGCATCTTCAGGCGTCGGCGCAGACGTCTCCTCTGAGAGCCACTCCCGTGCAGCCACACGGCGTCCGTTAGGTTCTGTGCCCCTTGGTGTTTTCTTGAGGGAATGTCCAGCCAAGGCTGTTCTGTGGCTGGCTTAGGTGAGCGCTGGCCCTTCCTCGTGTCAGTGCTCGTTCGTTTGCAGCTCGACCCCTTTTTCAACAGGACAAATCGATGGCCAGGAGATCACCGCGACAGCTGTGCTGGCCCCCTGGCCTCGGCCACCCCCCAGGCGATTCAGCCCTCCGAGGAGGATGCTGCCTCCACCTCCCATGTGGCGCCGGTCACCCCCACGGATGAGGAGACGGTGAGCCCTCTGGGGGCCTCGTGCAGGACAAGCTGGGGCCAGCTGGGCTTGTTTGACACAGTGCCATCGCAGTGGCCGGGAGGGCCCTCGCCCGCAGCCCTGTGAGGGCAGGAACGCGCTGTGCCCCTGGGAGGTTCGCTTCTGGGGAGAAAGGTCAGGCCCTGTGTCCCTGACACGGGGAGCTGTTTCTGGGATGTTTTCCAGGCTTCCTGGTGTCTCACGCGGTTTTCCCTCTTACTGCAGGTCACGCTCCCCTCGGCGCAGGTCCCCTGTGCGCCGGCGCTCTCGCTCACCCGGCCGCCGCCGCCACAGGAGCCGCTCCAGCTCCAACTCCTCCCGATAGGCAGCCCGGCAGGCAGGCCCCGGCTCTGCCCTGCAACTTAAGTCCCATCCGGCTCAGTGTGTCACTTTTCTAGCCAAAGGCCGACGGGTAGGAAAGCGACCCCTGCTCAGGCAGGCTTCAGAGGCAGCGGCTGGGGCGAGTTCTCTGAAGGCTGAGCTCTGGCTCCAGAGATGTTTTGGTTTGGGGCTGTGCCCGAAGATGCCCCCAGTTCTCTGGCTAGAAAGCGCCCTTGTTTCCAGTTCCTGAGAGAGTTCTCGGCAGAGCCAGCAGGGTTCCCTGGGGCCTTGGGAAGGAGGCTGCGCCTTCCTGCAGCTGCGGGCCGCCTGACCCCAGGAAGAGCCCTCGGTTGCGGATCCGCCTCAGCGGCCCCTCCTGGGCGGGGAGCAGCTCCTGGGCGCCTGTTGTTTGAGGTGGTCCGCAGTGACCTGGCAGCGTGTACATTGCTTCCCTTGGCTTCTGTTGTACAGTCCGTGCTATAAAGTTCGTTTGAGTTTGTACCGTTCTGGCACCTCGGACCACGTTGTGTTGTGTAGTGCTGAATAAACGTAGTTGGTGTGCAGGCGTGTGCTCGCTGCCTCCCTCGGCCCACCCCGTCGCCCCTCTGCAGCTGCGCACACCCCAGGAGCCCGGTGTCTGCCCGGCGGAAACCTGCCTCGTTCCCTGCCGCGGCGCCCTGGCCCAGCTGACCACACGAGCTGGTGAGGGCACTCGGGTTCATGCCACCGGCGCGGCCGCAGAAGTGGCGTGGTCAGCACAGGACCTCACTGTCTGGACTTCACCCTGTCCCCAAGGCCGAGGCGAAGCTCACCTGCGGGCTAGGCCAGCAGGTGCCTCCCTGACCCAGAGGCAGCTGTCCTGTCTGAGCAAGAAGCCTGGGGAGAGCCCTCAGCCCCTTGGGCCTGCAGGCCGCGGCCTGTGGGACTGGGAGCTGCCGGCCCCTCCAGTCCCACACCCCTGCCTGCAGTGCGCCAGGATGCGCTGCCCGGATGCCGCCCCGCACGGGCGCCCGGCTAGCCGCTCTGCCAGGGAGGACGCATGCGGGGCAGCTCTGCTTCCCCACCTCAAACTACCTCCTCCCGGCTTATGGGGAGGGGAGGGCCTGCCCAGGGCAGCGGGACGCTGTGGTGAGCAGGCCCGGCCCAGCCCCTGGGCCGCTCCGGCCTCCTGGCCGAGGTCCCCGCGGGAAGGCGCCCGGGTGGGCGGGGGCCGGGCTTCCGGGGGCGGGGCCGGGCTTCCGGGGGCGGGGCCGGGCTTCCGGGGGCGGGGCGGAGGCCACTCGGCGACTCCGTGACCCCGACCCGGCCCAGTCAAGATGGCGCTGATGGCGGGGCTGCGCGTCCCGGCGCGCGCTCTGCTCCGCTCGGGTGCGTGGCCTCGGGCTGGCGGGCCGGGCCGGGCCGGGCCGGCGGGCTAACGGGCCTCGGTGCTGCCGTTCGCAGGGTGCTGGCTCCGCGGCGCGGCCCTCGCAGGGGCGGAGGCGGCGGCCGGCCTCGGGGCCGGCGTGCGGCGCTTCGGGAGCCAGCGGGTGCTGGTGGAGCCGGACCCGGCCGCAGGTAACGCCCGCGCGCCCGCGCCCCGAGCCCCGAGCCGTCAGGGCCCGAGCGTGCTCTCTGGTCCCCGCTCGCGGTGGGGACCGGGCTGTCGAATGGGCGGGCCCTTCGCGCGAGTCAGCCGGGCGGGCGAAGTGTTTTCAGCCTGCCGCTCCATGTGGCCGGGCGCCCGCCGCGTCGGCGCTTGGGGCGGCACGGGCCACCCCCTCTGGCCAAAGCGCCCGCGGGCGCTTGGCAGGGCGCTTGGCCCCTGGTCTGGAGCCTGCTGCCCTCCGGCGCCGCTCCCCCGGCGGACCGTCCTCCGGGTCAACCCTCCCCGCCCCTCCGCGGGCGCCAGGTGCAGGGCGCGCTCCCCGCTGGCCTCTCCCTGGTGGGGTCCCTCTGATCCTCTGTGGGGTGGGGCTGCCAAGCCAGGGCCAGAGGGGCGCAGGTGGCCCCCGCGGGCCCTCCCGTAAAGCGGCAGCCCGGTCTGTAAACGAGAAGTGGAAGGTGTTGCGAGGACAGTCAGCCAGCCCTGCACCCTTTTCTGGGGTGGTGCAGCCGAGAGGAGGTAGAGTTTGAGGTGGGGAAGCAGAGCTGCCCCGCATGCGTCCTCCCTGGCAGAGCGGCCAGCCGGGCGCCCGTGCGGGGCGGCGTCCGGGCAGCGCATCCTGGCGCACTGCAGCGTCCTCCCTGGCAGCGCGGTCACTGCTGGCCGCCTCGCCTTTTCCCCAGTTTCTCAGACTGGCCCAGCGGCACTGCGGAGCTCCAGGGCCACCTTTAGGACGCCGGGAGAGTGGCCAGGGACGGCCTCTCCTACAGCAGAGGCCTCAGAAGAGCCACTGGCCCTGGAACTCGGCCCCCTCCCGGAGAACCGTCGCGTTGGCCCTTGGGCTGAGTCCTCCGGGCAGGCGTGGCCTCGTGCACCACAGGTCCTGCACGGGGGCCAGCGGCCAGCAGCTCAGCGTCCACAAGGCAGCCCTGCCACCTTCCTGGGATGAGTGGACGTGGAGGCGTGTGCAGCCAGCCTCTGTCCTGCAGCTTCCTCTTTAAACGGTGACCACCTGCCTCCCCAGGGCCCCGGCACGTGGGGGTTCTTGGAGTTTGCTAAAGACACAGGCTGTTGCTCACACCCAGGAGGACAGAGACTCCAGGGGAGAGGGACGAGGCCGTGGGGGAGCCGGGACGGCTGGGGAGAAGGCGGGGCCGTGGCCACCGCATCCTCACAGAACATCCCTCGGGCGCCCTTGGCCCGGCAGCCGGGTGACATCTGCCCTCACGGCCTCTACTGCCCTCTCACAGGACAGCAGGTGCTGGCTCCGCCTCTCCTGGAGGGTGGGCCTCAGTGTGCCCTGCAGGGGGTGCCTCCCAGCGGCAGGAAGGCGGGCTGGGGCTCCTGCCAGGGCTCTGGGCGCCTGCACTGGACACTGCGGCCCCGGGCGCTGGGGGCAGCACTGGGAGGCGGGGAGGGCATCTCTGTCCAGAGTCCGCCTGCGACCCTGCCCGTCTCGGGGTACCTGTGCTGGGGCTGGCAGAGGAGCCCCTGTCCCGAAGGTGCACAGCCGGGCTCGTCCGCCGCGGTCGGTCCCCCACACCCATGCCGGAAGGTGTTTGCTCAGGGTCCAGGGTGGGCCTGGACGCCCCAGCCGCCCCCCCCCCCCTGAGCCCTGCCCAGCGCCCCAGGGTCTAGGGCCTATGACAGCAGAGCTGCCGCCCTGGTGGGGTGCCCGGTGGAGGAGGGAGCCGCGCCCCCCAGGGGCCTGAGCCACATGCGGAGTGTCCACAGCAGCAGCCCCAGTGGGTGGGGCGGGGCAGGGCGTGGCTGCGGCCGCCCCTGAGGGCCCAGAGCCCCGCCCGACCCCACGCCCCGCGGGCAGGACCCCACAGTCCCTGTCTCGGCTAGCAGGGGTCGCTGTGGTGAAGCTGAAGAGCCCCCCGGTGAACAGCCTCAGCCTGGAGCTGCTGACTGAGCTTGTCATCAGCCTGGAGAAGCTGGACAACGACAAGACCTTCCGCGGCATCGTCCTGACGTCGGTGGGTGCGGGCCGGTGCTCAGACGCAGGCCGACCTGTCAGCCGCGGCAGGAGCCCCGAACAGGGCCCCGGGCTTCCAGGAGCCTGGCCGTGGCCTGAGGGGTCCCAGGCACGCCTGGGGCGGGTTCCCCGGAGGGCTGGGGCCCCTCCCTGGGGGGAGCCTCAGAGGCACAGGCCTGAGCGGGTGGGGGAGGTGCTTCTACCCGGGTCCCAGGGACCCCACAGGGTCCTGAGGGCGGAGCCCACACCCCCTCCTTGGCCCTGCTGACCCTCGCGGCCCCAGGGGACCCGGGCCCTGGAGGGGAGGCCCGTGTGGCCCTTGGGGGGTGCAGGCGCAGGGAGGGGGGCGTGGTCCTGGTTGCAGGCGGGTCCGTACCGGACCTGAGGGGCCAGGCCGGTCGAACTGGGCACGCCCTGCCACCGCAGACCGGGGCCACGCAGCTCAGTCCCGCCAGGCAGCCACAGGGGAACAGCTCAGGGACCGGGGGGCACAGTGGCGCTGCAGTCCCCTGCTGCCCACGCCAGGCCGCGCTGCCAGCCGGGGCAGAGCAGAACACTGCCTTCTGGCTCGCTCGGCCGGCCGGGCCACCCGTCTGCCTATGTGCTGAACGCCGGCCCCTCAGACCATCCCTGAGCGCCCCCGCCCCAGTCTCGCCGGGCTGAGGCGCCTGGCCCCCACCCTGATCCTCAGACCTAGAGCTGGGAGGGGAGGGGACGCCCTGGGATAGCCCCCAGCCGGGCCTGGGCGCGCCCTGAGCCGGCCCTCTCCAGGACCTCTGCGGGGTCTTCTCGGCTGGCCTGGACCTGACGGAGCTGTGTGGGCGGAGCCCGGCCCACTACGCGGAGTACTGGAGGGCGCTGCAGGAGCTGTGGCTGCGGCTCTACCTGTCCGGCCTGGTGTCGGTCGCTGCGGTCAACGTGAGTGGGCCGGCCCCAGGGCTGGGTCGGCAGCAGGGTGAGGCACCTCCCAGCCGGTCAGGGGAGCCCGGGGCAGGGGCGGTGCCCCCCCCCTCCTGGAGCCACCCAGGGCAGCAGGGCCGGAAGGCTCAAGGGCCTGAGCTGGGGGAGGGCCAGGGAGAGGCCGGGGCCGGCCCAAAGCGAAGGAGGCCCAGGCCTGGGACACTGCGGGCCGCTTGCCTGGCTCGTGCAGCGTGTGTCCGCACCGGAGCTTGCTGCCGCGGCCGGACAGTGGCTTCTTGGCCTAGAGCGAGGTGCCCGTGCAGTCAGGCCCAGAGGCAGCCCCACCCCGCAGGGCTGAGTGGTGCTGGACCCCCGGGGCGGGGCGGGGCTTGGGGCCTGGGCCAGCTGCCTGCAGGGGTCGGCAGCTGCAGCCGGAGTCTCCCTCCCAGGGGGCGTCTCCGGCGGGGGGCTGCCTGCTGTGCCTCAGCTGTGACTACCGCGTCCTGGCCGACAGCCCCAGCTGCGTCATCGGCCCGAACGAGACAAGGCTGGGCATCGTCGCCCCGTTCTGGTAAGGCCCGGCGCACTCGGCTTGTCCCAGGGCCGCGGCCGTGCAGCGTGCGAGGGGCGTCTGCCTTCCAGGTTCAAGGACTGCATGGTCAACACCGTCGGGCACCGGGCCGCGGAGCAGGCCCTGCAGCTGGGGACACTCTTCCCGCCGGCCGAGGCCCTGCGGGTGGGCCTGGTGGACCAGGTGGTGCCTGAGGACCAGGTGCAGAGCACGGCCCTCGCGGCGATGGCCCGATGGCTGGCCATTCCAGGTGAGGTGCCGCGCCCAGCTCTGGGGCTGCCCTGCCCCTCTCGGGTCCTCACGGGCCTCCCCTGGGCGTCCGCCCCGGGCTCCTGCACAGGACTTAGCTCCCGCCCAGACCTGTCTGAACTTAGCGCGAAGGCCCCACAGGCCTCAGAGGCGGGGCTGATCGTGGCCTGCCGGGGAGGGGACTGCGGGGGGCGGGGGTCACAGGCTGCGCAGTGTCATGGGCATGTCTGCCCCCCAGAACTGAGAGGTGCTGGAATTTGAATTTTGTGTAATTTTCACATTTTTGGGTTTTTTCAACTACTTTAAAATCATGAAACCCGCCGTCCACTGGTAGGGAGCCAGTCCTGCCTCACGGCCATCAGCAGTATAATGGGGGGGCCCGGCAGGGCCGTGGCACAGCGGGTTGAAGGCACCTGCTGGCCCGCAGCCCGCCTCACGCGCCCCATTTCCTCAGACCACGCCCGGCAGCTGACCAAGAGCATGATGCGCAAGCCCACGGCCGACCGCCTGGCCAAGCATCGTGAGGCCGACGTCCAGAGCTTCGTCAGCTTCGTGTCCAGAGACTCCATCCAGAAGGCCCTGCAGACGTACCTGGAGAAGCTCAAGCAGAAGGGCTGAGGGCTGCTCCAGGCTGGCTGCCCCACGCCTCGGCCCCAGGGCTCAGCATTCCCTGCGTGAAGCACGCTCCTGTGCCCTGCTGGCGCCCGCGGCCCTGCACCCCCACGTGTGCCTCCCCACCCGGGGGCCAGAGGGCGGCTGGGCAGTCACTCTGGACCTCAGCAGGGTCACCAGGCATTGTCTTCCCAGGACAGAGGTGCGAATAAAGTCCACAGCCGTCCTGTCCCGTCCCGTCCCGCCGCTGGGCTGTCTGATGCTGGAGGGGGTGGGCCAGCGAGCCCCACGAGGAGCCCCACCCAGAAGGTGTGTCTGTCCTGGAGCTGGCGGGGCACCCAGAGCGCACCACACCCAGAAGGTGTGTCTGTCCTGGAGCTGGCGGGGCACCCAGAGCGCACCACAGAGGGTGCCGAGTGGGGATGCGGCTGCTGAGCGGGACATCCCTCCCCTAGAGGCCCCGCCCCGCCCATCTGTGAGGCGCTCCAGAGCCCTGTGGCCACGTCCTCGGGGCAGGGCTTACCCAGGCCTCCGGCCGCAGTCCACCCAGTTCAGGCTTCCCCAGGAAGGGTCTGGGTGTGCTCACGGGGGGGGGGGGGGGGGGGGGGGGGGGGGGATGTGCAGGCCCTGGGGGGTGCAGGGCCTCCCCAGCCCACCCGGCATGGAGGACCCACCGTCACCAGCTGCCACAGGGCCTCTGGCTGGGAGGACACAGCACTGGGTGGGCGGGCCCTTGACACAGATGACCCTGGGGCCCAGCGCTTGGGCTGCAGGAGGGATGTGGGCCAGAGGTGGCCCCGCGTCCAGTGGACGGCCAGCGAGCACGCTGTCCCGGCTGCCCGCCCTTGTGCAAGCGCCGGGCCAGAGAGAAGGCACTTAAGCTGGCCGGCTCAAGCCATCCCCTGAAGCCACCTGGCCCGGAGGCAGTCAGTGCCCAGCGGAGCATGAGACGGCAGACCAGGCTGGCCAGGACCCGCTGGCCTATGGGCTGGGCTTTGTGCCCAGAGTTCCCGAGCCCCGGGGACGCCAGGACCTGCTGAGCGCCTGCTGGGCCCCGCCCCCCAGTGCGCCACAGGTGTCCCGCAACCGCCCAAGGGAGGCCATTCGGCAAGAGAGGTAGCAGCAGCCTGAGTCACCCAAGAGCAGCGCCCCCGCGGCCTCTTGTCCAGGCACAGAGGACCCTGCCCAGGCCCTGATGGCCACGGCCTGCCCCGTGAAGAACCTCTTGGGGCTCTGCTCCTGGCCGGGCGCCGGGGCTGTCAGTGGCACTTGAGGGTCACCTCCACGGGGAAGTGGTCACTCACGGCCAGAGCCTGAAGGGAGGAGGAGAAGGTCTCAGAGGCCTGTGGGGCAGCCTGGCCTCACCCAGCCCCCTGGAGCCGGCTCCGCGGGAGGCGGGGCGCACAGCTTCTACCTGCACCGCGCCACTGGCCCGGCTGGCCCTCTAGGGCCTGTCCTGGAAGCTGCGGGCTATGGGCTGAGCCGGCCGCACCCGGGCAGCCGCGGCCCTCACCTGAGCCTGGTCCAGGCCGAACTCCTCCTGGAAGTCGTGCACGGCGGCCGACTGGGGCTTCAGGCTCCGGCGCAGGCGCGCGCCACAGGCCACGATGCGGTCGTAGGCACAATCCGAGTTGCCCACGGTGGTGTCTGCGCTGTCGGGGATGAGCCACTTGAAGAGCTCGCTGCTGCGCAGGCGGATGGCCGGCCAGTCGTGCGCGCGCACGTAGGCGCAGTCCGCGTTGAAGTCGCCCAGGAACAGGATGTCCTGCGGGAGGCAGGGGTGGGTTGGACGCGCGGGGGTCCTGCGGGAGGCAGGGGCGGGCTGGGCGGCCTCGCACCGCGCGCGCGGGGTTCCGGGCCGAGGGGTGGGGCTTACGTCGGTGCCCCACTTGTCGATCACGTCCAGGTACACGTCGTAGAGCGCGTCGATCTCCGCCACGGCCTGGTGGGGCGCTGCGTGCAGCGGCACCAGCACGAAGTCTTGGGCGGCTGTGGGGAGGGGCAGTCAGTGTGGCGGGGCAGCCGGCGGGGCGGGGCAGCCGGCGGGGCGGGGCCGGCGCTGGCGGGGCCTCACCCGAGCCGCGGGCCGAGAACTTGACCACGAAGGGCTCGCGGCTGAAGGCGTCCTCCGGGTCCGGGTACTGGTACGTGTCTGCGACGGACACCGCGTCCTTCCTGGAGGCGGAGGGCGGGCGCGCGCTCAGCCGGCCGCCTCCCCCGCGTCCCCCCGGCCCCGCCCCCTCACCTGTAGACAAACAGGTACATCTCCTTGTACTGGTCGCGCCCCAGGGGCGCGCTGCTCACGAAGCCGTACTCGTGCTCGGACCGGCTGCGGAGATAGCGGCCAGCGGGGTCAAGGCGCTGCCCCGAGGCCTGCTCCCGGCCCGGGTCCCGGCGCCCGGCCGTGCCCCACCTGTTGATTTTCTCCATGAGCACGGACACGGCGCTCAGGTCCGGGTCTCGCACCTCCTGCACGAGCGTGATGTCGTAGCCAGCCAGGATCTGGGGCAGGGCCGCGGAGTCAGCTGGGGCTGAGCCCCGCTGGGCCCGCCGCGCCCCCGCCCCCGCGCCCCCACCCCCTCACCTGCGCGATGACACCGCCGCAGGCCGCATCCGACACTTTGCTGTCGCCAAAGCTCTGGATGTTGAAGGCTCCGATGCGCAATGCTGAGGCCGCAGCGACCTCCAGCGCCCAGAGCACGACCCGCAGGGTCCACGGCCCACCCATGGCCGGCAGCGGAGCTGGGAAGGACAGACTAGCCAGGGCAGGCGCTGGACGCAGCCCACTCGGCACAGGCTGCGGGGCAGGGCCGTGCCGAAGCCTCCCGTCAGGAGGGAAGGCGCATGCTTGCCCTGCGCCCCAGGCTCCCTGAGAGTGCCAGAGACACAGCCCTCCCTGGAAAGTGCAGGGGTCCATGCCAACCAGCCCCTGCTCAGGCCAGCCCCACACTCACCTGGGCAGGGACACGCAGCGCAAGGCTCAGCCTCCGAGGTCCAGTGGGAGAGTGCCAGGCTGGCCAGACTGCACAGGCAGGTCCTGGCCGCTGAGGCACCGGCCTGGCCAGTATTTGAGGCCCAGCTCAGGGAGGGGCGGGCTGCTCTGGGCACCGCCCCCTCGGGGAGGTGGCTCTGGATGCCGTTCCCACAGTGCGGGCCAGGACACAAGGCATAAGGCAGCAGGGGCCTCTGGCACGCTCCCTGAGAGTCGGGACTTAGGATTCTAACCCTGCAGCTGGGCAACCTTGCCGGTTACTCCTGCCCCCGCCCCTAGGAACTAGGTCACCCAGAATCTCCCGTCTGGAGCTGTGTGCCCTCAGGGAAGCCGAGGCAGCGCGCCCAGGAGAAACCAGCCTCGCCCAGTCCACTACCCCTGCTGCTCTCCGGCACGTGGGCACCTGAGGGTGAAGAGCCAGGGCCCGCGGGTCCCCCAACTCCCGTGCCCACCAGGGCCGGGGCTGGGAAGCAGCAGCCCGCCCGCCCGCCCGCCCACAACCGCGGGGAGGCCCGCCGGGTCACGCTCAGGTGGGCGGGCAGCAGCAGGAGGCTGCCCGGCCACATGCCAGCACGCCCACGCAGGCCGAGGCCGCCAGTGCCAGCCCGGGCGGAGCTGGCACGAGAGTCTGCGGGCCCTGGGCAGCCGCGCGCTGTGGAGGGACTGCTGGCCCCACGGCGGCCGCCGCACGACAGAGGCTGTGGGTCCTCAGTTTATTGTAAGCAACAGAACTCCGTATGTACAAGCCCCGCCCCACCCGCCCCGCCCCTCCCCCCGCAGCCCGGCGCTGCGCTACACGATGACCGTCTGCACCTCCAGCTGGCCCTCTGGCGAGGCGATGACCAGCTCGCCCGCGTGCTCCAGGATCTCAATGTCCTCCGAGGAGACCATGGTCACAGTGGCCTGCTCCGCGCCACTGGCACCGGCCCGGGCCGTGAGCACCGTGCCCTCGCTGATGGCCGAGGCCAGGGTCATGGCCACCTGCTCCGTGAGGCTCTCGGGGGTGGCGATGGTGATGGTGTCGGCGGCGGCCGCCTCGGCGCCCAGGCCGGCCTCCTGGTCCATGGTGACGTTCTGCACGATGATCTGGTGGCCCGCGCCGGCCTGGTGCACGATCTGCCGCACCACCTTCATGATGTGGCTGTCCACCTCCGCCGGCGCGCCCTCGATCATCTCCGCCGCCTCACCGCTCTCCGCGTCGGCTCCCGTGGCCTGCGCCGGGTCAGCGGTCAGCCGCGGCGTGGGGGCGCCCCCCCCCCCCCCCCCCCCCCCCCCCGCAGCCCAGGCCCACCTCGATGATGTACTCCTGCGTGTCGGCCACCACGGACGAGAACTCCACCAGCACGGCGTGCGGGTCCTCTGCCAACACGGCAGCTGCGGGGCCGTCGTCCGCCACCAGCAGCTCCTCCACCTCCAGCAGGCAGCCCCCTGCGGGCGCAGGCCGGTGGGCACGGGGCGCGCAGTGGGCCGGCCCCCCCCCCCGCCCGCCCCCCCCACCTGCCCGCCGCCAGCCGGCCGCGGACCTTTGGTGCGCAGATGCCGGTTGAGCGTGCCGTGCTCGGCGAAGCCGCGGCCGCAGCGGTGGCACTTGAAGGGCTTCTCGCCCGTGTGGTGGCGCACGTGCCGCACCAGCGAGCCCTTCTCCCGGAAGCCCCGGCCGCAGAACGGGCACACGTGCGGCTTCTCCTCCAGGTGCGTCCGGAAGTGCACCTGCTGGGCGTTCTGCGGAGACCCACCCTCAGCGTGCCGGCCCGCCCACCCGGCGAGGGGCGCGGGGAGCGCGGGCACGGGCGCACCTTGGTCTTGTAGCGCTTGCCGCACTCGGGGCAGGGGTAGGGCCGCTCGTCCGAGTGCACGCGCCGGTGGCCGCGCACGTGCGCGATGGTCTTGTAGAGCTTCCCGCAGTCCCCGCAGCGGAAGCGGCGCTCGCGCACGTGCACCTCCTGGTGCTTCTTGAGCAGGTAGGCCTTGGGGAAGGCCTTGCCACACTGCGCACACGCGAACAGCCGCGGCCCTGCGGGCAGCACGTCAGGCCAGGCCGTGCTGCTCGCGTGGCCGCCTGCTCACCCACAGCTGTGCACGGCCAGGCACCCACCGCACCCACCTGCGTGGCCCCTCCTGTGGGCCTCCAGAGTGGCTGCCGTGGGGAAGGTCTCGCTGCACTGGGGGCACGGGTGGGTCCGGGGCGCTGCCGAGACCTCGCGGGCCACCTGCGGGCCACCGCGCCTTCAGCACCATGCGGAACCCGACAGCCCACGGGCCCCACCCATGCCTCCACGGGCGGGCGGCAGCACACCCGGGGGCGTCACTGTGCACGGCGGGGCCCTGGTGGGGTGCAAGTGGCCCCTGCGGGCCTGGGGCAGCCTCGAGGGAGCATGCCCACTCCCTGCCACCCCTACCTGCCCCACGTCCAGCAGCGGCAGTTCTGAGGGCTGGGCATTGGGCCGGCCGGGAGGGCCGGGCTCCAGGGCGCCGTCCTCCCCAGCGGCCCGCTCGAGGACGATGCCAGAGTTCTGCATGGCCTGGTGTAGCAGGTTCTCACGGCTGCCCTCGCTGGGGCAGGGGAGCTCCTTGAGGCCTGGGGGCTGCGGGGAGGCGGAGGGAGGGGGCTGGCTGGACAGCCGGGACCCCTGGCACAGCACAGGCGCACCCAGGCCAAGGGGCACAGAGCTTCGCCCAGAGGCCCCTCAGACCCACAGGCCCAGCTGCCCTGGCCTCTGCCCCCAACCCCCTCGGGCGTGCCAAGAGAGCACAGCAGCCCCCGCCAGGCCGCTGCCCAGCTCAGGCGGTGCTGAGGACAGAGCAGGAGAGGCCGAGTCCGCCCCGCCCGCCCCCACCTCTGGGGCCAGGCCTTCCACGCCCAGGGGCAGCTCCTGCATCTGGACGTGGACTTCGTGGATGACGGTGCCCTTGGCGTCTGTCACCAGGTGGATCACGGGCGACGTGTCCATGGGCTCGCCTGTCACGGACGGCGAAGTGACAGTCCCTGCCGTGGAGCCGCCCGGCCCTTTAAGGCAGAGTCCCAAGTGAGGGCGCCCGAGGACTGCGGGGCGGGGGCGGGGGACCCACCCCGCGGACCTGCAGGCGCATCCTCCTGGCCCAGCACCACCACGCCCTTGCCCATGCCGCAGCGGATCTTCTCCGTGCACGGGGTGAGGGACTTGAGGTGCCGCGTCAGCGCGCCCGACTCCCGGAAGCTCTTCCCGCACTTGGCACACTTGTAGGGGCGCTCGTCTGCGGAGAGAGGGGTCAGCGGCGAGGGCGGCGGGGCGGGGCGGGGCGGGCGGCGGGGCGGGCGGGCCTCACCCGTGTGCCGCCGGTGGTGGCGGATGAGGGAGCCCTTGGTGCGGAAGCAGGCCCCGCACAGCTTGCACTCGTGGTCCTTGCGGCTGCTGTGGGTGATCATGTGCGCCTTGAGGATGCTGCCCTGTGGGGAGGGGCCGGCTCAGCGCCTGGGCGCGGGGCAGGGCGCGGCCGCCACCCACCGCACTCACCGTCTTGAAGGTCTTGTGGCACAGCACGCACACGTAGCGGCCGTCCTTGTCCACCAGCAGCTTCACCGGGGCCTGCTCGCCCGCCCCCGCCAGCCCTGGCCCCCGGCGGTGGGGGCTGCCTGGGGCCTCCGCCGACTCGACCTCCCCGGGCGCCGCCTCCGCGCCCACGATGACCTCCTTGATGTGGCCGCCGCCTGCGGAAGACGGGCGCCTGCGCCTTTGCCTGGCCGCAGAGCTGTGCTGGCCGCGCGGGCGCGGTGCCCCTGGCCCTGCAGCCCCCGCCCGCGGTGCCCAGCGGGGTCCACCGTGGGCACAGAGTCCCCACCCAGGCCTGCCGGCCGCCGCCTGCCCAGCCTGCCTGGCCCACGACCCGGACACCTGGACACTGCCTGGGGATGCAGCTGGAGGGAGCCGGGCCTGGGCGCCGCCCCCACGGCAGCGCAGCAGGGGACTGTGCTGCTTCCACCAGCCGCTGTCGGCCAGAGCAGACACCTAGGCTCGGACAGCCCAGGGCACTCGGCCCAGGCTCGCGGACCCGCCCTGCTTCCTCCTTCCTGTGCCCTAGTCGCTCTTCTGAGAGCACCGAGCCTGGTTGCCTGCGGGGTAGGGCTGGAGTTCAGGGCCACAGGTGGACCAGGGCACCGGGAGGGGCGTCACGGTTACCGTGAGTCCAGGGGAAATGCAAGTGTGTCTCCAGGAGAGAAGCAGGAGGGCCTGGGGAGGGCCCTGCCCGCGCCTCACGCAGCGCCCTCGACTGTAGTGCTGACCCAGCCAGAGCCCCAGCCAGCCCGGTCCCGGGCTCCCAAGCGGCTGACGCCATGGACACCTCAGAGGCCCCCAGGACGCTGGCGACGGGATGCTCCCAGGGTGCAAAGGCAGGGGTGTCCCGGGAGGAGCCCCGAGACAGGAAGAGGTGCCGAGCAAGGCCTGGGAGGCGGAGGTGGGCGGGGAAGGCCGGGCTGACCTGGAGCACAGTGCCGCCTGACTCAGGAACCTGTTTTCCTGTGTGCAGCCTCCCACCCAGAAGCGGACGCCGTGCAGGCCTGGCCCGGCCCGCGGCACTCCTGCCCTCGGGAATGTCGGGAGGCGGCGTGGGGCGGGCAGCTGTCCCCGCTGAGATGGGACCTTGGCAGGCCGGCCGGCTGAGGCTCCTCCACCCTCTTCCTGCCCCAGCCGGCCCACAGGCTCCAAAGGTCAAGGTCCACCTGTTGCCCAAACCTGCCTCCTGCCCAGCGGCCCTCGCAGGAACCATCCCACCCCCCTGAGTAGCCCCCTGCCACTGCTGGCCTGTCCAGGATTAATGGGTGTGAGCCAGCCCAGATCACTCACCCCCCACTGCCTCTGACGCAGAAGCAGCCAGCAGAGGTGGCCGCGCAGCAGGCTCACGCTCGTAAACGCACCCGCGGCAGGGCAGGGTGGGTGGGCGTGCCGGGGTGAAGGGCAAGGTCAGGGGCAGCGGGTGCACCCTGACCCGCCCCACGGCAGCGCCGGGCCACACGGGGAGGGCAGGCGGGGCGGGAGGCAGAAAGGCTGGGGCTGGAGGACCAGGCAGACTGGGCCTGGGAGGTGGTGCCGGGGCCCGAGCCCAGGCTGCGGCCCTGCCCCTGAGCTGGCTCACTGCTGCGGCCCTGCCCTGGGGAGGCACGCACGACGCCCCAGCCCGGCCTGGTGCCCAGCTGGCGGGGGCTGGGCATGCCGAGCGGGCAGACTCACCGACGATGCCGGGGGCCTCCACCACTATGTGGGCCACGGTGACGGGCTCCTCCCGGCCTGCTGCCGCGGGCACCACCTGCTGGCAGGACAGGGCCGGGGGCTCAGCTGCGGGCAGTGGGCTCCTGGGCTTGCAGAGCTCAGGAGGTCCTGGCCCCTCATGCTATGACCCCGCCGCCTGAGCGGACTCGGAGCTCATGGAGCCCTCAGGGCCTTCCAGGAGGCAGTGACCAGCAGCCCTGGTGGCAGCTGGCGTCCCAGCCGGGGATGGCGGCCTGGGCCTTCCTGGGGAGGCACCTGGGGCCGCAGGCTGCAGGGGACGGCCTCTGGCCGCTCAGGGTCTCCAGCGGGAACGCCACCGCCGGGCCATGTTGTGTGGTGAGGCTGGGTGCCCGGCTGGGCTTGCACGGCGGCAGAGGCAGCCCTCTGACGACAGGCCGAAGCCGGCGCTTCACCCATGCCACCCAAGACTGCGTGTCGGGTCTACAAGGAGCCAAAGGACAGACAACACCCCCCGGCAAGACCAGCCGCAGGCTCTGCCACCCAGACCGCGCCCCTCCAGAGCCTAGCGGGCAGAGCCCAGCCCACCTTCCCCGGGACCAAATGTCCTTCTGCCTGCCGGCCAGGCCACACACAGCCTTCCCGTCCGGGTGCTCACCTGCTGGCCCAGCACAGCGGTGGGGGCAGCAGGCAGGGCCTCCGGGGGGGCCCGCTGGCAGAGCCTCTGCAGCTTGTGCTGAACGAAGTCCTCCAGGGCAGCGAACTCCGCCCGGCAGCGGCCGCACGTGTGCACGTCGTCCTCATCTGCAAGGTCTGTGCTCAGCGGGGGCCCTGCGCCGCCGGAGCCACCCACAGCCAAGGACGGCGTCGGGTCAGAGGGCACTTGGCCTTCTCCAAGGGCCTCAGAACACTCGGGGCCGGGGGCTGCCCACCCTCTGGGAGTTCGGGGTGACCAGTCATGCCCTCATCATGAGAGAGAGGTCCAGGGAGGGGCTGGCAGCGGAGGGCTTGCCCAAGCCAGCGAGGGCAGTGGCGGCCGGGGTCCAAGCCTGCAGGGGCTGGTGCGTCAAGGGGCTCAGGGGCTGTCCCTGGGACAGTCCCCGCATCTGGACTGGCACACAGGGCTGGCCGTGGCCTCTGCTCCCCGCGCAGGTGATGGCACGTGGGTTTCCCAGAGGCCGGACGTCACGTCTGTGCCCGCCTGGCCCCACAGCCAGACCCCTGCTCCTGGGACGCTGCGCGGCCAGGCCGTGCCTGCGGGCATCACCGTCTCAGCTGTGCTCGGGCGATGCAGGTGACCTCTCCCATCTCGGAAAAGCGCCCAGAGGTCCAGGGCTCCCGCTGGCAGCGGGGTGGGAACCCGAGCTGGGGTCCCAGATGCCCGCTGTGTCACCAGGGCGGGAGACGCACTCACACGCTGTCCCACCCCACGGCCCAGGCTTGGGCCTGCAGGTGCCCGGCCCGGGTGTGCTGCGCGCACGAGCACAGGCTAGAGCAGCCGTGAAGCGCCCAGAGGCCACCTGCAGGCCGCCCCAGCAGGGTGCTGGGTCACAGGCCTGCCACTGTGATCCTGCCCCTCCCCACGCCTGACTGGGCCCAGGTGTTGTAAGGGCGGAACCTCCACCCCCACAGGGCACACCACTCTGAGGGACATGACATAGGCAGGCCCAGCAACCTCTGGAGAGACCCATTGTGGCTGGCTCTGGCCCTCCCCAGGCTGGACTCAGAAGGAGCAGAAAAAACTGTACCGGGAGCAGGAACCCAGTGGGAACAAAGACCCCGGCCTGGTATTGCCAGTCTGCCCAGCCAGCGGGCAGCTCCGCCTCTGAGGCCAAGTGCCGGCTGGAGGCTCCTGGAGCCCCTGCAGCAGCTTCCTGGGGTTCTGCTTTGGGTCCCAGCCCCGAGGTGGCAGGAGCCAGAAGTTCAGGGCGGCCTCCAGCCAGCCCTCGCTGTCTACTGGCTGGTGCCGGGTCGCCCGCATCTTTGGGCCGGTTCCCTCAGCCACGAAGGGGAAGTGACAGCCACGACAGCGGCGACAGAACCAGCGTCCACGCGGGCTTGCGCCCAGAAAGGGCGCTGCAGGGAAGCGCTCGATGTGGCGATCTGTCGCCCGGGCTGGAGCCCGCCGCCCGCCAGCCCCCGGCGCGAGGCCCCGCCCCCGCCACACCCCGCGGGCCCGGGGCTGTCAGCGGCGGCCGGGCGGGGCGGGGCGGGGGCCGGCCGGCTGACAGCGCGCGCGGGGGCGCTGACAGCCCCGGGGCGCGGGCGCGGCGCCCGGCCGGTGGGCGCCGCGCCGAGGCCAGGGCCCGGCGGCCGCGCGGAGGCCGGCGCGGGGGTCCGTCGCGCCCGCGCGGGGCCGCCGCGCCTCCGCCGGCCGGGCTGAGCCGCCGCACCCGGCCGCGCCGGCCGTTCGCCCCGTTACCTTCCTCGCTGAAGGTGGCGGGGAGGCCGAGGAAGCCGCCGGGGGCCGCCGCCGCCGCCGCCGCCGCGACCCCGCCCTCGCCGGCGTCCCGCCCGGCTCCGGCCCGGGCTTCTGCCGTATGCGCGGCCGTCACCCGCACTGCCATCGCGCCCTCCATGTCGCAACGCGCCGCAGGAAGATGGCGGATTTACGACCATGTCGTCATAACAACGAGCCGCGCCGCGGCGCCGGGGCCGGGGCGCCGGGGCGGGCCGAGGGCCTGACGGGCGGGGGCGGGGCGGGGCCTGGGCCGCTCGCCCGGGCGTGGCCTCGCGCCGCGCGCGCCGTTCCCGCAGCCCCGCGGGCGACGGGCGGCCTCCCGCGCGCCGGCTCCGGAGCCCCAGCGCCCCCGGCAGCGTGGGCCGGGCGCCAGCAGCCGCGGGGTCGGAGCCGCACCGAGCTGCGGCGCTGGGCTGGCTCGGGGCCTTCCCTCTTGGGACTTGCGCGTCGAGGGCGGGGTCACTCGGCGACGTGGGGCACTAGGGCGCTGTGCGGCCCGGCGCCGTCCACCGTGCCCTCGCTGGCCGCGGTCCTCGGCCCCAAGGCGCGGCTGCGGCCGGTGGGTCGTGCCCGGAGCCCGGAGCGCCTCCGTGGCAGACTGCTTTCCGGAGCGCATTTTCGAGATTGTCAGGGAGGAAAATTTTTCGTTCATGGCCTTTCTCTCCACTGCAGTAACTGACATAGGGCAGATTTACAGGAGACAGAGTCATTCTTACGCATGGGCTGCCGTCGCCGCCAGACAGGACATCGCGGGGTCCACAGGCCACCCCAGCGGGGAGGGCTCGGCGGCTGTGGGAGGTCAATTCAGGGGAAAGAAAAGCCGGTTTGGATGTCACCTGCCGAGCAGAAGGTCCTGAAGAGCCCCGCCGGGCACCTGCCCAGGCAACTGGGGGAAGCAGGCAGTCCCGTGGCCTGAGGTCCCCCTCAGCTGGAGGTGTCCCTCCCTCGGCCCCTCCCAGCAGAGTGGGCAGTGCTGCCGGGAGAGACCACGCTCCGCTGGATCCACACCAGCTCGCCCCACCTGCCCAGCTCTCCTGAGTGTAGCTGACCCTGTGGCCCAGACCTCTGCTGCTAAGGCCCCAGCGCCCCGAGGCACAAAGCTTCAGAGCGGCTCCCTTAAGATGCGCCACCTGTTTGAAGGTGAGGAGACCCAGTACCAAGGGCGGACTCGCCGCAGCTCCTTCCAGGGCTGAGGCCGGACGCTGAGGGTGCGTGCCCTGCCCAGCCCTTCGGAGCCGTCACCGCCGTCAGTGCCAGAGACTGTGCGGGCAGCCCTGCCCCTCGGGGCGGCCTGGAAGAGGGCAGCGGCTCTGCCCCCGAGGGCACGTGCTGAGGTTGTCCAGCTGGGGAGGCCTGGCCTGGTCAAGCCCAGGAGCAGCAGGCGGCACCCGGGAAGAGCTCTGACCACCGCGTGACCGCCCACAGGGCCACAGCGGAGGCAGGAGGGGCCAGGACAGCTGTCCTCCGAGGGGCGGGGAGGAGCAGCCGGCGGGGCTGTGGAGCAGGGATCTGGCCAGCAAGCTTCTGGGTAGGGAGGTCCAGAGGGCGCTGGCGAGGAGGGGCGGCACCCAACGCCCTGGGCATTCCACTGGATGTGCTGAGCAGTGGGCATCACGCACCACACAGGTGGGGAAACCTGCAGAGACCTGACTGCCGGTGGTTAACAGCAGGGGAGCTGACCACAGGAGGCAGCACTGGCCTGTGCGCCTGTGAGGCTGGGGGTACAGTTGTGGGGGGCGGGCCAGGGCTTCCCCTGCCTGTCCCCAGGGGGAGAAGGGCCTCCTGGGCAGGGGCTCTGGGCCCTCCCTTTGCTGGATGCCCCCGCGGCCTGGCATTCAGGAGTGCTGGCCTCGGAGACACAATTTCAACCCCACAACGCTCAGGCTGCCTGGCGTGGGCCCCGTCCCATCCAGCCCTGTGCCCCCGTCGCCTCTGGAGCAGCCTTGGCCCGTCCGCCGCAGGCGCCCTAGCACTGTGCTGCAGGAGCAGGTGCCACGGGCAGGCTGCGCTCCCCTCCCCTCCCCCGCTACAGGGACCAGCCCTGGGAGCCCACGGGCACGGCCCCTCTGGGCCCTGTCCACATGCCTGCCCGCACCATTCCCCGCTCTCGGGGAGGCAGTCAGGAGCCGCTCCACCGCCACCCGGGCCCAGTAAATCCTGGCAGGCGTGCCCCCCAGGGGGCCCACACTCAGCACGCACCGTTGGCCTCGAGCAGGCCTGGTGACCTTCAGGGGCAGCTGCTCTCAGGCCAGCCCCAGCAGGACGAGTAGGGACACAGCCCCTCCTGCGTGGGGGCAGCTGGCAGGAAGGCTCTGCAGGCCTTTCCTTGGGGGCTCGACCCCAGTGGGCCCAGGCCAACAAGGACAGCCGCTGCCAGCGTGACACAAACAGCAATGAGGATCTGAGGGGCCGCTGGGCCTGGGGGAGGGGAGAGTCTGGAGAACATTCAGGGGACAGGGTAGCCTAGAGAAGAGCGGGTGTTGGGGTCTGGACAGTCTGGCGCAGGAGGGCCTCGGGACCGGGCCACTAATGTCCTGCCACCGGCCACCCTGAGACTGCCTGCAACCACCCGACGCCCCGTGGGGTGGGGGCTCCACGCCCAAGTACCGCCTCGGCGCCCTGAGTGGAGAACAGAAGCGGCTGATGTCACAGGCCCGCGTGGAATCAGACAAACAGGCCGGGTCGGGCCGGACGCACCCGCCGCGCCGCGCCAGGGCGGGCCCTCGGCCCAGAGGACACCGGCGCCCCGCGGAAGCGCCGGGGAGGGCCCGCGGCCGGCCGCGAGGGGCGGGGCGCGCTCGGGCGCTGGAAGGGCGCCGCAGCGCACCGGCAGGGACGCCCGCGCGCAGTCCCCGCCACGCTGCCCGCTCGCCCGCGCGCCTCGGCTGCGGCGCCGCCGTGGAGGTCAGCGCCAGTGGCCAGACGCGCGAGCCGCGACTGGCCGCGGAAATCAACCCCGCCCGTCCCACGGCCCCCGCGCGGGGCGCGTCCCGGCAGAGGGCGGCGGGCGGGCGCGGCGCCGCCCGCCGGCCCGCCCAGCCGGGTCGCTGCCGCGGGCGCGTCCCCCTGGCTGACCGCGCGCTTAGGGGCGAGCCGGGCGGGCCTAGGCGCCGCCGCCGGCTCCCCCGCCGCGTTTCCGCAGAGAGCGCTCCGTCGCCCCTGCCGGTTGGCTCCCTGCCAGCCAATCAGCGGGGCGCCCCGGCCCGGCGGCCAATGGCCGGCTGCCTCTCCGCGCCCGACCGCGGCGGTTGGCGCGCGGGCCGCGCCGCCGCGGCCAATGGGCGGCGCGCGCGAGGGGCCGGGCCAATGAGCGCGCCGGGGGCGGGGCGGGCGCCGCGGCGGGCGGCTACGAGGAGCGGCCGGTGGCGGCGGCGGCCGGTGGCGGCGGGCGGCGGGCGGCCATGGCGGCGGAGGCCGGCGGCCGGGGCGGCCGCTGCGTGCGGCTGAGCGCCGAGCGGGCCCGGGCGCTGCTGGCCGACGTGGACACGCTGCTGTTTGACTGCGACGGCGTGCTGTGGCGCGGCGAGACGGCCGTGCCCGGCGCGCCCGAGGCCCTGACGGCGCTGCGGGCCCGCGGCAAGCGCCTGGGCTTCATCACCAACAACAGCAGCAAGACCCGCGCGGCCTACGCCGAGAAGCTGCGGCGCCTGGGCTTCGGCGGCCCGGCGGGGCCCGGCGCCGGCCTCGAGGTCTTCGGCACGGCCTACTGCACGGCGCTCTACCTGCGCCAGCGCCTGGCCGGCGCACCCGCGCCCAAGGCCTACGTGCTGGGCAGCCCCGCGCTGGCCGCCGAGCTGGAGGCCGTGGGCGTCGCCGCCGTGGGCGTGGGCCCCGAGCCGCTGCAGGGCGACAGCCCGGCCGCCTGGCTGAGCGCGCCGCTCGAGCCCGACGTGCGCGCCGTGGTGGTGGGCTTCGACCCGCACTTCAGCTACATGAAGCTCACCAAGGCCGTGCGCTACCTGCAGCAGCCCGGCTGCCTGCTTGTCGGCACCAACATGGACAACCGGCTCCCGCTCGAGAACGGCTGCTTCATCGCAGGTCCGTGCGCCGGCCGGGCGGGCCGGGCCGCGGGCGGGCCGGCGGGCGGGCGGGCGGGGCGGCCCCTCCGTCCTCTGACCGGGCGCCCTCGCCCCTCTCCGCCCGCAGGTACCGGCTGCCTGGTGCACGCCGTGGAGATGGCCGCCCAGCGCCGGGCCGACATCATCGGGAAGCCCAGCCGCTTCATCTTCGACTGCGTGTCCCAGGAGTACGGCATCGACCCCGAGCGCACGGTCATGGTGGGGGACCGCCTGGACACCGACATCCTCCTGGGTGTCACCTGCGGCCTGAAGACCATCCTCACCCTCACCGGAGTGTCCTCGTTGGGGGACGTGCAGAGCAACCAGGAAAGCGACTCAGCGTCTCGGAAGGAAATGGTCCCCGACTTCTATGTTGACAGCATTGCCGACCTTTTGCCTGCCCTTCAAGATTAAAGATTTAGTGTCTTTAATCTCCAGAATAAAAAACATTGAAAATCGGTTACCCAGATTAATAGGTGGGCTTGGCCCTGGCTCAGCTAGGTGCTTCAGAGCTCGGGCTTGCCCTCCAGCCAAGGCTCTAGTTGTTAACCTTGTAAGTAAACTTTTTTTTTGGGGGGGGGGAGTGATTTTGTATCCAGACGCTTATATTTTGAGATGCACTTTTAAGCTTGGTGGCTTTGTGGGGCTTGGGGGCCCTTCAGTGGCGGGCTCACAACTGCACTATTTGGGTGACTTCAGCCCTGCTGACGACTGCGGGTGGGTCTGGGGTGTCACTTCGACTGACAGTTCATTCAGGCATCGACCCTCCTTGCAGGCCAGAGGGGAGAAGCGGCGGTTACTTGAATTGCAAGAAACGCGTGCGGAGGGCTCCGGCCGCTGCAGGGGAGCAGAGCAGGCCGCTCCCGAGGTGTCTTCCTGTGTGTTGTGGGGTGCAGGGTGCCGCCGCCCCACCGTGCTGAGCTTCCTTGACAGCCCTCTCTGTCACCACCGTCTGTAACGTTCCGGTGCCCCAGGCTGCCGCTGCCCTGCACACGAGCAGTTCTGGAAGCTTAGCTGAGCCCCAGCTGCCCAGGCCGAAGCCCAGGAGACTGGCCTGGTGTCTGCTGCTGGGGGGCCGGGGCGCCCTGCGCACCTCTGGGCTGTGCTGGCAGCACAGAGCAGTGCGGGTACCAAGAAGTTTCTTTTTAGACTTTGAACAAAGCTGTCAAGTGGTGGAATTGAGTCTTACGTGTGTTGATTAATAGCTGTGCTCTGTTATTTCGGGAAAACCCCATGGGAGGCGTCTCCTGCCCAGCTGAGGCATGCTCTGGCCAAGGAATGTCCGCGGCCCAGGGCGCCCTCTGGGTGGGGGGAGGGGTGTACCTAAGAACAGGAAGTTCTACCAGCCTCAGACCTCTTCCCGTCTTCCAACCCTTGCCTGGGCCGGGGCTCACGTCCAGCGGCACATGCGCCGCAGCCCTTATTACTGGCAGGCAGGGCAGGCAACTCTGCTGCGTGCCGAGGGGTCTTGGCGGGTGCCCTGGGTGCTCTGCCAGCCCCTCGTGTGCAGCCCTGTGGAGATAGGCCTGCTAGCCACCGGCCACCAGTGCACTGCAGGACCCTGCCTGGGCACGCTCCTTCCAGCCTCGCCCACACCGAGGCCCTGCTGCCGCCTGTGCGCTCCAGCCCGGCACTGGGGCTGTCGCCTGTGGAGTGCTCTGCTGTGAAGGGCGTCCCGGGCCTCTGACTGCCCCCAGCCCGGGTGCCTGGCGTTCAGGCCCGGCTGTGGGTGAGTTGGCTCCAGATGTGTCTGGGCACTGAGCAGGTGTCGGGCACGGGGTGGGCGCAGTGCCACTGCTCGGGCAGGGTGGAGCTGGGGGCCGGTGTCCCCCTGCCTATGACTGTGATGGCAAGTGTGCCTGAAACTCTTGGCCCCACACCTGCTGCACCTCCCTGTGCTGCTGTCCAGAGCTGGCGCCACCCACTGTGGGGGTGAGGGGATGGGGCCGGGCCCCTGGGGGAAGCTGGTGGAGGACGCGCAGGCCACCTCTCAGAACCAGGCGGTGGGTGCCCCGCCAGCTCCACTGCACCTGGTGGGGCAAGGGGTCCAGCTGGCTGTTTCCCATCAGCCTGCCTGGGTGGGCCCTGGGCTGCGTGGGGAAGGAGGGAGGCAGCGCAGTTGCTCGTGAAACGCTTTTATTGGGAGCCTGCTGCGCTCCAGGCCCAGCGCCCAGCCAGGGACGCGAGAGCAGCCCGAGTGACTGCCCCCACAGCCTCGGCTCCGCCTGCACAGGCCCTGAGCGGGGCGGGCGCTGTCCAGGTTCTGACCTGCTATCTGGTGACTGGGCCAGGGGAGGCCTGGGCGCAGGCAGGGAGGGGGCCGGGGCGCTTGGCTCTTGGTGCCTCCAGCGCTCCGCTGGCCGACAATCGGCGCATTGTCCCTGGGGCTGCAGCATGGAGCAGGGGAGCTGCCGTGCAGAGGGGCCTGGGCCCACGCCTGTCGGGGTGAGTACCTCCTGTGCCCCGAGAGCCTGCTGGGGCAAGGACCAGGGCCCACCCCACGCCCCCTCAGCCCTGCCTGCCAACCCATGACTCCCCCCCAGGTGGAGACCAGGCCCTGCCCTGGGGGCTGCGGAGCCTGGGGCCTGCTGCTGCTACTGCTGCTGGCGCTGGCCGCCTCAGGGGCTGTGGCCGGAGGGTTGCTGGGCTTCCTGCACGGCCCTCCCAAGGTAGGCCCCCCGGGCAGGGCAGGGCAGGGCAGGGACAGAGGCAGGCCTGGCTTGCTGGCTCAGCTCTGGCTTCTCCCTCAGCCACTGCCCCCATTGCTCCACCTGACTCCCCCGAGGCCCAGGGGGCCCCGGTCCAGCCAAACGGCCCAGGTGGACGTGGTCCAGAACACGGTGACCCTCCGCGTGACCCCGGCCCAGAGCAACCGCAGCTGGGCAGTGCTGCTGGACGGGCAGAGCGTGAGTGGGCGGGGGCCACGTGACTCGGCCCAGAGCAACCGCAGCTGGGCCGTGCTGCTGGACGGCAGGGCATGAGTGGGTGGGGGGTGCCTGCAGGGTGCTGCGGCCCCCCTCACTGGCCTGCCTCCCCAGGGCTGGGTCTGCTACCGCCCGCCGGAGCACCGGGCCTGCTTCCTCCGCCCCATGGGGCCCCGGGACCACGAGGCCCTGCGGCTGCTGGTGAACGGCTCGAGGGTGAGCACCCCGCGGGGCTCCCGCCCAGACAAAGGGTCTTGTGTGCGGCAGCAGCGCTGGGCTTTGGTTTCGGGAAACAAAGCTCTGTCTTCCCTGGCTTGGGCCGCTGATGGGGCGGGGCTAGGCGGCTGCTGGGAGCCAGCCTGTCCGGGATGCACGGACTCTGCCCGGCCAGGAGCAGGCCAGTGCCTGGCGCGGGCCCACGGGAGTCTCTCCTGCAGGCCCAGAAGTCCCCCAGCCCCAGCCAGGACCCCCACGATGCCCAGGAGCTTCTGGCTGTGCTTAGGAGCCGCGAGGTGGACCCCACCCAGGTGGGGGCTCCGGTGCAGCGCCTCTGCGTGGAGACCCCCATTTACTGGGTCCGGCACGCAGGGGGTGAGTCTGGGCAGGCGGTGTGGCGAGGCCGGGCCGCAGGGGCCAGGCCGCGGGGCTCACGGAGACCCTCCCCCAGGGCCCCGGAAGCAGCGGCTGATCTACCTGTGCGTGGACATCTGCTTCCCGAGCAGCGTGTGCGTGTCGGTCTGCTTTTATTACCTCCCAGACTGAGCCCGCCACGGGGTGGCGCTGCGGGGCGAATAAACGTGCCCACCTGCCCGCGTTCCCTGTGGCCTGCATACGCAAGGGGGCGGTGGAGGCAGGGCCTGCCGGGGGCCAGAGCCTGAAGTTTGTGGGTGTTTTGGGGAGCTGCAGCCGCCAGGCAGGCGCCTGAGCGCGGTCACACCCAGATGGGCCGCGGGGCTGAGCACCAGGCTGTGGCGCTCGGGCTGCTGTGGGCCGGGCAGCCACGGGCAGGCTAGCCCAGCACGCTGTCGTTGAAGGCCAAGCAGACCACGGCCTTCTGGTGGCCGCCGTACTCCCGCTTGATCTCGCCAGTCTCCACGCACCAGAGCCGGGCCAGGTTGTCAGAGGAAGCTGTGGGCGGGGGCAGCGCTCAGACTGGACCCCGGCAGGAGGCGGCCACAGAGGAGCAGGCGCGGGCGGGGGGCTCACCTGTGACGATGTACTGCGAGTCCCCCGAGAAGGCGCAGCCCCACATCCAGCCCCGGGAGGACTCCCCGGGGTTGCTGCTCCTGATGCTCAGCTCCGTCATCAGGGAGAAGTTGGACGTCCTCCAGATCTTGCACGTCTGGTCGGCTGAGCAGGTGGCGAGGAGCCTGGGGGACAGGGCAGGGGTCAGCCGCAGCCACCCCACCCGTGCCCGGCCCCGGCGGCCGGTCTGTGGAACCCCAGCCCCGGCGGCCCTCCCGCAGCAGCCGCCGGCGCACGCACGTAGAGTCGGGGCTGAAGCGGCACTGCAGGGCGTAGCGGGTGTGCGCCGGGATCTTGGTCTTGGGGATGAGCTGGGTCACCTCGTCCCCAATGCCCCCGGTCAGATTCCAGACGTAGCAGTTCCCCTGGGGGGGGAGGGAGGTCACGGCAGGCCGGGTCTCCAGTCGGCAGCTAGGGTCAGCGCCGGGGCGAGACGGGGTCCTGAGCCTGTCTCCAGCACGGCTGAGCGCAGGGCTGGCCGGCTGCAGGGCGCAGGACCAGCCTTCAGGAGGCAGCGGGAGGCCTGGCCCCAACCAAGGGCCCTGCGTGGCGGGGGGCAAGGAGGACGTGCCTGGGCTGGGTACCGCTGCCTGGGCGTGGGGGCACCCAATTGGGGGCTCGGAGTGGCAGTCTAGGGGCAGGGCTCGGGTTTAACAGGTTGTGGGAGAAAGCCCGGCTGGACAATGTCCCGGGGGTACGGTCAGGAGCCAGGGCTGTCTCAGGGTCACGGGAGGGATGGGGCTGGGAGTCGGCGAGGAAGGAGCCAGCCAGGAGGGCTGCAGTGGCTGCCGGGGACATGCGCCGCAGACAGAGCAGCGGCTGGCTATGGCGGGCAGTGCGGGCGTCGGGAGGGACAAGGCTCTGGCGCCCGGCAGGAAGCGGGGCGGGGCAGGAGGGGCCGCAGGACAGCGTGCGGGGCGGGCGGGTCCTCACGGTGCTGTTCACAGCCGCCATGTAGCTGGCATCGGGGTCGATGTGGGCAGACGTGACGGAGACCTCTGGCTCGGGGATCAGCTGCTCGTTGTGGTCGGTTTTCAAGTCCCAGATGTGGACGGCGCCGCTCTGGTCGCCCACAATGAGCTCCGCCTGGGCACAGAGTAGGTGAGTGGGGCCGGCACCCTACCCCTCAAAGCCCGGGGGGCCCGGCCCAGGGCACCCCTCACCTGGTTTGGGTGCAGGCACACGCAGTTGATGGGCGCGTTCACCTGGAAGATGCGCTGGCACTGCAGGTTCCGCGACCTTGGGCGGGTGGGAGCGATGCTGCGTGCTGGCTGTCCAGCCCTGGCCTGGCCCTGGCCCTCTGCTGATGGGCCAGGTGAGGCGCTCCCCGGGAGGAACAACCCGGGCGGGGGGAGGGGGGACTCTGATGCAACTCACCCTCCAGCTTCCTCCGGGGTCAGGCCAGGCCCCTGCCCAGCCCAGTCCTCCACCCTCCACTGCCCTCGACAGGCCGCCTGCCCGGGCCGCAGGCTGTCCGTGGCCTGGGGCACCCAACCGGCTGAGCCCAACTCACCTGAGGTCCCAGATGCGGGCGGTGCAGTCCTCCCCGCCCGTGTACATCCAGCGGCCATCCTCGTGAAAGCCCACGGACGCCACGTTCTTATTGACCCCATCGTAGCTGATGACCGGGTTGGGGTTGTTGGAGTTGAGATCATACATGCGGATGTGCTGGTAGCCTAGGGGCGGGGGCGGAGCTGAGGGGCTGCAGGGGCCCCCAGGCCACAGGTGTTGGGGAAGGGCGGGGCGCCCGGGGCGGGCGCGAGGGGGTACCTGCGGCCGCGATCATGCTGCGGTCAGGGGTGATCTCCAGCGCGTTCACCTGCTGGGCCCGTTAAGGAGGATGACCATAAGGGGCCTGGGCGCTCAGGTGGTCACCTGGCAGCGCCCTGAGGCCAGCCCCACCCCCACCCGGCACCAGCCACCCCAGCGGGGCAGAGGATACAGAGTCCTGGTGCTGCACTGTGCGCGTGCAGATCCCGCTGTGGGCCTGCCAGAACCGCACCGTGTGGTCATAGCCGGCCGTGGCCAAGAT
Source organism: Galemys pyrenaicus (assembly GCA_019455555.1). NCBI lineage: Eukaryota > Metazoa > Chordata > Mammalia > Eulipotyphla > Talpidae > Galemys > Galemys pyrenaicus. The sequence continues at coordinate 596,881 of JAGFMF010012160.1, read as the reverse complement.
GACCGGGTCGCTGCCCACAGTGCCTGGGGACGTGTTCATGCTGTGCCTGCCTGAAGACGGCCCGCACTGGGCCCGAGAGGCGGGAGTCACACTCACAGCACCGGGGCAGGGCACGTGCAGGGCTTAGGGAGCACCCCCAAAGGGGCACTACAGGTGCTGTCACTCCTGTCCTGGAGATGGGGAAACTGAGGCTCAGGGCGCAGGCCCGCGCGGGCGCCACTCCCCGCGGCCGGCAGGGGGCAGTCGCGCCCGGGGCGCGCTCTGCCGCAGGGACCCGCCGCGCGTGCGCAGGGCGGCGGCGGGCGCGCATGCGCGGCAGGCGGGCGGCGGCGAGCCTCGCGGGAGGGGGCGCCCCGGGCTGTCCCCCCGCCTACCCCGGTCTCCACCGACCGCCTTGACTCCGTCCTGCTGGACCGGCTGCCCGCGGGCGCGCTCTCCCGGCCGCCGGCGGCCGCTTCCCGGCCCTCGCCCCGCGGCCTCCGTACCTTACATGCGGCTCCGCGCTCCGCCGCAGCCCAGGACGGCGAGCGGAGCGGGAGAGAGTCGATCGAGACTGCCGCCGAGCGTAGAGCTATCGATGGGTCCTTCGGGCGACACCACCGGCCGTGCGGGGGAGGCTGGGACAAGACCAAGTTCTGGGGCGGAGGGGTGGGCCTCGGCGAAGCCTGGCAGCTTCCGCTTCTCCCCACCCTCTGACCCCTACCCATTTCCCAGGCTCGCCTGCCCTGCAGCCCTAGCTCCTCTGACTGGTTTAGGATCCCCCGGGAATTACAGGGCTGGTCGCCCTTTGAATTTCACATACAAGACGGGCATTTTTAAGGGGACCTGCTGACACTGCTCCTGCATGCGCGGGTCGCACTGAACCTGCTGGCCAGACTTGCAAAGGAGCAGGCTCCTGTGGCCCCTGTGCGCCTGGGCCTGGGCCCTCCGGCCTGCCGCCAGGCGACTATCCCTCATTGCTCCCCTCAGCCCAGTGGCCCCTGCAAAGTTGGGGTCCCTAAGCCTCCTTTCCATTCCAGCCCTCCCACACTCCGCCCCCAAGGTCTAACCCTCCTTCCCAAAAAAACAATCCTTGCAGCACACTGTCCCACGGTCTCCCCACCTCAGGAGCTTGGCCGCACCCCTTCCTTCCTCTCCTCTGGACCTGGCCCAAGGCCAGCCCCAGCCCATCCAGCCAGACCCTGGTTCCTGGGAACCTTCCCACCTCTCTACCCCCTCCTCCCTCCCCTCAGCCTCCAGACACCATAGAACAAGCCTGCAATGCTCCTTCCTTCCAGCCAGCGCCCTCCCCACCTGCCCACAACACCTCCTTGCGGCCACTCACCCTGGACCACAGCCGATCCTGCCTCTACTCCAGCGTTGGGTGCAAGTGGCAGCAGGGTGCAGGCGGCCCACTCTGCCAAACCCGCTTCTCCTGCAGCCCCCAGCGGGGTGACCTCCGCTCCCAAAGCCCTGCACTGGCTGCTCAGGCCAGCCCGCCCTCCCAGAGGCAGTGGCGCTGGGGCTGCTGTACCTGTGCCTGTCCGGGGCTCTGCTCCCTCTGGGGCGCTCTGCTCTGGGCCTCAGACCTGGCCCGACAGCCCCAGACCCCGGGTCTCGGTGGCCAGGACCACTGTGGAGGCTGAGGGCTCTCTGTCCCTGCCACACCCACGGCATCTCCGCCAGACCGCTCCCGCGTGGCCTCCCAAGCTCCCTGGGCCCACGGCCACCCCGCCCTTGCCGGCCCCCCCCACCCCGTGGCAGGGCTCCAGACACCAGCTCCCTCGCTGTTCTCTGAGGCACCTCGCCCTGCCTCCGCCTCTGCAGCCCGGCTCCTGCGTCCAGCTCCCCGGACCCCAGCAGTGGGCAGAGGTCATGCCGGCCAGTGCTGCTGTGTCCACGGGTGGACTCGCCCCGGAGCGAGCTGTTACAGCGAGCAGCACCGGGCACTTAGCGCCTCGTGGCACGGCCTGTGGCCACCGTCCAACTCCAGAGCTTGGACCCCTCCAGAGCGAGTCCCCACACACAGCCCCCTCTCAGAACGACCGTCCACATCTGCCCAGCGCCTGCCCCTCCCCGGCTCCGGGTGGCATCGGCCTGTGGCCCTGTGTCCGGCTCCGCAGCAGGCGGGTCTCCCGGGCTCGCCCCTCAGACCGGGGCATTGTGGTGGACAGGCCTAGGGGCGCCCTGGAGCTGTCCACTCTGCGTGGCCACGAGGACCAGGCTGCGACCGCTGGGCAGGCCTCTCCCAAGGATGCGTCCTCCTCTGGGCCTGCCCGGCGGTTGGAGCCGCTGGCCAGACCAGCGTGCGGGCGTTTGACCCACCGGACAGGAGGAGCATCATCTAGGAAAAGGGCTCGGAGCGCCGAGCCACGCCTCCCCGGGCCTGGGCTGCGCACCGCAGCATCCTGCTCGGGCCCTCAGGCCAGCGGACCGCACCCCTGCACCCAGCCCTGCTCATCTTCCTGAGTGGGCCCGAGCCCCCGCGGGGGCAGGTGAGCGCTCCGCCAGGTGGGAAGGGTGGACAGGACACGCTGCCGCTGCCCGGAAGGAGGAGCAGACCTGGGAAGCCGCCGGGAGCGCGGGGAGGGGGCGGGGGCCAAGGACCTGGCTTGGCTCCAGCAGGCAGACACGGAACTGTCTGCCTTTCCGTGGGGGCTGGGGGCACTGAGGAGCACCTGAGCAGGCACGAAGGTGGGGGCAGGGGCAGGAGTCACGGGTGGCCTGCACCCTGCAGGGACAGCCGCTGCTCTGCTCCCGCCGAGCGGCAATTCTGCTGGCTCAGCGGCCTCCTCCCCATCCTCCGAGCAGGCCTGCCTGGAGGGCTGCCCAAGCCCACGCCTCTGCATCCTTGTCCCCAGCAGAGGCCAGTGTCCTGCACCCCACCCCGGCAGGGGCCCCCGCAGACCACATCTGCTGGTCCGGTTGTTGGCCTGGCTGCAGCTGGCGCCAGCCCACTTGCAGGGGCAGCAGGATGCCCGGGCTGGCCAGCGGAGGGCGCACTCTGGCGGCACCTGGCAGGGAGGCCAAACGCCCCCACACCTTCCCCCAGCCACTGGGCGCCGGGGGCGGTCTGCCCCCCCACAGTCCTACAGACCTCCCGGCTGTGGCCTCTGTAAGGCCTCACCCAGTGCGGCGCCCGGGAGCCCAGCTGGAAGGAGAGCGGGCTGGGGAGGCCGCGATAGGCAAGGCTGGTGCAGCATGGGGTCTGAGGTCTTGGCCTGGGGTCAGGCGGGGTTAGGGCGAGGGCAGAGGTGTCTCCCGGCCACCCCCCAGCCGGGACGGATGCCTCGGCCTCCAAGACAGACATGAAGGTGACTTAACAGCTAACTTTGATTTTGGGGTGCTCTTTCGGTGGTGCCTCCTGTGTGTTAGGCTTTTTTGATAGAGCCACAAGAAAGCCACGCCCAGACAGCCCGGACGGAGACCGGCCCTGGCACAGGGGCTGCAGGGTGGTGGCCGACGTGGGGGCAGGTCCCCAGGGAGGGGCGTCTTTCTTGCCCCCGTTTTACGAAGGGGACCTCGAGACCCAGGAAGCAGTGTGAGCAGAGCCCACCCCAGGCTGATGTGGACCCGGGGCCAGACTCCTGGCCGGCCCGGCCCCGGGGTCGCCTGGTGTCTGAGGCTCCGCTTCCCTGCCGTAAAGCACATGCAGCCCATGCCGGGCACTGCCGGTGGACCCCCAGAGCTGGCCTGGCCGCAGTGACCGGCGCGGCATCTGGCACAGCAGGGCCCAGAGTTGGTCGTCACGAAAAGTGGGGGGTCCTGGCACTTGAGAATGGCCCCCAGCCCGGCACGTGCAGGAGACAGTTTGCGCCCTAGATTTCTTGGGCAACACCCCGGGGCATGACTGGCAGCCAGCATCGGGCGTGCCAGGGTCTGCTGCTCTCTTGCCCACACTCTGGCCACCTTCCTTGCAGACCTGCGGGAGGCCTGGAGCCCAAGGCTAGGGCCAGGCGGCCCCCCAGCCCTGGCGCCCAGCTGAGTGCATCCACCGCCCCTGCAGCCAGGCCTCAGGGCTAGGCAGGGGAGCCAGGCAGGCAGGTGTGCTGGCGTGGGGGGGTCTGGCGCTGGCCAGGACTGGGACCCCCTCGGCTCTGGGGGTGGGTGCCTGCCCATGTCCATGGTGGATCTGGTGGGGAGCCCGCCCCCCACCTGCTGTGTGTGGGGCTGCCGCGGGGCCTGGGGTCCTGAGGGCTCAGGAGGGTCGAAGCTCTCCAAGGCAGCTTGGCGGGGAGAGCCGAGCCGGCTGCCGGGGAGAAGGTGCGGGGTGGAGTGCGCGGCTTCCCTGACACCGAATTCATTACTGGGAGATTCCCCTTCACAGCCCGGCGACACCTCCCACGGGAACCGCGGCCAGCGCGTCTGACAGCCCCAGCGGGCCGGCCCGCGCCGCCCCGCGCGCAGCCGCCCGGCGCGCCCACGGCTCGGGTGCCTCCCCCGCCGTCCCGCAGCCTCTGGAGGCCTCTCTCCGCTCAGCCTCGCGCCGCGGCCGGCGAGTCGCGCTCCGCGGCCAGCGCCCCGCGCTGCCGCCCGCCCCCAGCCGTCGCCGGGGCCGCGGTGTCCGCAGAGGCCGGGCGGCCCGCACGTGGGGCGGGGGCGTCTCGGGGGCCGCGGCCCGATGTAGGGGCGGAGCCGAGCCGCCGGGCGCGCGGCCGGCGCGGGCGCACCGAGGTCAGCGGCCGCAGAGGGGACCCCGGCGTCCCGGAGGCGGCGCCAGGTGCCGCGCCCCCGCCCGCGCCCGCGCCCGCCGCGCCGGCCCCCGCCCCTGGCCGCCCCCCGCCCGTGACGCGCGCCCGCCCCCCCGCGCCGGAGCCCGCGCCGCGCCGGAGCCCGAGGACCGCGAGGGGCGGCGGGCGGGCGGCGGAGCCGGCGGCGGGGGAGGGAGGAGGAGGCGGCGGGGCCGCGGGGCCGCCGCCGCGTCGCTGCAGCCCGGCCGCGCCATGGGGAAGGAGCAGGAGCTGGTGCAGGCGGTTAAGGCGGAGGACGTGGGGACCGCGCAGCGGCTGCTGCAGAGGCCGCGGCCCGGGAAGGCCAGTGAGTGCTGGGGCGCGGGCGCGGGGGGCGCGGGCGGGAGCAGCGGCGCGTCCCGGGGCTGCGCCCGCACCGGCCCCCTACTCCTGCGGGCGCCGGCTGGGGGGGCGGCCGAGTCCCCGGGGGCGGGGCGGGGCCAGCAGCACCCAGCCCTGCGGCCAGCGCCCCCAGCCCGGCTCTGAAGGAGCGGCGGCCCCAGCGCCCAGCGGTCACCCCAGCCCCGGCGGACACCGGGCGGCACCCCCTCCGGGCCGCAGGCGAGCGCACCCCTCCTTCCCTCTCCCTCCGGGCTGCGGGCTGACAGCTGGAGGGCTCTGCTGGCCTTCAAAGGGCGAGGCCGACCCGCATCACTCCGAGGAGGCCGGGAGGGGCCCTGCAGCAGGGGCGACACCGGCCGGCCGCCAGCCCCCTCCGCCCCTTGTTTATATCGGTCTGCGGAGGGGTGGGGGCGGCGGGACCACGCTGGGGGTGTGGCTGCCACTGCCGGCCTCTGCGGGGCTGAGCCAAGGTCGCTGGCCAGTGCCTGCAGGGCCTGCCTGGCCAGCGCTGCCCGTGCTGCTCTGGCCCTAGCAGAGGACCCAGTCCTCTGGCCCCCTGCTGGGAAGGAGGGTGGGGAGGCCCCACCGGCCACACTGGAGCAGGGCTGGGCGAGGAAGGACTGGGAGCTTGGAGCACCCACCGGCTCCCGCCAGGCCCAGCCCCAGTCTCCAGGGCCAGGTGCAGGGATGGGCGTGGGCCACTGTCTGGCTGCCGCTGGCCCCTGTCAGGACACCTGCCGGGCAGGGGCTGGGCTCTGCCTGTGGCCCGGGGTCTTAGTGCCCTCCCTGCCCCAGCCCTGTGACCCCAAGCCAGGGCCCCTCTGTCCAGCAGGCTGCCCGGGGCAGCTGGTCCCGGGCCTTGAGCCCCGGGGTCCTTGCCTCAGCCCCTCAGTGTTAGACGCAGTCACAGCCTGCCCAGCCCGCCTGCCGGTCACTCTGAGCCGGCTGGGCTGTGCCCAGAACTGGCATCCAGGGCCCAGCAGTGGGGCGATCTCAGCAGAGGTGGCCTCAGCCCGCCAGAGCAGGTGCGGGAGTGGGGGGGCACCAAGGCTTCCACCTAGCGGCCGCGGGGCCCTGGGCTCGGAGGCGCTGTCCAAGCCGCCTGGGGGTCCACGCCCTGCTTGCTGGCCGGCCGGCAGGAAGCGCCGCCCCCGGTGTCCGCGTGAGGGGGCTGGAGAGCAGGGGCCGGCTGTCAGGCGCGGGCCCCACGCCGGGGGCGCGGACCTTTACCTCGCCTGTGTCCACGGCTCTGCGGGCTGCCCGCCTGGCGAGGCCGCGGCGGCACCCGCCTGCCCGCATCTGGGCTGACTCAGGGGCAGGCGTAGCTGCGCTGAGAAATCCCTCCGTGGACTAGCGCGGTCGCCATGGCAACGCTGGCCTGCTTTGGAGTAAGATGTATTTCGATTCCTCAGAGCAAAGCTGGGCGTTCGGGCCACGGGGTGGGGGGTGTCCGGCAGCGCCCTGGGCACCCCAGTCTCGGGGTGCTCCTGCCCCCACGCCGCCGTGTCACCCCAGGCTGGCAGCGCCTCCGCCCGCGACGGAGCCGCCCCTTTGCACCCCCGCACCCTGTAGGAGGGGGCTGCCCCGAGGGGTGGGGGCTTCTCGGGGGCCACGCCTGTCCCTTCTGTGGCCAGGCCCCAGCTCCCTGCTTCCGGGAGCACCAGGCCTGCTCACTGCGGTCCGGGGCCAGGGGTGCGGGGGGCTACCCGAAGGCCCCACGCAGACGTGGGGTCAGGACCCTGTGGGGGCTGGGGGTCCCCGTGCTCCAGGGCGTCTGGGCTACTGACCTCAGGGACGGCGGGACCCCGTGGGGCGGGGACAGGGGCCAGGGACCCCGCTAGGGCCGGGGCACAGGCTCAGCGGTGTGGGGTTCAGAGGCTGCGGTAGCGTCTAGGAGGAGGGAGGGGGCTCCCGGGGCCCCCGCCTGGCGCCGCCCCCCATGGCCAGCCACCCGGCCCGTCTCCGGGCTGCAGACCACAGGGTCAGATCCTTGCAGAACCGTGGCCCCGGCACGCGGCTCCAGTCAGTGCTGGTGTCCTCCTGGCCGCACGGCCTCAGCGGGTGCCCCCTCGCGTGGGGGTGGCCCCTTCTGCATGGCCCTGAGGTGCCGGTCGCTACCCCGCCTGGCCCTCCAGTCCCTCTGGCGTGTCCGCACTGCCGGGCGGCCAGTGAGCAGGTGGACCTGGGGGACCCTGGGCGGCCGGAGGGGTGAGGCCGTCCACGGGGTCGGGGCCGTCTGAGCCGACATTTGGATAAAGGCCCGGGGCTGGGGGCTGGGTCCCGTGCACTCGGGGAGCGTCCACTGCAGCCACGGGCACGTGCGAGGGGCCACGGTGCGCTGGCACCCACAGGGCAGCTGAGCGGCCGCGGGGTCCGGGCAGCGCCGCAGGCATGTGATGGTCCAGCCAGGCTCTGTGCGTGCTGGCGGGACCCGGCCCAGCGACGCGGGGGATGACGGGCGCGTCGGGCCTGGGCAGCGGGAGGCGGCGGCAGCAGCGCTGGACAGGCCAGGCCGGCTGGCGGGCTCCGGGCACTGGCTGGCGAGACCGTGCGCCTCCAGTGGGGCAGCCGCTGCTGACGGCCCAGCACAGCCACGTGTCCGGGCCGGCCTGCTGCCACCTGCCATGGCTGACGGCCATGCGCGGCCCTCGCCGGCCACCAAAGCCCAGTCCCCACGCAGACCCTAGAGTCCGGAAGGGCCCAGCCCTCCAGTCGGCCCCGTTTGCCTCCGAGCCAGGTCGCGGCCACAGGCTAGGAAGGGCTGAGGGCAGACGCACCAGGCCACTCCGGGTGTCCCGGGCCTGATGGGCTGCCGGGGCCATACCCCTGCCCAGTGACCAGGACGGCGGCGTGCGCTACTAGGGTGGTCGCGCAGCCCGGGCGGCCCCGTGTGACTCCACGCCCTCTGTCCCCTGCCCTCGGCCCCACCCCCGCTGGCCCTAGGTCCAGACAAAGGGGCTTCTGTCCGGCCAGCCCCTCCCTCACAGAGCGGCTGACCCACAAACGGGTTATGTAACCAGGGCCCAGCCAGCAGGGGCTTGGCCCGGTGCCCCGGCCTGGCGCCCGTGGGGCGTGGGGGCCCTGCTCTGCAGGCAGGCGGTGGTGGCCGGCGGACCGCCCAGAGGGGCCTCGGCGCCTGGGTGGGCAGGGGCCTGCGTCGGCAGGTGGGCTGTCCCTGGCCTCACAGGCTCTGGCGGGCGGTGCGTGCCTGGCTCCGGGCGCCACGGCTTCCCAGGCCACTCTGGCCCGTCTGGGCCCCGGAGACAGCTTGGCCGGTGGGCCCCCTCGCGGCCCTCTGCCAGCCCAGGGGCCGCGCGTCTGGGAGCCCGTCCGTGTCGTCCCCGGCCCCGTGGCCAGTTGGGTGTCGGGGTCCTGACCTGCTGGCTCATGCCCCCAAGGGGCCTCGGGCATGCCCCCTCACGGCCCTTCCACCCGCAGAGCTCCTGGGCTCCACCAAGAAGATCAACGTCAACTTCCAGGACCCTGATGGGTGAGTCCTCGGCGGGGCCGGCGGGGGGCGGCGGGAGGGCTGGGCGACGCTCCGCTGCTCTGCCCCCAGCTTCTCTGCCCTGCACCACGCGGCCCTGAACGGCAACACGGAGCTCATCAGCCTGCTGCTGGAGGCCCAGGCCGCCGTGGACATCAAGGACAACAAAGGCAAGCCCAGGCCGCGGGCTGGGCGGGCCTGGGGGGCGGGCGGGAGCCCAGTGGCAGCGGCCGGCTCAGTGGCCCCTCCCGCAGGCATGCGTCCACTGCACTACGCGGCCTGGCAGGGCCGGAAGGAGCCCATGAAGCTGGTGCTGAAGGCGGGCTCGGCGGTGAACGTGCCGTCCGACGAGGGCCACATCCCCCTGCACCTGGCAGCCCAGCACGGCCACTACGACGTGGTGAGGGCCGGCCCGGGGTGCGGGCACGGGGTGTGGGGCGCGGGGCACAGCCGGGCTGACCTCCGCTGCCCACAGTCGGAGATGCTGCTCCAGCACCAGTCCAACCCCTGCGTGGTGGACAACTCAGGCAAGACGCCGCTGGACCTGGCCTGCGAGTTCGGCCGCGTCGGGGTAGGTCTCCCGGGCCAGGCCTGCGCCCAGCTGCCCCCCCGGCGGTCCGGGCCTGCGCCCAGCTGCCCCCCTGGCCCGGGCCTGCACCCAGATGGCCCCCCCACAGGTGGTGCAGCTGCTCCTCAGCAGCAACATGTGCGCGGCCCTGCTGGAGCCCCGGCCGGGGGACACCACCGACCCCAACGGCACCAGCCCCCTGCACCTGGCGGCCAAGAACGGCCACATCGACATCATCAGGTAGGGCGGGGAGGCCGGCCTCGGCTTCCCTCGGAGAGGGCGGCCAGCGCTCCTGACCAGAGCCCGCCGCCCCCAGGCTCCTCCTCCAGGCCGGCATCGACATCAACCGCCAGACCAAGGCCGGCACGGCCCTGCACGAGGCCGCCCTGTGCGGCAAGACGGAAGTGGTCCGGCTGCTGCTGGATGTGAGTGGGGCGGGCGCGGCGTGGCGCGGGGTGGGGCGGGGCGGGGCTGACCGCGCTCCTGCCTGCAGAGCGGGATCAACGCCCACGTGAGGAACGCCTACAGCCAGACCGCGCTGGACATCGTGCGCCAGTTCACCGCGTCCCAGGCCGGCAAGGAGATCAAGCAGCTGCTGCGAGGTGGGCGGCGGCCGGGCGGCGGGCGGTGGGCAGCCGGGCTGCGACTGGGGCCCCTCTCCTGTGTCCCCAGAGGCCTCGGCGGCCCTGCGGGTGCGGGCGACCAAGGACTACTGCAACAACTACGACCTGACCAGCCTCAGCGTGAAGGCCGGCGACATCATCACGGTGAGGCGGCGGCGTGTGGTGGGCGCGGCGGGCACGGCGGGCGCTGGGTCCCCGGCGAGCCTCCCCTCTGCCCGGCCAGGTCCTCGAGCAGCACCCGGACGGCCGCTGGAAGGGCTGTATCCACGACAACCGGACCGGCAGCGACCGGGTGGGCTACTTCCCCTGCTCCCTGGGAGAAGCCGTCGCGAAGCAAGCAGGCAAGCGGCGGCCCCGCGCCCTGTGCCTGTGCCTGCTGTGGGCGCACCTCCCTGAGGCTGCCGAGTGGCCTGCCCAGCGGCCCTCCGGCCCGGGGCCACTTTCTACCCCGGGAGGGCGGCCCAGGGACGGAGGGACAGCATTGCGTCTCCCGCCTCCGACAAGACATGGACGGAGACCGCTCTCGAAGGTCAGAGAGGCGGGTGACCACGCAGCCGGCCGAGCAGGGCCGCCACATGGGGGGCCTGGCGCCAGGGGGGCCGCGCCGGGCCCCAAGGAGCGGTGCTGCGCGAGGGAGGGCCGGCGGAGGCCCAGGGCCAGTGGAAGGCCAGTCTGCCTCAGGCCGCCGGGGCTGCCCCTGGCCACCCGCGCTGAGGCCCGGGGCCCTGGCGCCTGGGCTGCGCCCAGAGGGCTGTTTGGGCTCTGCCCGCCAGGCCAGACCGTGGGTGCCCCCTCGGGTGCAGGCCTCCGGCTGGGTGGGCACTCAGGGCCATGTTCCCACAGGCTCCTGGGCAGGCGCAGAGCCGAGCCCACCCCAGGGTGGCTCGCTGGGGCCCTCCGTGCCGCCAGAGGACATCTGGGTGCTGAGGAAGCCTTTCGCAGGTGGGTAGGGCCTCTGGGCAGGGCGGTGGCCGCGGCGGCCAGCCCGCCTGACCTGCTCCGTCCACGCAGGTGGGGACCGCAGCGGCAGCCTGAGTGGGGCAGCCAGCGGCCGGAGCGGCGGGGGCCACACCCTGCACACAGGCGCCGAGGGGGTCAAGGTAGGCGGGGGCAGGAGGGGCGGGCAGCCTGCGCCCGGAGCGGTGCGGCCAGCGGCCTGCCCACCACAGCTCCTGGCCACTGTGCTCTCCCAGAAGCCCGTGTCTGAGTGCAGCCCCGGGGACAGCGCGGTCCAGCCTCCAGAGGGGCCCGCGGGTAAGAGCCGGGTAGCGCTGTGGGCGGCCGGGAGCCCCCACGCCGGCCCTCACCCTCAACGCGCTGTCCTGCCCAGGTGCTGCTCGGCCCCAGCCCCCGGCGGCCCAGGCCGGGCAGCCCTACGGGGAGCAGCCGCCCAAGAAGCTGGAGTTGGCGTCGGAGGGCAAGGTACAGGCCCGCGGCTGCGGGAGGGCAGCGGGCAGCCCCGGCCGGCCCCTCTGTGCTCGTGTCTGTGTGCGCGAGCGAGCGTGGCCGCCGGGCGGCGTGTGCGTGTCCTGCCTGGCGTGCGGTGCGGTGCAGTGCGTGTGCTGAGCTGGCGAGGGCTGTGCCGAGAGGCGTGTGGCGCGCAGGGGCTGAGCTGCTGCTGAGACCCGGGGGCCGGGCCCCGGCCAGACCCGGACGGTGCGGGAGGCCTGGACCCGCGGCATCTGGACCCGCCCGTGGAGACCAGGGAAGCAGGCCGAAGGGCTGGACGGCGCGCTGGACGGTGGCAGCGGACACACGAGGCGGCAGCGGAGCAGCCACGCGCAGGAGGCGCCGTGCGGCGGGCCGCGGCCCCTGCAGCGCTGCCTTGTGTCTTCCAGAGCGCCGAGGCCGTGGGCCGCTGGCTCGCCACCTTCCAGCTGCAGCTCTACGCTCCCAACTTCGTCGGCGCCGGCTACGACCTGCCCACCATCAGCCGCATGACCCCCGAGGTGAGCGGCCGGGTCGGCCGCCCCACCCTGGCCTCCCGGCCCCGCCCGGCCCGGCCCGGCTAACAGCCCTCTCCCGCCAGGACCTCACGGCCATCGGGGTCACCAAGCCCGGCCACCGGAAGAAGATCACCGCGGAGATCGGCAGCCTGAGCGTCCCCGACTGGCTGCCCGAGCACAAGCCCGTAAGGCCCCCAGCGGCCGGCTGCGCCGACCAGCTGCCTCCTGCTGTGGCCCTCCACCGCCCTCTGGGGGTGCAGGCCGGGCGCCGCCCCGCCGGGAGGGCTCTGTGCCTTTCCGGGCGCGGGGCGGTGGGGGCCAGGAGGGCTCAGCCGCAGGCCTCCGGGCCTGCTGGCGCGGGGCCGGAGCTGACCCTGCTGGAGCACGCGGGCTCAGCCCCGCCCGCCAACGCTCCTGGGAGGGCCCCACCCGCGCTCCGGGCGCCCCTGTGGGGGGTGCGCTGGTGTGCCCTCCCCAGGGCCGGTGGCTGGTCAGGGCAGGCGGCCCGCCCCCTCAGCAGCGGCTCAGGCCTGGTGCCCAGGCCCGGGCCCCTCTGCGCCGGGCCAGGCCGAGTGTGCAGTGCCGGCTGCGTGAGTGACTCCAGCCGAGGGGCCGTGGCCCGGGGCTGCTGAAGCGCATGGTGCTTGCAGGCGTGGGCGTGTGCCGGTGTGCGGTGCGGCGTGGCTGCTCGTTTGGTCGTGGCGCTGTGTCTGCGTCATGCGTGTGTCCGCGGCGCCGGCCCTCCCCCGGCAGCGCTGCCCTGCGGTGGGCGCCGAGACTGGCCTGGCTCCGGCCGCCCCAGACTGTCCGTGTGTCCTGTCTGTCCGTGCTGGCTGGCCTGGGGCCCCTCCAGAGCCCCGAGGAGCGGGCAGGGTGTGGGCAGCCAGCTCGGGCTGCCCTCTGTGTCCACTGCTCCCCAGGCGAACCTGGCCATGTGGCTGTCCATGATCGGCCTGGCCCAGTACTACAAGGTGCTGGTGGACAATGGCTACGAGAGCATCGACTTCATCACGGATATCACCTGGGAGGACCTGCAGGAGATCGGCATCACCAAGCTGGGTGAGGCCCGCCGCCCCCCGCCCACGGCCCCCCCGGCCTGCCTGACCAGCTCGTGCGCCCGCAGGACACCAGAAGAAGCTGATGCTGGCGGTGCGGAAGCTGGCGGAGCTGCAGAAAGCGGAGAGCGCCCGGCACGAGGGCGGGCCCCTGCCCCGGAAGGCGCCCCCACCGCTGGACGTGCTGGCCATCGAGTCGCCGCCCCCGCTGGAGCCCGCCCCCGCGGGCTGCCAGTCCCCCAAGATGACCACCTTCCAGGACAGCGAGCTCAGCGGGGAGCTGCAGGCCGCCCTGACTGGCCCCGAGAGTGCCGAGAAGACCCCCAGCCAGCTGCCCTGCGCCCCCAGGGCGCCACTGCGGCCAGAACCCAGCCTGGGTGGGCGCGCCCGGCACATGAGCAGCTCCCAGGAGCTGCTGGGCAACGGCCCCCCGGGGCCCAGCAGCCCCATGTCCCGAAGCCAGGAGCACCTGCTGGATGAGGGGTCCGCCCCCGGCACCCCGCCCAGGGAGGCCCGACCCGGCCGCCAGGGCCACAGCGTCAAGCGGGCCAGCGTGCCCCCAGTGCCCGGCAAGCCCCGGCCGGCCCTTCCGCCAGCTGCCGGCCACTTCACGCCCCCCCAGACACCCACCAAGGGCCGGCCGGGCTCCCCCCAGGCCCTGGGGGGCCCGCACGGTCCTGCCCCAGCCACGGCCAAGGTGAAGCCCACCCCGCAGCTGCTGCCACCGGCGGAGCGGCCCATGTCGCCCCGCTCGCTGCCCCAGTCGCCCACTCACCGCGGCTTTGCCTACGTGCTGCCCCAGCCCATGGAGAGCGAGGCTGGGCCCGTGCCCCCCGCGACCGCGCCCGCGCCCCCGCCGGTGCCGACGCTCTGCCTGCCCCCTGAGGCCGACGCGGAGCCGGGGCGGCCCAAGAAGCGCGCCCACAGCCTGAACCGCTACACGGCGTCCGACAGCGAGCCCGAGCGGGACGAGCTGCTGGTGCCAGCCGCCGCGGGGCCCTACGCCACGGTCCAGCGGCGTGTGGGCCGCAGCCACTCCGTGCGCGCGCCCGCGGGCGCCGACAAGAACGTCAACCGCAGCCAGTCCTTCGCCGTGCGTCCCCGCAAGAAGGGCCCGCCCCCGCCCCCGCCCAAGCGCTCCAGCTCCGCCTTGGCCAGCGCCAACCTGGCGGACGAGGCCGCGCCGGACGCCGAGCTCGAGGGCGCCGGGCCCGAGGACGGCCGGCTGGGGGTCCGGGCGCAGCGGCGGCGGGCCAGCGACCTGGCTGGCAGCGTGGACACGGGCAGTGCTGGCAGCGTGAAGAGCATCGCGGCCATGCTCGAGCTCTCGTCCATCGGCGGCGGGGGCCGGGCTGCCCGCAGGGCCCCCGAGGGCCATCCCATGCCTCGCCCCAGCAGCCCGGAGCCCGGCCGGGTGGCCACGGTGCTGGCCTCCGTGAAGCACAAGGAGGCCATCGGGCCCGACGGGGAGGTGGTGAACCGTCGCCGCACGCTTAGCGGGCCGGTCACCGGACTCCTGGCCGCGGTGCGCCGGGGGCCTGGGGAGCCGACGGGGCCCATGGAGCACGGCCACTTGGAGGAGGGCACCGCCCGGCAGCGGCCTCGGGCCCCAGCCAAGGGTGAGGCGGGTGGTGAGGGCCCGCCTCTGGCCAGAGTGGACGCCAGCGCCACGCTCAAGAGGCGCGTCCGAGCCAAGCAGAGTCAGCAGGAGAGCGTCAGGTTCATCCTGACCGAGTCCGACACCGTGAAGCGCAGGCCCAGGGCCAAGGAGCGCGAGGCCGGGCCGGAGCCGGCGCCCCCGCTGGCCGTGTACCAGAACGGCTCGGCCTCCGGGCGGCGCCGCCTGGCCTCCGAGCACGCGGGGCCCCCTGAGCTGCCCCCACCGCCCCCGCCCGCCGAGCCCCCGCCAGCCGACCTGATGCAGCTGCCCCCGTTGCCCCCGCCTGACAGCGACACCCGCAAGCCGACCAAGCCGCCCGTCTCCCCCAAGCCCGTCCTGGCCCAGCCCCTGCCCAAGATGCAGGGCTCCCCCACGCCCGCGGCCAAGAAGGTGCCGCTGCCCGGCCCGGGTAGCCCAGGTAGGTGCAAGGGCGGCGGGCACAGCGCGCCGGAGGGGCAGGGCAGACCTCGCCGTGGTGGGAGGTGCAGCCTGGAGCGGGGAGCCCGCCCGGGCAGGCTGGCCTGGGGAAGCGCCCCCTGGCGGCCGTGGGGGCGGGGGCAGTGCCTGGGGCCGCCTTCCCGCGCCCAGAGTGCGAGACCCCGCGAGACCCCGCGGCGCTGGACAGCGCACCCGCCGCGCTGCCGCCCGCGCCACCCTCGCTCTCCCGGCAGAGGTGAAGCGCGCCCACGGCACGCCGCCGCCCGTGTCTCCCAAGCCGCCGCCGCCGCCCACGGCGCCCAAGCCGGCCAAGGCCGCGGCGGGGCTGCAGTCGGGCAGCGCCAGCCCGTCGCCTGCGCCCTCGCCTGCGCGCCAGCCGCCCGCCGCCCTCGCCAAGCCGGCCAGCACGCCGCCCTCGCTGAGCGCCAGCCCCGCCAAGCCCCCGTCCCCCGGCGCGCCCGCGCTGCACGTGCCCACCAAGCCACCGCGCGCCGCGGCCGCCGCTGCGGCCGCTGCCGGGCTCCCAGCTGCGCCCGACGGCGCCTCGCCGGGGGACAGCGCCCAGCAGAAGCTGGAGGAGACAAGCGCGTGCCTGGCGGCGGCGCTGCAAGCCGTAGAGGAGAAGATCCGGCAGGAGGACGCGCAGGGCGCGCGGTAGGTGCCTGGCCGCGGGGCGCGCACCGGGCTGACCGCACGCGGGGCGGGGCGGCGGGCGGGTCCTCGCGGCCCGCCCCGCTCACGTGCGCCGTCCCCAGCCCCGCGGCCGCGGAGAAGAGCACTGGCAGCATCTTGGACGACATCGGCAGCATGTTCGATGACCTGGCCGACCAGCTGGACGCCATGCTGGAGTGACGCGGCCCTCGCGTCGCCCGGGCGCCGGCCCCACGCGCTGACCTTTACCTCAGGACGGGCACCTCCGGGCAGGGCGGGGGCCAGGCAGGACGCCGGACGCCTGGCAGGCGACCAAGGGCACAGGCGGGGTGTGCCGCCCAGCCCCTGCACAAGCACAAGCTGCCCGGCACAGCCGCGGGCCGCCCGGGGCCCGAGGGCCCTGGGTAGCCGCTGCTGCCCGTGCAGGCCCCTTCCGCTGCTCCGTGCAATAACCACCGCGGGCCAGTCCGGTTCGGCCCGCAGGACAGACGGCGGCCCCCAGTGTGTGGCAGAGCACAGGCCCACGCCCAGCACAGAGCTGCCCCCTGGGGACGCCGCCGGCCGCGCACAGGGGCCAGGCCGGGCCCCTGCCCCGTGCACCCCAGAATGTAAGCTACGGAAAGTATTAACTTATTGGGAATGAGCTGAGGCAGATTTCCCCAGAGAAACAAGAAGGTATAACTTTAACAAATATATATTTAAAAAAGAAAAAATACTATTGAGCATAAAAACCATTTACCCACTTAAAGACATGAACGGCCCAGACGGGCGCCGTGCGGGCCGGCCGCCGGCCCCACCCTGCGCGGCCAGCAGCGCACGCCGCAGGCCGGCCGGAGGAAAGGCAGCGCCTTGGCCGCGCCGCCCTCCCGTCGGCCGAGGAGGCCTCGCTGCTGCCGCTGCCAACTCAGCAGCCCCTGTGCGAGGCGGGTGCCACGGCAGCGAGGGCAGGAGCACCTGTGGGGCTCGGCCGGCCCCGCCCACCACAGCCCGCCCCAAGGTGTCCGTGATGGACGTGCGCTGGGCACAGCACTGTTCCCGGAACACTCACAACCCACGACAGTGACCGGGCGGGGAGAGGGCCGGCGCGGGCGGCAGGTGGGGAGGGGTCTGGGCAGGGAGCTACTGTCCGCGTCAATAAACAGCAGAAAACGGAGCGACCTGGCTCACATTTTTGGGGGCGTGTTGGCGAGTGGGGGGCAGTGGCCGGGTGCTGGTCCGGTAGGAGGGTCAGGAACCCATGTCCTGGCCTCCCCACTGCTGCTGGCATTGGCACCCCCCAGAAGTGGCCGCTCACAGCCGGTCTGTGCAGCTTTTATTTTAACTGGAAGTGACCACATCTATCTCCAGTCTAAAAACAGTAGAAAAGTTAGTAAAAAGGCCCAGCGCCGGGACACGAGTGCAGCCGAGCCAGCGTCGTACCTGGCGCCCGGGGCACCGTCCTGGCAGCAGCAGTGACAGGGCCAGGGGAGGGCAGCACAGAGTCTGCCCGGCCCGCGACACTGGGGTGGCCGGCCTGGGCAGAGGGCCCACGCAGGCGGGTGGGTGCAGCTTGGGCTCCATCAGCATGTCCAGACCTGCAGAGGGAGGGCAGTTCAGCGTGGGCCGCCCCGCCCCACCCCGCCCCGCCCCGCCCCGCGCCAGGCACCTTCACAGTGCTGTCCACAGCCCCCGAGAAGAGGCGGCCTCGGGACACGGCCAGTGCCGTCACGCTGCCCTGGTGCCGCAGGAGGGTCTGCGTGCAGATCATGTTGTCCATGCTCCATACCTGCGGTGCACAGGCCGTGAGTGGCGCCCCCACCCGCCCGCCCTGCCCCCGCCCTGCGGGCCAGCGCGCACCCTAAGGGACCGGTCGTAGGATGCGCTGAAGACTTTGGTCTGGTCCGGTGTCGAGATGACCGCCAGGGCGTACACGGTGCCCACGTGGCCCGTCAGGGTCCGCACCTGCTCCTTGGACTCGATGTCCCACACCTGAGGACATGGCAGGTCAGCGGCGGGGGCGGGGCCCAGGGTCAGGCGCCCCCCGAACCGGCCGTACGTGGATGAGGTTCTCATAGGTGCCGCAGACAATGTGGTGGCTGGTCACGGCGATGGAGTAGACGCTGCCGCCTGACGTCTGTAGCACGTGGACGCAGTCCAGGGTCCGGATGTCCCAGATCTGCGGGGCGCAGCCTTGGTCCGGCTCACAGGCCTGCGGGGCCTTACAGAGCAGCCCGCCCGCCCACCCGCCCGCCCGCCCACCCGCCCGCCCGCCCGTCGCCCGCGCACCTTGATCGTCTGGTAGGAGCCGCTGTACAGGTAGCTCTGGGCGGCCACCAGGGCCCGCACCCAGTGGTTGAGGCCCGTGAGCTCCTTCTTCAGCTTCAGCTCAGTGCCCACGATGTCCCAGACCTGTGGGGACAGCCGCGCATGTGGGCGGGTGGAGGTGCGCCTACCCAGCCAGCCGCCACCGGCCCTGCCCGCCGGACCTTGATGGCCTTCAGGGAGCCGCTGAACAGCATGTTGTGCGCGGAGACCAGCGTGCACACGGGGTTGTCGTGGGCCCGGATGGTGTTCACCTTCTGCAGGCTCTGCACGTCCCACACCTGCAGGGCAGCAGGCTCAGGCGCGGCCTGCGGGCCCAGCTGGGCCCGGTCCAGCCCCCGCACTCACGATGATGGTGCAGTCGGCGGAGCCGCTGTACAGCTTGCACCTGCGGGGGGCCGGTGTCAGGACTGCCCCTCTGGCCACCCTGGCCCGGCCGAAGCGGCGCCGTCACCGGAAGCCGGTGGCTGGCCCGGCAGTGTGGCTGCTACTGCCACTCAGCACCAGCCCCAGACCCCTGCCCCGGCCGGGCTGCCTGGAGGAGCCCGCTGGCTTGGCGCCGTCCCACTGCTGTCCCTGTGGAGGTCGCACATGTGTGCCCACGGCACCCCCATGGGACCAGGTGGCAGGTCCAGCGCGGACCGCCTGGAGGCGAGGGGGCAGCCAGCTGGCCATGCTGTGGTCCTGCCCCCAGGCTGTGCCCAGGCCTAAAGGCCAGGGCTGGGCTCCCGGGCTCGTGCCCACACCCACGGCCAGCCCGCACCCTCACCCCTGGATGCAGAGCGCCAGCACGATGCCGTCGTGGCCCTCCAGCGTCTTCTGGCACTTGTAGGTGGTGCACGTGTCCCACACCTGCAGAGAGTGGGTGACCGGCCGAGCGCATGGCCAAGGGGGAGCCGCCCCGCCCGCCGCCCCGCCCGCCCCGCCCGACCTTGATGGTCTTGTCTGAGGAGCCGCTGAAGAGCAGGTCACCCATGGAGTAGACGCAGAGACACCAGACGGGGCCCTGGTGGCCCACGAAGGTCCCTTTGCACTTGAAGATCTGCTGGGGGTCGTAGGCTGTGGGCAGGGGGGCCGGTGAGGGCGGGGGTGCGGTGAGGGGCGGGTGCAGGGCGGGGCGTGGCCGGTGGGTACTCACAGCCCAGGATGCCGGTGTTCAGCCGAGCGTTGATGTGCGACAGCTCGTCCTGCGGGCAGGGAAGGCAGCAGGTGGTGCGTGGGGGGCGGCGGCCGCAGCCCCAGCGGCCTGCCCCCGCCAGACCGCCCACTCACGTTCAGCATGGACGCGTCCCTCCGGAACTCCATGAGGTCCTCACTAAGCTTGCTCTGGTTCTCGTCCAGGACGTCTGGGGGCAGTGGGGCGTTCAGGCAGGGGAGGGGCTGCAGGGGAGGCGAGGCCAGCCGGCCCCGCCCCGCCCCTGCAGCACCTACCGAACTTGAGCTCCAGGCTCTTCTCCAGCTGGTCGATCTTCTCGGAGAGCTTGCCCAGCATGGAGCGCAGGAAGGCGATCTCCTGGTCCTTCTGGGCCAGCGCCACGTGCATCTCGTGGAAGCGGTCGTCCGTCTGCTGCAGGAACTCCTTGAGGCCCTCGAAGCGGCACGTCTCCAGGTGCGTCTCGTACGTGTCCTGGTTCCCCACGAAGGCGCACCTGAGGCACGCACAGCGCCGTCGACCGACGCCCACGCCGCAGCCCCGCCCCCACGCCGCCCGGCGCCGCCCACTCACCCGTACTTGGAGTGGGGGCACTTGATGTGCTCGCACTCCCTGAGGTGCGCCTCCAGGTTCATCCTGAGCAGGGGCGGGCAGCTGGGGTTGTTGGGGCAGCGCACTGGCCGGTAGTCACAGCTGCCCTCGTGGTCCCTGCGGGGCAGGTGCAGCCTGAGCGCCCGGGGGGGCTGGGGCCCGCTCAGGCGTGGGGGGTACTTACTTGCGGGCGCTGAGCTTGACGGTGAAGGGGCAGCCGCGGGGGTCCACCTCAAAGGCGGTGGGCTTCGCACTGCCCACCGCGCGGCAGCCGTGCCTGCAGTGCACGAAGAGCTCCCCGATCTGCTCGGCCACCGCGATGTTGTTCACCACCACGGTCAGCTTGGCGTTGTCCACTGGGCACTTCTCTGTGGGGGAGGCGTGCTGACCCGCGGCCCGCCACCACCCTCCAGGTGCAGGGGTGCGGCCGCTGCCGCTGGGGAGTTGCTGGCCGGGCCCTGCGTGCTGGGCCGTCGCTGCGGGGCCTGCCTGCCGGACTCGAGCTTGGTCCCCCGCGCCCACCCAGGGCCCTCCAGGGCCTGAAGCGGGGGCTGCAGGACTAGGGGAGGTGCCTGGCAGTGGGGGTACTGTGGGGCTGGGGGCCCTACCTGACTTCAGGGCGCATCTCCGACAGAACGTGTGCTGTGGACACAACGGGCAGCTTGGGCACGCCGTCCCCATGCGCCCCACCCCGCCCCGCCCCGGGGCACCTGCTCGCCCACCACGCTGGGGCCTGTGGGTCGGCCGGGGCTCGGCCGGGGCTCACCCCGCACGTGGTGATCACCGGGTCCTTGAACACGCCGCAGCACAGCTGGCAGCACAGCTTGACCGAGGGCTGCTCGGCGAACACCAGCGGCTCCTGGAACGCGGGGCAGGGCGCGCTGACCCTGCAGGCCTGCGGCAGGCGTGGCTCTCGGGGGCCAGCGGGCGGCCACCCCATGGGCTGGCCGTGGCGCCCCTCCTCCGGGGCCGGCCGGGGTGGGGCCGCCGGACGCTCTGGCCCCGCAGTCCCTGCTGCCCTCGCCGGCCCAGGGGAGGCCCCGCCCGCCTGCTCGGGGACCGCCGGGGTGCCCGCACCAGCCCGCGCCCTACCGGCTCCTCCTCTTCCTCCGGCAGCGAGAACGTGGAGCGCAGGGACATGCTGGACTCAGAGTGCAGGGAGCGGACGGAGATGGCCGAGTCGGAGCGGCGCGGGGTGCTGATGGGGGGCTGTGGCAGAGACGGCCAGCGTCGGGGGCGGGCCGCGGTGCACAGGCAGCTGGACTCTCAGGCCACCGGCCCCCCGGCCCCCAGGGCATGCTGCGGAGGGGCTGGCCCCGCCTGCGGTCCTGCCCGCAGCTCTTGCCTGCCTGCTCTCTTTGTGTGAGCTCGGAGCTTCCTGCCATTCACCCCTACGGGGACAGGCTCGGCCGCTTCCTGCTCCGGGGGGGCACCCCCGCCAGCCAATCCTGGGGCCGCTGGGGGTGGGGGGCTGGGGGGCTGTGCCGCACCAGGTGGACACTGGGCCCCGAAGGGGCATTGGGCCAGGAGCAGGCTCTGGGGGAGACGGGAGGCCCCCACCCTGGCTGAATAGGAGGAAGGACCGGTGGCGGCCTTCGGCTGGGGGGCTGAGGTCAGTTTTCGCCTTTGGGCCCAGAACCCCACCACTGCCCCTCAAGCCTCCCACCTCCACTTCAGCCCATGCCCCTTCCGGGCAACCCAGCCTGAGTTTCCGTGGGTGTGGGGCGCGACAAGGACGCCTGCCACCCCAAGCCCAGCTGTGGGGTGCGCAGCCCGGCGGCACTGGGCAACACGGGCAGCAGAGGCCCCGGGCCTGTGTGGCCACAGGCAGCACTGCCCGGAGCAGTGCACCCCGGCCAAGGCCCTCACGCCACGCTCACCGCCCCACAGGCCCCAGACCCAGGTGGGTGGAGCCCCAGGGGCACCTGGCACACGCAGCCGAAGCCTCCCCGCTAAGCAGGAGTCCAGGGCCGGGCAGGCTGGCCCCAAGCCCGCGGTGAAAGCCCACGGCCACCGCCAGAGAGAGCCCCAGACTGCCCAGGCCGAGCCGGCGCAGAGACCCGCCAGCTCCACCCACACTGACCCCAGCTGGGCCACCTCCCTGGTCAGGACCCGCCGCTGGCCCCCACGGCCGGCCCCTCAGGAGGGCACAGGTGCCTGCCGAATCTCCCGCCTGCAGGGCGAGGGGCTGCTCCCTCGCGGAGCTCCTGGTGTGCCCTGCCAGGCTCCTCCCACCTCTGCCCGGGGTGGCAGCGTGGACCCACCATGCTGTCCTCCTCATCCCTCGGCGGGAAGGCCAGGGTGCTGGAGGAAGAGGGTGTCCTGCGGTGCTGCTTGTACGTGCCAGTCCCGTCGGCTGCGGAGAGAGGGCAGTGCTGAGAGCGGCTGGCAGGCTCCGGGCTCCCCGGGGCTTGGCTCAGAGGTGGCCGCATGCCCTCTGCCCTGGCAGGGGGCTGGCGCGAGCCGGCCCCGGCCTCTGCAGGGCTGGGCCGGCCTCCCCAGTCTGCCGGCGCCCGAGGGCCTGGCCTGCCCTCACGCCCCAGCTGGGCCAGGAGCTCCCGCCCGCAGGCTGAGGGTCACCGCAGGGGCCTCTCGCTCTGCCCACAGGGCCCGGCGCTCAGCTGCCCCTCAGGCAGCCCTGCCTGGGCTCTGCTGGCCTTGGTCCTCAGGAGGAAACTGGGGAGGGGGCAGGAAGCCCCTTGCTGGTACCTGCGGAGTGGCCGGCAGCCCGGTAGCCCCGGGCAGGAGCAGGAGCCCCCAGGACAGGCTACTGGAGGCTGTGGGGGCCGGGTGGCAGCTGACACCCTCCTCACAGCCCCGCAGGCAGCAACAGGCCCTGGCGGCCCAACAACCAGCCCCAGAGCCAGAGCCAAAATTCAGGTGCCACCCGACTGCCCTGCACGGCCTCCGTCTCCTACTCGTCAGGGAGGAGCTGCTGAGGCTGTCCACGCCCGGGGTAGGCACTGCCCCACCCTCCAGTCAGGGGCTGCTGGGCCTGGCCCCTGCCTGGCGCCTCGCCGGGATCGCACCCAGGCGGGCAGCAGGGAGCACCGTGGCCTTTGGCCAAGGGCAGGAGTGGGTCCTGGTCCGGGGCATAGGGCAGGCACGACACCCCCACAGTGCGCCCCGGAACCCGCAGGAGAGCCCTGCGCTGGCCCCGGCCAACGGGGCCGCTCCCACGGGGCGTCCCGGACACGACGGGGTGGGGCGCCCTGGGCTGCACGTCCCGCTCACCTTTCGCGATGGTGGTGACAGCGGAGAAGGCAGGCCCGAAGGTCGTCTCCATCCTGGTCCGGCGCGCAGGGGCAGCGTCCAGGGGCCGTGCGGAGGGCGGGTGCAAGGCTAGGGCGTGCAGGGGCCAGGCCTGTGCGGGGCTGCGCCCGGCGTGGGCAGGGAGGCGGGCAGGCCCACGGGAGACGAGGCTGCACGCGGCTCATGCTCGGGAGGCTGCGGGGTTGGCGGGCAGCGCCCCCTGCGGTGGGCCAAGAGCGGCTTCAGGGCCCGGTCAGGCGGCCCTCCAGGCTCAGGCCCCCCCCCCCCCCCCCCCCCCCCCCCCCCCCCCCCCCNAGGCGGCCCTCCAGGCTCAGGCCCTCCCCCCCCCCCCCCCTGCCTCACGCCTCACCCGGGAAGGCCGCGGTGGGACCGGGCGATGGCGCCAGCCACCCAGTCCCACACGCTGGCCCCACGCTGGCGCCCAGGTCCCCTGACGCAGGGGCTGAGGCTGCGGGCGCAGGCAGAGACGCCCCGAGCCCAGAACAGCCCAGAGGCAGCTGTCAGGCCGCCTGGCTCCGCCGCGCCCTCTGACCCCTATGTTCTCTGGCCACCGTACTGACTCAGGGTCTTTCCCGAGACCCACCCCCCGCCGACCCCCACAGGAGGTTCCCTGTGAGCCCCTGGGGTAGAGAGTGGGGGTCCCCAGAGCTCGACGCAGCGCCCTGCCTGCCCCGCCTGCTGACCGTCCGGTGCCAGCATCCCTGGGGACGGGCAGGGGCTCAAGGGTGGCCACGCGGGGCCCAGGCAGGCGTCACAGCACATCTGCAGGGCCTCTGGCTCCTGTTCCTGCCTGAGCCAGAGGCCTTGGGCAGCGCCCTGCTGGGGGCGCCGCACCGCGGGGAGTCCTGTGCAGCCCCGGGCTGGCAGGGGAGTGGGGCAGGCCCTGGCAGAAGCTGGCCTGGGCTCTTCCTGCCACCTCTCCCCTCGCAGCTGCCTGGCTGAGCGGCAAGCGCCAGCTCCAGTGGGCGGGGCCCACGCCAGCGGACACTCCTCCGGGGCCCCTGGCCGCCCAGCCCCCCGTGGGAGCCTTGCAGCAGCCAGCACCATGACCACAAGGCACAGGGCCGAGTGTGAGTGGGGGTGCCGAGAGGGCTGCCAGCCGGCGCAGGGACGCAGCCCCCGAGGGCAATACAGCCGGCCCGGGGCCATCGAAGGGAAGGTGTTTTGGGGACACAGGCTTGCGCCAGCGCCAGCCTGAGCCCCCTCCCAGCTGGGGCCCACCAGCCCAAGCACCTGAGAATCAAATGAGGTGGCCGCGTCCACCCGTGGCCCAGGGTCTTCCCAAGCACGCGGGCCCGGGCAGGCGGCGCCCAGAGCCAGAGGGCCAGGCACCGCACCAGGGGCCGCGCCTGGAGCGGAGTCGTGTCCACGGGGAGCCGTGGGTGGGCATGAGGGCCAGACCCCTGCCACGCTCACCGCATTTCCTGGCACCTCCTGGGGCCCAGGGTAGACCCCGATTCTCTCTCCACACCACATCCAAAGAGCCCGCTGGGGTCTGCTGGGGCCCCTGCTGCTGGGAGGGGGGCTTGGGCCCCCACCCACTTGGGCCAGCGGCACAGGGCAGGTGGCTGAGCCCCCTGGCGGGTGTGCTGGGGTTCCCTGAACCGCACGTGCCAAGCAGCAAGGGGGGGGGTGCAGCCCAGAGAGGCCCCACAAGTGCTGGCCAGACTGGCTGGAGCCACAGCCCGCCCGCCCGGGGTCAGCCCTGCCTAGGCCGCCAAGTTCCTCACAAACAGGCCCGGCTGCCACAGCAGAGCCCATGTACCGCCTGGTAGCTCCCTGACGCGCCTCATCACATATTTTCACCCCAGACTGGGCATGACTTTGGGGATCCCTGCAGTACCCCAGTGTGTCCTGTCTAGGCTTCCATGGCTCCCTTCTCTCCCACCACCCCCCCACCCCACACTGCTGACCCCCCAGGGCTGCCCCTGGCGCTCCCCACCCAGCCGGCCCCCACGCCTTTCCTGCCCAGGCCCGGCTTCTCCAGTGCCCACTGCCACTCTGCTGCAGGACAGGCCCTCTTGCTCGCTAGCTGGGGTCAGCCCCACGAGGCAGCGGGAAGCCCCAATCCCCGCGTGTGCCTGGTCTGGCGGCCGGGGGCCGAGCACAGAGGTGGCACCCGGGACACGGGAGGAGGGAGTGTCTGTGTCCAGCTGATTCTGGCTACAGGAGCCGGCCCGGAAAGCGAGTTCCAGGGCCTGAGATCAGGGGCGCAAACTCGCGGAGGCAGACGTGGGTCTTAACCAGAGAGCTCAGGCCAGCCAGGCCCTCAGCCGGACTGCCTAGCTTCCCGCTTCTTGCTCCCCTGAAGGAGCTGGGTGCACGCAAAGCTCTGGGCCAGGTGTGGCTCCAGAAGTGTGATGGGAGCGCAGAGGGCAGAGCTCCAGCCCAACCCCAGCAGCCCAGATCACCCCCTCAGGCGCCTTCCGCCCGCTGCTCTGGGACAGCTCAGGCGCAAAGCCGCAGACAAGCTGCAGACGCTGGGCTCACAGCTGCGTTCGGACCCCGCCCAGCCGCTGCGCGTGACCGCAGGGGCCACGGCCCTCCCCGTCTCCCGGGCTGACCTGAGTCAGCAGCGAGGGCCCCGGGGCCAGGCCTGGGCGGCCTCCCCAGGGACACACGGGAGAGGGCACTGAAGACCACCCAGCCCCACCCTTGTGCCGCCCCCATCAGCACGCCCAGAAGCCAGCGGGCACGCCAGCCAGCCCGCTTGCCAGGGCGCCGCTACACCAACCGGCAGCAGCACGGAGCCCTCTAGCTCTGCTCTGCAGCCGCACCCCCCACTCCTGAAGCTGTCCTTCCCTTTGTCCAGTCAGCTGGCCAAGGCCCGCCCCGGCCACATGCCGGTCTCCAAGCTGCTGAGGAGGGACAGGGAGGCAGCTAGGCCAAGTCAGAGCAGGAGCTGGGAGCCGTGGGGTGGTGCCGAGGGTGGGTCAGAGCCAGTCCACCGGCCAGACGGGCACTT
The DNA here is from genome assembly GCA_019455555.1 of Galemys pyrenaicus. Taxonomy (NCBI): domain Eukaryota; kingdom Metazoa; phylum Chordata; class Mammalia; order Eulipotyphla; family Talpidae; genus Galemys; species Galemys pyrenaicus. The sequence goes on along the minus strand of JAGFMF010012160.1, from coordinate 571,119 downwards.
CCTGGGCCCTGGCCCGCGGCAATCCTGAAGGCCCTGATGGTTCCTGCCGTCCCAGATAGCCACAGACTCCACTCCTGGGGCCTTGGGTTGGGTCCGCCAGGCACCTCTCTGGCCCAGGCCACCCACCCCTTCCAGAGGGGGTTCTGCCCCAGAGGTGGTGCAGCACAGGGTGCAAGGACATGGGACACATGACTAGGTTGCGTGAGCTCTGTGCCCAGGCAGTGGAAGCAGGTGCAGGCAGAGGCAGCACCTGGCCACAGGCCTTCAGGGACGGTGTGTGAAGGGAGAAGACCAGGGGAAGGAACGAGGAAGAGACAGCACGGCTAGGGGTCAGGGCACAGGCCAGGGGCAAGAACCCATGGGAGGGGTCTCAAGGATGGGGAGATAGTGGGGGCAGGCCGGGCAGCACAGAACCCTGACCCGGGAGATGGCAAAGCAGGGGAGAACCGTCCTTCAAGAGTAGGGTGGGGTGCAGCAGGACCCCAGACTCTGCTCCAGACAACTACACTGGCTGGCTCCAGACTGGCAGACCTTGGGAGGACCAGCCGAGGAGGGCCCCACCCTGGCTCGCGGGGTGCAGGGGCCAGCTTCCTCATGCTCCTGCTATCCCTGCCCCTGGCAGGCTGCAGCCCCTCCCCTCAGGGCCGTCCTGCCCCACAAGGGCTCCAGGTTCACCTCTCCATGGCCTCGTGGGCTGCTCACCGGCTCCTCTGCCCGGCATGCTCCCCAGCCACTTCCCAGGCCGGGCTGCCCGCTGTGGCACCCCAGAGGCCCCAACTTTGTCGGCTCCGCTTACAGCGCCTATCCGACTCCGCGGATCCCGTGCGCCCGTCACCAGCCCCCGCACGCTGCAGACGCCCGCTTTCCAGGGGCGCGGGACCGGGGGTCGCGTCCCCCACGGCGCTCTGCGGGGCGGAGACCTTTCGGGCTGTCCTTGGGGGCGGGGGCGTTTCTGGTGTCGCGGGTGGAGCCGAAGGGCGGAGGGACGCGGGCGGCGACGGGGGACGCGGCGAGCGGCCGCTCAGCTGACCGCGAGCCCCGCGCCCGCCCGGCCCCGCCCCCCGGGCGCGACTGGCCCGCCCGTGCGCCCGCGGCGCGACCCCCGGCCACGAGCCCCGAGCGGACACTCACCCGGCCGCGAGCGCCCGGGCGCGGCGGCACCATCCTCGCGCTGCGCCGTACCCCTCGGCCGCTGGCCGCGAGAGAACCGGACGTGCGAGCCGGAAGCGCTCGGGCGCTGAGCACGCCGGGAATCGTAGTCCCCGGGCCCAGGGGCACCGAGCCGCGCGTGGCGCTAGGAAAACGACAGCTTCCGGCGCGTGACGTCGCGGAACGGGATTGGCGGCTCCCGAATCGCTCTATGCAAGACCGGAGTCTGACTGGCCGGGAGACCCGTCGCTCACGGGGTCAAAAGCCTCTGCGAAGGGAGGACCTTCGCTGTGCACTGGGAGGTCCGCACCCGGAAGAAATGCCGTGCGGATTGGCGGAAACGGGAGAGCTGCGCGGGGAGCGTATCAGCGGCGAGGGGGGCGGCTACTTCCGTCGGGTCCCCCAATCGCAGATGGGGAGGGCCTATAAAAGCTCGAGCGCGCAACACGAACTTTCTTTCGGGCGTTCGGGGACGCGAGGCGTTTCTCCGCGTGCCGTCCGCGGTCGGGCAGGGCGAGCTAGGTGTTGGGTAGGCCTGAGAGGGGCTCGTGCACCCGCAGACGGGCCACGCCCCGGCTGTGCACGTTTGGTCCCCGAGCCTTCGTTTCTGCGGTGAGCAGAGAGCCAGCGCCCGCAGGTAGGTGTGGCCCGACCCTGCAGTGGACGGTGGAGGCCGAGCCTGTGATGAATTGCTTTAATTTCTGACACCTCGTATGACAACTGCACGTGCAGTCTGATTATTTTGCAAGACTGAGGCTTTTTGGTGCTGCTCCCTCGCCCGAGGGGTTGGGGGTGGAAGCACATCCTGCCGGAAATGGGGGCGGGGTTACATGTCCGTGCTCTCTTTCAGGGCCTCAGCCACCCAGCCGGACACCCTGACTCCGACCCAGCCGCAGCCGGAACTGGGTCCGCGTCCCCGACATGCCTTGGCCTCAGAGGCTTTACCCTTTGGAGAAGACCGTGACTCTTGGCTTGCGAGGCTCGCCGGCTCACCCGCGGGGGCGGTGCGGAAGAGGGCCCGGGCCCCGCGCTTCAGATCCCCCGCTGCAGCCCGGAGCGTGGGACGTGCACACACGTAAGGGGACCGTGGGCCTCTTGGTGCCTTGTCAGGACGGTTTTCGAGAACCTCACAGTCCGAGACACACCCACAGGACAGGCCTTTGTCCAGTCACGTGTAAGGCCAATCCCCGTAAGAGGCGGTGGGCGCCGTTACCGGAGCACCAAAGCTCACTTGAATACGTAGGACCGCCAGAGCTGGTCAGTGCTTAACAGGAGCTCCGGAAAGAGGGTTTGGATTGTATCAAAGCTGGAGTGAGGTGAACAGGCCCCCAAAGGTGGTGCTAGATCACAAAACCACCAATTTAGAATTACATTGCAGGGGAGGGAAAGTGGGGTGAGCGTCTGTGTGGGGTCTTCTGTGTTTCTGTCTCAGAGTAAGAACCCACAAGGGGGAGCATACCGGAAAAACTGGTTCTGCTGGAGTCGTGAGGATTTTTTATTTTTAAATGCACACTAGCACTGGGGTACAGGCCAAAGGTGTTGAGGGTGAGAGGATTCAGCAGAGACAGTGGGGAGCAGAACAGGCAGGAGAGGTCTGCTGCGCCATGTGGGTTAGCTCCCCAGCTGGTGGCAGGGATCCATCGTGCTGCAGTGGCCGTGGTCTACTTCATAGTGTGTTGCTTGACCCACTGTGCCGCCAGGGAGGCCCAAAAAGGAAGATCATCATTTTTGAGGAAGATCTTCTCACACTGCAGCGACCCTTTGAGCCCTTCCTGTTCTTCCTCTCCCACCCCCACGTGCTCCGGCCACTGCTGCTCCTGAGACCTGTACTGCTTCTCTGGAGGCTCGGGATAGCCTGTGTCCCAGCGCCCCTCCACGCCGGACAGTCCAGCTCCACCAGGGCTGGGTGACCGGGGCCGCACGAGGCCGTGTCCAGCAGATGCCTGCGCACCTTGGCGTGTTCCTTAGGGCGGTGGTGATGTCGTGCCGGGCAGCCGTTCAGCTTTGTTTCTGTGACTGCTGTCCAGATCCTCACGGCCTTCACACCAGAGGAGCAGAGGCTGGGAGCTCTGCCCTTCGGGACGGTCTGGGCTGTGCCAAGGAGACCCCAGCAGTGCCAGAGGACAGGCGACAGTGCTGAGGGTCGGCAGGGTGGGGAGGTCCCTTTGTTTTTCGCAACAGAGGAGTTGAGGCCTCCGCGGCGCTCACGACTTTTGGCACACACCGGTCCTGTGAGGTGGGTTCGTGACTCCGGCTGGTCAGAGTGCTGGCGGGGAGCTGTGGGCTGAGTCTGGAGGGGCTGAGGTGCCACTGCCTCGGCTGACGGAGGCTGCTTTTTAAGTCTCTCAGCCGTGAACCGCGAGCCGGAGAACGAGTGGCCCTGCTGCTGGCAGTCCTTGGAGGCGAGCTCCCAGGGTGGGCCACGGCGCCCTCCGGAGGAAGCAGGGAGCTGCGGGTGGGGCCACCGCACAGCTGTCCGCGGCAGGGTGGCTGCGAGCCTCAGGTACCAGAGAACGTGCTGCAGGAGGTCAGCAGCGCGGTGTGGCGTGACGGGCGGCCTGGACGGGCTGTGCGGGCCACACCCGTGCGGGTGCTGCTCAGGCCACCCACGAAGGCGCCGGCGCCGAGACAGCGTCCTCTGAGGAGGGACGAGAGGGAGGTGCTGGACCGCCTCGTCGCCGGCTACCTCCAGTACGGGCTCATTCGGCCCTGCCGCTCCCCCTATGACTCTCCTGTCTTCCTCCAGCAAGAACGGGCGACAAAGGAGCACCGCATCGTCCAGGACTTGAGGGCCGTCAACGAGGCCGTAGGGGACGTGGGCTCGGGGAAGCAGAACCCTTACATGCTGCTCAACCGGCTGCCGGGCGGCTTCGGCTGGTTCTCGGTCTTCAGCCTGAAAGACGCCTTCTACTGCATCCCTCTGAGCAAGGAGTCCCAAGAGCTGTTCGCCTTCAGGTGGGGTGGCCCGGAGTCCGGCGGGGAGGAGCAGTACTGCTGGACGGTGTTGCCGCTGGGGTTTAAGAACACACCTGCCATTTTTGAAGACATTTTTGCTAAAGATCTGAGGGATCTCCAGTTAGAAGAGGGAATCTTGCTTCAGTACTTAGGTAACATCTTGGTAGCCAGCACAACCTGGGAGTCTTCTCATAAAAACACCGTACGGACCTTGAATTTCCTGGCAGGGAGGGGCTATAAGGTCTGTAGGCGGGCACAGCTCTCGCAGAGAACAGTGCGGTACCTGGGGCTTGAGCTGTCCAGGGGGCAGAGGAGACTGCTGCCCGAGCAGAGCCTGGCCCTGGCCGGGGTGGCTAGGCCCACCACCAGGAAGCAGCTGCGGACGTTCCTGGGGAAGGCAGGTTTCTGCCGGATCTGGGTTCCCAACTTTGGGCTCATCGTCAGACCCCTGTGTGAGGCGCTCAAAGGGGGGGAGTCGTTCAATTGGACCGCGGAGTGTTCCCGAGCTTTTGATGACATCAGGGACAGGGTCGCGAGGGCCCCTGCTCTTAGCCTTCCAGATTTGAGAAAGCCGTTCGACCTCTTTGTCCACGAGCACCAGGGTGTAGGTCTTGGGGTGCTGACACAGGGCCTGGGCAGCTCTAGACAACCCATTGCTTACTGCTCTAAACAGCTGGACACTGTGGCACTGAGCTGGCCAGTCTGCCTGCAAGCAGTGGCTGCGACCTATGAACTTCTCCAGCAGGCCAGAAAGTTCACAGAGGGCCGGCCAGTCACGGTGCACACGCCTCACGACGTGCTGTCCCTCTTGGAACAAAAAGAGAGGCGCTGGCTTACCACTGCAAGGCTGCAGAGGTACCGGGGTAGCCTGCTAGCCTCAGACGTCAGGCTGAAGACAGTGTCTGCTCTAGATCCCACCACCTTGCTCCCTCTCTCCGGGGGAGCACCTGCCCACGACTGCATGTGGGTGATCGCAGGCTACTCCATCAGGGCCGACCTGACCACCCGGCCGCTGGAGAATCCTGACCTCGAGATGGTCACAGCTGGGAGCAGTTTCATGGAACGGGGTCTTCAGCAAGCCCACTACACCATAATGTCGCTCCAGGGAGACGTGGAGGCTGGGGCCCTCCCGCCAGGGACGTCGGCCCAGCAGGCGGAGCTCATTGCCCTCGCACGGGCCCTTCGCCGTGGTACGCGGAAGAGAGTGAACCTGTACACGGACTCCGAGTTCGCCCTCTCGGTTGTGTACACATGTGGGGCGACGTGGGCACGCAGTGGTCTGCTGACCGCTGACGGAAGGGAGGTCAGACACACAGAAGAAATAATGGACTTGCTACACGCTGTGCTGCTGCCCAAGGAGGTGGCTATAGTCCGCTGCCCGGGCCACCAGAAGGCCGAGGGCATCACAGTTGGACTGACGTGCGGTGAGGAGCACGTCCAGGACCTGGGGGCCAGAGTCCGGCTTCTGTCTATACAGACGCCCCTCTGAGTTCAGGCAGCGCAAGCGGCCAGGTGGGCTCCTGCCCTGGCTGCCTGACTGGGATGGCGCTTGGCTCGGGAGGGAGGAGAGTGCATGTGAGCGACTGCCTAGCCAGAGTCCCATGCACTCCTGTTCAGGTGGTTTGTCGAGCAAGGGGAGGCCTTTCGGGCACAAGGAGGAACGGAAGGTGATGGCTGGGACTGTTCAGCACTGCCAGGCCAGAGGTTGCCTCCCCTTTGCGGGATGAGAGGGCATGTTGGGGCCGCGCCCCCGGCCAGCAGGCCCTGTGGGGTGCAGAGTGCGTGGCGAGTCTGCTGCTCACCTTGTGGGCACCAGTCCCAGGGAAGAGCTGGAGAGAAACCAGCTAGTGGCAGACCCACTGGTCACCCCCGGGTTGCGCCCCTTGTGGACAAAAGCCCCAGGCCCAGGTGGTGGGTCTCTGCAGCTCTGGCGGAGGCGCGGACGCCCCACAACAAGTGACTCCGGGTGCAGGCAGGCGCCACGCTGGCTAGGCCAGGTGGCCCTGTGAGGCCCTGGCCTCCCAGAACTGAGCCTGGGTACACTGCTCCAGGCCACCCTTGCCCACCCTGCTGGGCTCTGTCCGCACGCCAGCAGCAGTGACCCGGGCAGACCTGTGCCCTTCGGAGCGGTAGCCCAGTGGCAGCCCTGCCAAAAGCGGCTTTGCGGGCAGCTTTGCTCACCGGCAAGCCTGGCGGGCAGGTCGCTTTGTGAGGCGCTGTGTCTGCCAGGGGCCCAGCATCTTCCGCCACCGCTGTTGGCCATTGCCCTGCACCCCTCAGACCCTGCAGCCACTGTGAGTCCAGTTCACGACCGGGCCTCGCTAACCTGAGAAGACCAGTAAAGCAAGGGCAGTGTGCAGACTGGAGCCAAGTCCTCACTTCTCAAGCTCTGCGGGGGACCCCGCCCCCCGTGCAGCTGGGAGCCGCTTGGGGGCTGCAGGCAGGGCCAGGCCCTTGTGCCTGACAGGCCCCAGAGGTGCACCCGAGGCCCTGGTCATCAGGATGGTGCCCTCTGCCTCAGGAGGCCTGGGAGGTGGTTTCCAGCCTGAGGCAGCTATTCAGAGACTTTATTTACTGGGGCTGGAAGAGGCAGGCTCTACTGTAGACGGAACTGAGGGTGCTCCACACAAGTGGGGCCAACCCCCCTCCCCCCATGGACGCTCTTGCACTCCCAGGCCCCAGCTGCGGACAGGAGGTGCCCACCCCTGAGCCCGCGGACACGCTCCACCACAGGCTCCCCTGGCCCGGCGTCCTGGTGACAGCTGCCCAGCAGAGCTGGAGGCCGTCTTGGTTGGGGAGGGCAGCAGGGTCTGCATCGCTAGGCATGCCCTCCAGTGCACAGCAGGTGGAGGGGAGGTGTGCACCCATCAGCTACCCAAAGCCCATTTGTGGAGACCGGGCAGTGTTGGCATGGAGCTCGTGGGCCCCCCGCAGCCCTGGCCAGCGGCTCTGGCAGGCTCAGGGCCAGCAGCAGGAGCCCCCGCGGCTCGCCCTCTTGATGTAGTCGTGCAGCCGGAAGTGGGGCGCGTCGGGAGTCTTCATGGAGCGCTGCTTTAGTTCCCTGCAGGTCGGGGTGGTGAACAGGGTGCCCCTGGCTGGGGGCCAGGTCTGGGGGTCTTCTGGTGACTTACTTCGCTATAGCTGTGAAGGCCAAGTCCACGTTGAGGCCAGTCCTGGCGCTGGTCTCCATGAAAGGCAGCCCGTATTCCTGCAAACAGCTGCTGCCAGCGGGCAAACAGCTGCTGCCAGCGGGCAGGGGCGGCGGCCACGGCAGGGCCACTCAACTCACCCTGGCCAGCTTCTCCCTGTCCTCCCTCTTGACTGCCCGCTCCTGGGCAGAGTCCACCTGGGGGGCCACAGGGCTCTTAGTGAGAGGCCCCGTGGGCCCCCCCCCCCCCCCCCCCNACAGGGCTCTTAGTGAGAGGCCCCGTGGGCCCCCCCCCCCCCCGCTGCGCAAGACGGTGCCCACCTTGTTCCCCAGCAGCATGAGCACTACGTCGTGCTGGGCGTGCTCCTGGATCTCAGCCAGCCAGGCCTGCGAGCAGAGCGACCAGCTGGGCCCGGTCTGCACCCGCCTCGCCTGCGCCCGGCTCTGGCGACCGCGTTCCCCGCGGAGGTGCCCTGCTGGGCCGGTGCTGTGGGGCTGCCAGGCACCAACGCCCACAGCTTGCTCTGCCCGCACCGCACCAGGGCCCCAGAAGGGCAGCGGCCCCCTGCGGTCAGTGGGGTCCTGAGCCCTCAGGCACTGCGCCTGGCGCCCCCCTGCGGGCGACCCGGCCGCTGACCTGGACGTTGTCGAAGGAGACCTTCCTGGTGACGTCGTAGAGCAGCAGCAGCGCTGGGGGAAAGGGCCGGTGAGGGCTCGCGGGGCGCCCCGCCGCCCCCGCCCTCGCCCTGCCCCCGCGCGCGCTCACCGTGGGCGTCGCGGTAGTAGGCGTGGGTGACGCTGCGGAAGCGCTCCTGGCCGGCCGTGTCCCAGATCTGCGGGGCGGGAAGGTCTAGCCGGCAGCGCCGCGTGGCCCGGCGCCCGGCGCGCCCGCCTGCCTGCCCGCCCTGCACCCGCTCACCTGCAGCTTCACCTTTGTGCCGTCCACGTCCACAACTTTGTTCTGAAACAGTCAGGTCCAGCGAGGCCCGGCCACCCGCACTCTCCGGCCAGCGGCTCAACGAGCTCGGTCTTAAGAGGGGTCTCCCAGGGCCAGCGTGGGCAACAGTGGGTGGGCCCCCACCTGCTGGTCCTGTCGCACCAACGGCGGCCGGGCGCTACTGCACATGCCCACCTCAACTTGGGGCCTCCCCTGGAACCCGGGTCCACGTGACCCTGAGGGGCCTGTCTGGCAACTGCACAGGGGGCTGCCCCCGCGCTGCCGCTCCAGCCAGGGTTCCCTCCCCTGCCACGGGCAGGCTCTCCCCCATGCCCTACCCAGCCTTGCCCTCCTGGGCACTGGCCTGGCGCCTACCCTGTGCCGCTGGCCAGCCCTGCCGAGTGAACTGGACCTGGTGTTCCCTGGCTGCGCTGCCGCCCCAGCCCCGGGCCCCTCACTGCTCTTGGCACACTGCCCCTTCGCCCGGGGTCACTCTGTCCCTGTTTCCCCACCATGAGTGGGGCCACCTGGGGCCGTCTGGCTGTGCCTCTGGCCTCTCGTCTGCAGGGGCACCCTCCCGGCTCCTCCAGGGCCTCGCTGCCCGGCACCCAGGGGTGCGTCCTCCATGCAGAATAAGGTAGGGAGGGGCCCGACCCGTGCCCCATCTGCTGGCGAGGGCAGCCTGAGGCCCCTTCTCCCCCCACACTTACCCACTCCTGCTGCCATCTGCAGCTGGAGGACCCACCCACCCAGCGCCCAGAGCAGGGTGTGAGCCACTGACTCCCCTCCCTCCACACCTGCCCGCAGCCCAGAGGGTTTGGGGGCGCAGGACGGGCCAAGGACAGCACGGGCCTCCCTCTGCACCTGCTTCGCTTCAGGGGGCTGGAGGGGACCTGGCCCCAACAACAGAGCAGAAGTCGACTCCCAGGTTCCAGGGAGCCCCCTTTCCTGTCCCCTGAATGGGTCTCCCTCCCAACCTCCCTCCAGCTGTGTCTAATTAAAGGGTGAGAAAGATGCACAGTGAGGACTTGCCAGGAGCACACCGGCGCCTCAGCATGTGGGCTACAGAGGGGGGCAGAGGTGGCACCCAGCACCCACTGACCCCACAGGCTGCTGCAGGGACTTGGGGAGCCAAGTGTCCCTGGGGCTCTTCCCAGCAGAACCCCAGGAAACAGCCCTCAGTCTGCCGGGGGAGGGGGGGTGCGTCAGGGGAAACAGCCAGGCGGGGGCTTTCCTGGTGAGCCTCTCACCCAGGGACGCGGAGACACCCTGTCCCCCCGGGCACCGCGACGCCTGGCTCAGGTGACCGGCCCCCCAGAGGGTGGACAGTGTGCGGGTGAGTGCCCCAGCAGCACCCGCCTGCCCAGGCACAGACAGCGCCCGGGCCGGCCAGGGCACCGGCTCTGCTCGTGTGGGGTGTGGTCACCCTGTCTCCAGGACCACGGGTGCACGCGCAGCAGCTACGGTGCCGGCCAGATGTCCCAGCAGGCAGCCCGCCGCCGGTGGGGAGAAGTGGTGCCAGCGTCCGACGGCGCTTGGAGGGCAGTCGCGGGCCCGGGGCAGCAGACCCGCTCTCACCGGAAGTCGATGCCCACAGTGGAGATGAAGGTGCCGGCCAGGAAGGCCCCGTCCTTGAAGCGCACGAGCAGGCAGGTCTTTCCCACGCCAGAGTCCCCCACCAGCATGACCTGCGCAGGGGAGGGACGGGAGTGCCAGGCGAGGGGCGAGCTGCTGGCTCCTGGAGGGTGCGTGGGCTTGTACCAGGTGGGCCTGGCCGGGGGGCTCCGGTGAGGCCAGGAGCAGAGGGAAGCAGCCCAGGCCCGGAGGTGCTGCTGGGCCTGGGGGAGACAGCAGCTGCAGTCCCTTGCTGGTACTGACCCCCAACTGACCCCCAGAAGGGCTGCCCCTGTCCCGATTGCCCACACAGTCAGTGAGGAGAGGCAGCTCTGAGCCGCCAGCCCTGGACACCATGCTTCATAGAAGGGAACACTTGGGGCTCAGTGGGGCCAAAGCCTGGGGGGTGTAGGAGCCTCTGTGCCAGAACGTCTCTCTGGGTCCCCACAAGAGGGAGAAGTTTGTCAAATGAAGGTCAGATCCTGACCCGAGTGGAGCCCAGGCCAGGTCTCTGCAGGGGGCTCGGGGAGCAGACAGGCCTTTCCCTCTCCCCTTTGCCCTCCCTCCCCAGCCTGCTCTCGGGCCCAAAAATAGTCCTGCCAGCGGCCCGATCTCCAAGCCTCTGCCTGGCCTGGAGGGCACCCTGGTGGCCACCGCCCAGCGGACAAGCCTCTTCTCGGTGCCCGGCCCAAGAGGAGAGGCGCGCACGGAACGATGGCCGCGGCTGGCAGGCAGAGGGCACCTGCCAGGTTCTGGCTTCCAGAGAGCACCCCTTGGCCGCTCTGACAGCTGCGGGTTACTGGGCAGGCCTCGCCAGCTGTTGGGAGTCCGGACCACCGGGCTGACAGCTGTGTGTGCGCGTGCGTGCGCGCGCCCGCGGTGCACCCTGCCGCCTGGGTGCCGCTCGGGCCGGCTGCGCGCGAGGGTCCGCGGAGCCCTGCGCCCTTGTCCCCAGGCCCCTCCCGCTCGGCCCGGCGGGACACCACCTGCTGCGCGCCGCGTGGGGTGGTGCTAGCCCGCTCACCTTGAAGGCGATGTCGTAGAAGTCGCCGCCGCCGCCGAGCGGGGGCCGGCCGGGCGGCGGGGGCCCGTTGGGCGGCGTCTCGGAGCTGGGGCGCGCAGTCCTGGAGTGCGCTGGCCGGGGCCCGTTGGAGGCGGGCAGTGCAGAGGCAGCGGGCGCGCTGCCCCCCTTGCTCTTGGGGGTCTTCTTCCTGGACATGGCGGGCGGGCGCTCAGAGCGCTCCCACTGCGGCCGCCGCGCCCCGCGCCGCCCTGCTCGCCGTGCCCGCGGAGCCCGAGCTAGACCCGAACCCGGCCTGAGGCGGCAGCATCCCCGGGCCCTGCCCCCGCCGTCCAAGCCCGCAGCCACTCAGCCCCGGCCTCCCGCCGCCGCAGCCAATGGGCGTGCTCGGGCGGGGCCATGCAAATTAGAAGGCCGGCGGGGGCGGGGTCAGGAGGCCCAGGCCGGTCAGAGGTGCCCGTTTTCCGCTGGCGCGGACAGTGACCCCCACGACCCGCCCCAGCACAGCGACCCCCCCGGTGGCCGCCTCCCGACCCGGTCGCTATGGGGGGGCTTCCGTGGGGGCGCGTCCGGGTTCCCCGCCACGCAGCCCCTTGCCCAAAGACTGTCGCCAGACCCCACTAGGCCCCCCGAGGCGTGGGGAGGCAGCGGGCCTCCAGGCGGGCGCCCCCAGAGTCGGGCCTCCCGGTGGGGATGCCAACTGGGCTGCGAAGGCCTGGCCAGGCGGGTAGGACACTCCAGCTTCTCAAACGGGCGCCGGGCTGGGTTCTGACAGCTGGCGAGCAGGGGCGGGCCAGGGCCAGGCAGGGCGTCCGCCCGCAGCAGCCTCTGCCAGCTGGGCTGGAGCCCAGGGGTGCTGGGCGTGTTTTGTGGGAGTCAGTCAGCGCCAGGCCTCTCAAGGACTCCCAACCAGAGGCCCAGATCCAAGGCTGGGTCAGTGCCGCAGAGCCGCAGGGGGCAGGAGGGCTGGTGGGGCTGACCCTGGAGGACAGCTGTCGGCAGTGCCCAGAGCACAGGTAACTGGTGGCAGACGTCCCGCTCCCAGCGCTGGGGGAGAGGTGAGGGCCGCTGCGGGGAGGGCCGCCTCTGGTCCCACCGGCCCGTCGCGGTCAGCCCGTCCTGAGGCGGGTACGGCTGTGACCCTCAGCCTTCAGATGGGGAAACCGAGGCTCGGGTGGGGGTGGGGGTCGTGCAGGCGGCCAGGCCGGAAGTGGCAGAGGCGGGATCTGACCTGAGCCACCACGGAGGGCGGGGCGGGCACAAGCCTGTGCCCGGCCTGTCCAGGCTGGCCTTGCCAGGAGAGGCCTTTCTCGCTCCTCCAGCCCACCTTTTCCAGGCTGACTCCAGCGGCCTGGGCAGAGCTTGGGCCTTGCTGCTGTGGCCCTGCCTACTCCAGTGTGCACCCCAGGGGCCAGCCCCAGAGTGACCCCAGGGTCTCAGCCGGGCGGCGCCGACCGGGACCCGGGCAGGGGCCTCCTCCCCGCTCCCAAGTGGTGCCCGGGGCGTGGCCGGGGGTTCAGGTGCCCTAGGGCTGGCGGCTGCAGGTGGGGCTGCCTGGAGACCAGTGCTCTGGGATAACCCTGGGAGAGAAGGCGGCTGACCCACCAGAGCGTGGAGGCCAGAAGGAGGGAGCCCAGAGCAGCTTGCCACCCTGGCGTTCCTGTGCGGCCAGGCGCCCCGCCCCCGCCCCCAGGGCTCCTGCCTCTCCTGGCGCTCTGTCTCTGCGCCATCTGGCTCCTCTCTGGAGCGCCCGGCTCCGGAAGCAGCCTCTCTGGCCGCTGCACCTGGGCAGCTGGCGCGGGCCTCTGCAAACAGTCGTTAACTTGGGGAGATGCTGGAGCAGGAGGACACGTCACGGCTAGTGCAGCCTTGGGCAGAGCGCGCCTGGCCGGCCAGTGCAGCTGCCACCGCCCGGGGTGGGGCAAGGCCTGAGGGCTGGACGCCGCAGCCGAGTGCCTGTCTGGGGCGCTGGCGCTGCAGAGGCCGGGGGCCCGGTGACAGGGAGAACGGGGCGGTGGTCAGGTTGGCCCCGGGGCTGACTGGGCGAGGAGAAAGTTCTGTCTGGATGCTTGGGAGCTGGAAGCCGGGGCCTCTGAGCAGCGCAAACAGGAGACCTGCATGGTGGCAGCATGGGGGGCAGCCAAAGGGTCGAGCAGCCGGGGAGGGAGCAGTGGCATGGAATGGTGGTGGGGACAGGCCCTCCAGAGACAGGATCATGAGCCTGGGCGAGGCCAGGGCAGGAGCCCTGGGCAGACGCGGGGTGCTGGGGCTACCCGCATCGGCGCCCCTCCACTGCACCTCCCGCTCCCAGGGCTCCTCTGGCCCAGCAGGAGCTGTGGCTGCGGTGAGTGGGGGACACGGGGTCAGTGGCCTGACCCCACAGACCGGCCACTGTCCCCTGCTGTGCCCTGGGCACTCCGGCGAGGACGCAGGGGCACTGGCCCCGGAGCGCGGGCAGCCCAGCCCCCACGGTGAGCCAGGGCGGCCAGCAGGGGAGGCAAAGAAGAGGGCACGTAGCAGCCCCTGGGGAGCCAGGTTCTGGGCTCTGGGCGAGGCGGGGTCTGGAGCTGGGCAGCCCTGGACGATGGACGACGGAGCACGGGGCGGGCGGGGGCGGGGGCAGGCCGGAGGCCCGGCTCTCCCTGGGCTGGCGTTTCCCATGCCCCAGCTTCACCAGCACCCCTAGCATCCGGGTTTGGGCCTCTAGGCTGTGCACTCAGGCAGGAAGGGCGTCCTCCAGACCTCCCACACCGTGCGGGCCTCCTCCAGGCAGGCCCCTAGTCCCTCACACGCCCACTTCTTGTTGCCGGACGTGTCTGGACACCCCCGGGGGCCATGCTGTTCCCACGCAGCCCTGAGGAAGCACCCCCCCCTCCAGAACTGAGGGGAGAGCTCTGAGCAGTGGGGAGAGGGGTGGGCTTCAGGGCTCTTTTAGCAGCGAGGAGTGGCAAATCCCCAAGACTAGTGCGCAGCACCTCCCGCACTGGCGGCACTGCTGTCTGCCCCAGGAGGGGCCTGGCGGCCGGGCCGGGTGGGGACTTGCTGTGCGCGGGGCACGTGGCCTCGTGGCCTGCTCGCCTGTGAGGTGGTGCCGGCTGCGGTCTTCCAGTGCAGACTGTTCTGTGCGCCTTGCGTGCGCGTTGCCGTGGAGACACAGCAAGCTGCAGCCCTCCAGTGCTGCTCCCCCAAGGCGAGAAGAGTCGTCACCCCCAAGAGCCGTTGAGGCGCCTACACCCCGCCGCGGACGCGCACCCGGTCTGGGCTCCTGATGCAGTTGGGCGCTGCTGGCCGGGGGATCGCCGGAGAGGCCGCCCCTCGGGAGTGCGGCGGTGCCGCCGGGCAGCCGGGGCGGTTCTGGGCAGGGGAGGTGGCGCTTTCGGCCATGGAGCCGAGTGTCGCCCGCTGGTCTTGGGCCGCGCCCCGTGCACCTGCAGGGTCCAGCGGTGGCCGCTTGGCCTCAGAGCGGGTGCTGGCCACTGGGGGCGACACCGAGGACCGTCCTGGGGCCTGGGCAGGGGGCAGGGCGGGGCGCAGCAACTCGACCCCGTGTCAGCATGACACGCGGCCCCAGGAGAGGGCCCAAGCCTCGCACAGGCCCCTTCTGCTCTGGACTGCAACCGTCACGGTGCGGCCAGGCCCAGGGCAAGGTGGGAACAGGCTGCCTCGCCTCACGCTGTCCCGCGGTGACCACTGCCTCCGTGCACCCCGCTGCGGCCCAACGAAGCCGCGCAAGGAGCCGATGGGTTTCTCCGGGTGGGGAGGCAGGAGCTGGGAGGACCCGGGCTGGGGTGCCCAGGCCGCCCCTCCCGCGGTCCCTGCGGCCCGCAGCTCCCCCTGGCCTGTGGCCACTTGCCGCAGGCTTCTGCGTCCGGAGTCGCCTGACCGCGGCTTCGGTGGTCAAGGCTCCCCCTGCTCCTTGGGACTTGGGCCCACCCAACGCCTGCCTGTAGGGCCTTTCCTGCCACGCCAGGTGACAGTCATCGGGGAGGCCGGGATGGTCTGGATCTCACGCGGCCTCCCCAGCACCGTCCAGGTTTTCTATTTCGGGATTTTTGTTTGAAACATGGACACTGCAGCTGAAAGTCCAGCTTGAAATCATGGGGCATGGGTTTCTTTTTACTATGTAATCTTTGTCCTGTCTGTCTAGACATCTAAACTACAAGATGTATGGGCCTCCCTCCCTGGGGCCAGCGGTCAGTCTCAGCACTATGAAGCAGCCACAGCCCCTGCAGCGCGAGTTCGGTCCCCAGCCAGCGGGGGACCCCCAGGGCGCAGCAGACCTCTCCTGCCTCCCGTGCCCCCTCAGCAGTGTGTTCAGTAGATCCGCCTGTTCTGCTCCCCGCTGTCTCTGGTGAATCCTCTCACCCCCTCCCCCCCGCCCGCGCCTCTGGCCTGCACCCAGCTCTTCTGTGCATCAATAAAAATAAATCTTAAAAAAAACCCTGAGATGTGACCCTGTTCCTTAAGAACATAAGTAAAATCCTGATTAGCTCTTTGCGTGTCCGGTAGGGCTCACCCAGGTCTGAACTCAGCACCCAGCCGGCCTGGCTTCACGTACCTTTGCTCCCGTCCTTTACTGCCGGCTTATCTGTGGGCCAGGGCTCTGCCGCTGAGCAGTGCCTCCGTTACTGACCTTTTTGGATCTTAAGTTTCCTCTTCTTTTTTTTAAAGATTTATTTTTTCATTCATACAAGAGCTGGGGTACAAGCCAGAAGTGCAGGGGTGAGAGGATCCACCAGAGACAGAGCAGGGGCTAGAACAGGCAGATGGACTGAAACACACTGCTGAGGGGGCAGCAGGCGAGGCAGGAGAGGTCTGCTGCGCCCTGTGGGTCCCCTGCCTGGCTGGAGACAGGGATCGAACTCGTGCTGCAGTGGCTGCGGTTTGATTCATAGTGTGTTGTTTAACCCACTGCGCCATCAGGGCAGGCCTGATTTTTAATTTCTTCTTGAGTCAGGGTTTTTTTAAGATTTATCTTTGTTTATGCATATAAGAACAGGGGTGCAGGCCAGAGGCATGGCGGTAAGAGGACTCACCAGAGACAGCGGGGAGCAGAACAGGCGGATTAACCGAAACACACAGCTGAGGGGCAGTGGGAGCCAGGAGAGGTCTGCTGCGCCCGCGGGTCCCTGCCTGGCTGGGATCGAGCTCAGGCCACGGTGGCTGGTGGGAGCTTGCTCGCGGGAGACTTGGCCCCAGGGAGGCCTCTCCTTGAGTTGGGGTTTTGATAGTTTGTATTATTCTAACACATAATGAATTCTTACCTGGATTTCAGAAGTTAAACTGTACATAATTTCCTCATGTAATTTTTTATCTCTTTCTGTGAATAAACCTTTGTTCTTAATCTTACTGCTCTGTAATTTACTTTTATCACTCCCTTTCACTTATACTTGCTGGCAGGTTTTTAAAAAAATCTTAATGGCCTTATATATTAAAAATAGCTCTTTTAATTGAGCTCTAGCTGACATATAACATTCCGTTCCAGGAGGTTTGACAGGTGCATATGCTGTGAGAGGGCCGCCACAGTAAGTCTAGGGAACACTCATAGTTCATGATTTTTTTAAAAGATTTATTTTTTTATGCACACAAGAGCTGGGGTACAGGCCAGAAGTGCAGGGGTGAGAGGATCCACCAGAGACAGAGCAGGGGCTAGAACAGGCAGATGGACTGAAACACACTGCTGAGGGGGCAGCAGGCGAGGCAGGAGAGGTCTGCTGCGCCCTGTGGGTTCCCTGCCTGGCTGGAGACAGGGATCGAACTCGTGCTGCATTGGCTGCGGTCTGCTTCATAGTGCGTTGCTTAACTCACTACACCACCAGGGAGGCCCTTATTTTATTTTTAGGCCCAGGAGTTTTTTTAAAAGGATATTCTATTTCCACGTGGTTAGATTTTTGAAGATCGGCTTTATTGAAGCATAATTATTGTACAACAATAATCAACAGTTTCCTCTAGTGTTACAATTATGTGTACATAGACAAGGCATCTAACCTAGAATTATTATCTTTATTTTTCCCTGACTTTCCCTCCTCCCCCTTTATCACTACTTTTAATTGAGGTAACAACGGTTTGCACATTCACCATTTTTAACCATATGCTCATGAGTCTTGACATGACAGAAAACATCACTTCAAAGACTCTGTCGTGTCCCTTTGGCTGGCCCCTGCCCGGCCGCTGGCCCTCGCCTGCTGCTCCCGCGTCTCTGTCAATCTAGTTCTGTGTTTGTAGGAAACAGCACCACTGAGGTGTGATTGACATTCAATAGCTGTGGGTATTTGAAATGTGCAATTTGGTGAGCTCTTTTTTTAGATTTATTTTATGTATGGATGCACACAAGAGCTGGGCCGCAGGCCAGATGTGCAGGGGTGAGAGGACTCCCCAGAGACAGTGGGGAGCAGAGCAGGCGGGTCCACTGAGACACACTGCTGAGGGGAGCAGCGGGGAGGCAGGAGGTCTGCTGCACCTGCAGGTCAGCCCCTGGCTGGGATCGCACTCGGGCAGCTGAGGTGATGGCGCAGAGACCTGATGCCTAGGCCCTTGATGTGTTTTGCCACATGCCTAAGTCCATGAAGCCAGCTTTGCCTCGATGTGCCGGAGACGGCCATCACCCTGTGTTTGCCTCTCATCACCAGCAGTCCAGGGTGTCCGGCCTTTGCCTACGATCCTCTGCTGATGGCTCATTTTTTAAAAGATTTTTTTATTGATGCACACAAGAGCTGGGGCTCAGGCCGGAGGCGCGGGGGTGAGAGGACTCCCCAGAGACAGAGCGGGAGCAGAACAGGCAGATCCACTGAGACACACTGCTGAGGGGAGAGTGGGAGGCAGGACAGGTCTGCTGCGCCCTGGGGGTCCTTCCCTGGCCGGGGATCGAACCAGCACTGCAGTGGCCGCGGAAGCCCCGCAGTGCGGGCTCAACCCCTTGTGCCAGCAGCGAGGTCCCTCTGCTGATGACGCTTAAGACCCACGTTGAGAGCCTCCCTGGTGGCGCAGTGGGTTAAGCAACGCACTATGCAGCAAACAGAGCCACTGCAGCACGAGTTCGATCCCTGCTGCCGGCCAGAGAGGGGACCCACATGGTGCAGCAGACCGCTCCTGCTGTGCCCGCTGCTCCCCTCAGCAGTGTACTTCGTTGATCTGCCTGTTCTGCTCCCTGCTCTCTGTGGTGAATTCTCTCACCCCCCCACACCTCTGGCCTGTACCCCAGTGCTTGTGTGCATAAATAAATAAATCTTTAAAAAAAAAAAGACCCACGTTGAGTTGGGGGCCCTGGGTTGGGGAGTCTCCCAGAAGGCCCAGGGGTGGGTGGGCTCAAAGTGTGGGTTCGCAGGCTGGTGAGCGGCCCGGCGCCTCTAGGGGGCAGTGTTGCATAAGGCCACTTGCCTAGCAGCCGGTCCCTGGGTCTTGCCAAACAGCGTCTGGTAAAATAGAACTTGTGACTTGTGCTCTTCATTTCCTGTCTCTCAGGACTTAAATTTTTGCACGTTTTGTACAAATCAAAGGACGATATAATGAAGTCTCTCACAATGATTTTTTTAAAGATTTATTTTTTTATTCATATAAGAACTGGGGTACAGGCCAGAAGTGCAGGGGGTGAGAGGATCCACTAGAGACAGAGTGGGGAGCAGAACAGGCAGATCCACTGAAATCTACTGCTGAGGGGGAGCAGCGGGCGAGGCAGGAGAGGTCTGCCACACCATGTGGGTCCCCCCCCTGGCCGGCAGCAGGGATCGAACTCGTGCTGCAGTGGCTGCAGTTTGCTTCATAGTGTGTTGCTTAACCCACTGCGCCACCAGGGGAGGGCCCTCTCACAATGATTTTGTGTGCATTCTTAACAGTTCATTGTGTACTGAGAATCTTTGAAAACGCCTCTATATACGAAAGAATCGTATCTTTCAGCACTTGTAGAACAAAGGACCCCTTCCATTTGCTCTCTCTTGCTTTAGCTTCTGTTTTGCTGGTGTTTGTGCTGCCACCCACACCTCCAGTCTCCCCTCCGACGTCCTCGCCCTCACCCCTTCTGGGTTGCTTCAGCTGCGTGCACACGAACAGCGTGCAGGTGGGTTTGGTGTGCCCTCCAACACGAGCCTCCTTGTTCTTTAACGGGAAGTTTAACTCATTTATGTTTATTGTGTTCTTGGCTTCACTTTCTGTGTTTTTATTAAAACACGGCTTGCTCCATTGTCCCCTTTTCAAATCTTCCCTGGACCACTCAGGTTTTCTTATTTCTCCCCCTCTAGCTTTTTCTCTCCCTCCAGTTTTCCCCTTAATTTTATCCTAATACCTATCTTTAACTGTTAATAAAACCTGTATCTGTGTTTCACCAGGAATTAAACATTTCTTCACTGGTTCTGTGGTTTCCTCCCTCGCCTTGAGTGCTGTCATTTGGTTAAACTGAAAAGCTTGGGTTTAGAATATAATCCTAGCCCTCCTGCTTAGCTCCTGCATGGCCTGGCAAGTTTCATGGTCTCTCTGTGTTTTAGTTACCCCATTTAATGCAGGGGGCCATGATTGCACGCACTCCTTGAACTGTGAAGGCTCCGTGGAATAAAGAGTGGAGGCCTGGGTGGACACGCCCCCCCCCTCCCTCCTTGGTGTCAGGTAACTCTCAGGTAACTTGGTGTCAGGAGCCCCCCACCCCCCTGCTTCCCGAGCCTCCTCTTCCTCGCTCCATCATTCATGACCCCGCTGCCGGTTCTCTTCCCTGGGCCTGGAAACCCGGCCTAGTCTCTCCTGCATTACCTGAGCTGCCCCTCAGTGTCCTTCTTGTCCTGTCTCTCACTTTCCTTTCACACCTGAGCTTCGAGAAACAGCAGACCACGAGCCACGTGACACCTGTCCCTGGGCACCAACCTGCCGGCACCCAGCTCCTACCAGCCCCTGTGCGCAGCCTGCCTCAGCAGGTCCAGGGAGCATCGTGCCGCAGCTTCTTGCAGGTGGCAGGGCAGAGCTGAGGGCCGGGCCCCAGGGACGGCGACGGTGTGGGACACACGCTCGGCCTGCAGGCAGCAGTCCACAGCCCGTGTTCCTCACGGCCATGTGGCGGGAGTAGGCTCATGGAGCGGAGCGTGGCGGTGGGCTCCCTGGAGGAGAAGGCCCCTCAGCTGGGCCTGCCGGCGCCAGTGTCACAGGAGTGCGGTAACAGAGCATTCCAGGCAGAGAGCAGCACGGGGGCAGGCAGTGAGGCCACGGAGAGCTCCGGAAGCCCCGGTGAGGGTGCATGCGGCCCGTTGCGGGGCACATGGCTGTAGCACCCCGTCCCTGCGGCACCCGCTCCTGCTGATTTCTCCGCTCTGCCTTTCCCAGCTCTCTTCACTGTGCCCGTCTCCTGTTTCGGTAACTTGGGGCTGGGTCCCTGCTTCTGTCGTCTTCCACCTCCCCTAGGCGAGCCCCCCTCCAAGCTCGCCCCCACTTCTGGCCCGCCCCAGCTGCACTCAGTGGCCAGGCAGCGTGGGTCACTGCTCACTTCTTCCTCTCTCTTCCCTCAGGGATCCCCACCCATAAGCAGCCTATTCCCTCTGGCAAGCAGCCCCCAGCAGGGCGCCATCTGAACCCCCTCTTCCTCCACTGCCCCGTCACCCTGAGGCCCCTTCCCAGTGGGCCCTCCTCCGCGTCCAACCCGCCGGCCTTGCCCTGGTGCCCAAGCACTGGTCAGGTTCCGGGGCCTCAGCTCCAGAGGGCTGCCGCTTTGCAGCCTTTCTGGCACAGAGGGAAGCCCCTCCTCCTCCGAGTTTAAGCCCCACCCCTACATTAGAGCCGGACTTGGAGACTGGCGCCCCCTTCCCCACTGGCCCCTGGCCCTCTCCAGGCCCCTCTGCCCGGACCGCTGGGCCCACCTCACCTCTGGGACAGGACGTGCTACCTGGTCCCTGTTCATCTGGGCCCCAACTGAGCCAGCACCCACCTGTCGGGTGCTTGGATCTTTCCTGGGTGGGGATGACCTCTCCAGCCCCAGAACTTCGGTTTGCTCATCCCATGAGACAGCGGAGAGGCGGTGACCATGTCTCCTGGCCGTGCAGACAGCAGGGGCACCCCCGCTCCCCGCCGCCCCCGCAGGCCCCGGGAGCGCATGCGGTGGCAGGACACGCCCCACACGAGCGTGCAGTCCGGCGGGCAGAGCAGCGCGAGCACACGGAGAGGGGGCCAGGGAGCTCCTGGAAGCAGCAGCCGGCACCAGGCGTCAGGCCACGGACAGGGCCGGGGCCCTGGGCGCCGGGGACCCTTGGGTCTCCTGGGGGCTCTCGGGAGAGCAGCCCAAGTGGCCCACTGGGGGGCCGGCTCTATGATTTCTTCGTGATTTTGAAAGATCTAATTCACAGGTCATAAAATCCACCCTTTTAAGGCGCACCGTGGTCGAGCACGTTTCCAAGCCACGGGACCCGCGTTCGCCTGCGGCCACCCACCGAGCGGCCCTCCCCGGCAACCACCGAGGCGCTGCCGGTGCCAGTTTGGGTCTCCCTGCGGGTGGGCTCGGGTCTCCCCCCACGGGCGCTAGAGCGTCGTGAGTCCTGCACCCACGGGACCCCAAGGTCCAGGGCGCCTGGCCCGGAGGGGAGGAGTGGGCCGGCGCCACGGGGTCGGGTACGTGCGCCATGCCGTGCGTCAGCTTCAGGTGAGGACAACTTGGGGGGCGCCCCTGTGACAGCGGGGACTAAGCGCCCCCCTCGCGGGCGCCCCGGCACGACTCCACCAGGACACCGATGCCAACGTCGAGAGCGCTGGACGCTCGGGTCACGACGCAGACGGGGACGGAGGCGCTGGGAGCGAACCAGCGCGCGCAGCGGGCGCTCGGAGACGGCCGGCCGCCGCCCGGAGCGTCGCGGGCGTTCGCAGACTCTTGACGGCGGCGACCGCCCAGACCCGGACGCGGCCAGGTCGGCGGGGCGCCAGGGGCGGGCCCGGCGGGGGCGGGGCTTCTGGCCGCCCCGCCCCCCGCCCCCGGGGACGGAGGCGCTGTTGGGCGCGGGCACCCGCCCGCCCCGCCCGCGCCGCCCCGCCCCGCCCGCGCCGCCCCGCCCCGCCCCTCGCCGCCCCGCCCCGCCCCGCCCCGCCCGCCCCGCGCCGCCAGCCCCGCCCCGCCCCGCCGCGCGCAGCGCCGGGAGGGGGAGGAGCGCGGGGCCGCAGTGCAGCGCGAGCGCGCGAGCGGGCGGCGGAGCTCCGAGGTTGCGGCCGGGCCGAGCGCCGAGCGGGCGTTGCGAGGAGACAGGCCGCGGCCGCCGCCGGATTCCGCCCCGCGCCCCGCCATGCCGCCCGCGGGCTCCGCCTGAGCGCGGCCGCCGGCGCCGGGCGGGCCTCGGGCCTGGAGCCCGAGCCGGGGCCCTGCACGCGCTGCCCTGACGATGCTGCCCTGACGATGCCGCCCGCCGCGCCCGCTCGCCTGGCGCTCGCCCTGGGCCTGGGCCTGTGGCTCGGGGCGCTGGCGGGGGGCCCCGGGCGCGGCTGCGGGCCGTGCGCGCCCCCCTGCCTCTGCGGCCCGGCGCCCGGCGGCGCCTGCCGCGTCAACTGCTCCGGCCGCGGGCTGCGGACGCTCGGGCCCGCGCTGCGCATCCCCGCCGACGCCACCGCGCTGTGAGTAGCCGGGCCGGGCCGCGCCGGGCCGGGTCGGGCCCTTTGGGGACGCCGGCCGGGCAGGCCGCCGCCCGGCGGGCCTCGCGGGGCGTGGGCGCGTCGCCGGCCGCTGGCCCGGGAGACCGAGCGCTGGCCAGGCCGCTCCGGGCGAGGCTCCAGCGGGGAGGTCGCCCCAGTGGATGAGCGAAGCCGGCCGCGGCCGCTCTCGGCCCGGCGGAGGGAGCGGAGGGTCTGGGGTCCGGGGAGCGGAGGTCTCGGCGCGGTGGCGCCGGTGGCCCGGCAGTGTGCGGGGCGCGCGGGGCGGCCTCTGCGGAGGACGCGCCCGGGCGCTAATTAGCGCTAATGAGAAACTAACTGGCCGGCGGCTGGCTGGGGCAGACCCAGCCGCGCCCCGCGGGGAGGATGGGACGTCAGGGGTGTAGGAAGGCCTCCCGAAGAGGCGTCCGCGGGGGATGTGGTGCGTCCGCAAGAACTGGCCCGACCTAAGGAGGGAGGACAGGGGACCCCTGGGTCTTCTGTGGGTGTGGGGTGCACAGCACCCCGGTGGAGGAGGGGT
Organism: Galemys pyrenaicus; assembly: GCA_019455555.1. Taxonomy (NCBI): domain Eukaryota; kingdom Metazoa; phylum Chordata; class Mammalia; order Eulipotyphla; family Talpidae; genus Galemys; species Galemys pyrenaicus. The sequence goes on along the minus strand of JAGFMF010012160.1, from coordinate 548,177 downwards.
GCCCTGTCTGGAGCTGGCTTTCTCCTGGGGAGGGTCGGAGCCCGGCCCTCCTGTGGCTTCCTCTCAGCTTAAGGTAGCGGCGGCCTGGAGGGCGGCCCACCTCCTGCAGAGCCTTCCAGCTAGGCTGTGGGTCACCCACTGGACCCTCACCCTGACTGGAGGCAGTGCAGCAGCAGCGAGCCCGTTGCGGAGATGAAAAACTGCGGCTGTCTGAGAATGCGAGGAGCTGGGCTCTGACCCCGGGTGGACCGGAAAGGGCTCAGGACTGAGAGTGCCGTGTCCAGCCGGCCGCCTGGGTCTCTCCGGCCCCAGAGCCGGCTGTCTCCTGGCTGTGTGCTGGGGCCTGTGGCAGTTGGACAGGGCCGGCTCTCTCGTGCACCTCGACTGGGGTGCCCAGGCAGGTGGGGCTGGGCTGGGGGAGAGTGGGCTTCCGGGGTTGGCTGGCCGTGGGCTGTGGACGCTGCCTGGAGGCCTGCTGTCTCCGGCGGTAGCGCCTGTGGGACCCGCAGAGCCACCTGCCGAGGTTCCCCGAGGTTCCCCGGCAGGGGTGGCCTCTGGGCCCAGTGGGCCTGGCGCCCCGTGGCTGTGTGCTTCCCCGCACCTGCCCCCAGGGGCGACCGGTAATGGAGGGGTGTGCAGGGGGCCAGGGGCCTGCAGTGGGGCGTGGCTCCGAAGACTGAGGGCGCACAGTGGGATGGAGCCTGGGCCCTGCCCGAGTCCCCTTAGGCCCTGCCCGGAGCTTGGCTGGCTGGGCCCTGGGCGGAGCCAGGCCCTCTGTGCCTGGCGGGATCCTGGGAGGCTGGAGGCTGGGAGCGGAGGCTCTGCCCTTCTTTATCCCTGATGCTGCCTCAGGGTTTCTAGGTGGCTGGGAGGGAGGGTCCTGGGGAAACTGGACCTTTGGGGGCCGATGGTCAGCCTTCCAGGCCCTGCGAGCTGCCCAGACATTCTGCCTGTGGACGCCTGGCTCCTGGGCAGGGAGAGGCACGCTCGGGCTGACGGGACCTCCTGGGAGGGCTGCCCAGGACCAGCTCTCAGGGAGCCCCACCTGCGGCTCTGGTCAGCGCCAGCCCTCAGGAGGCCCCTGCCAGCCGAGACACACAGACCAGCTGTGTCCAGACCTGGGAGACCCAGGCGGGCTGGCCGGGGCTCGGCCTCCTGAGACCCTGGCCTCTCAGCTAAGTGCTACTGGGAGGGCGGCCTGCGAAGGGGTGTTTCCCAATAGGATGTTGCTGCTCCCCACCTTCTTGCTCACGCTGGAGAACCTGATGGATGCCAGAGAGGGCAGGACAGCCCGCCACCGCTCCTGGCTGCCCCGCGCATCCAAGAGCGAACCAGCACCCTGCTCTCGGGTCTGGAAGCATCTTGTGGGGGTGGTCACACGGGGTCACCCCAGAGGCCAAGGACCCCATCCGGCCCTGTGTCAGTGTTCATTTGTAGGGTTGTGGGGTCCTGCAGTCGGGCAGGCCCGATGGGGCCTGCGTTAGGTCCAGGCAGCCTTTTAGGAGGGCCCTGTCCCGAGTCTCCTCGGCAAGCTGGGCCGCTGGGGCTGGGTCACCGCCACGGCCACCCTGTGTCCTGCGGCGCCTGTGCCGTGGCCAGCCCTGGTCCAGCTGCTCAAGCCACGTGTGGCCTTATCGCTGTGGGCAGCAGCGTGGACTATTCCAGCTCCAGACTGCCCCACGTGGGGTGCGAGGCTCAAGGGCCCCATGAGAGGGGTGACTGCAGCACCCGGGAAACCCCCCTGCCTGCGCCCCGGTGAGAGCGGAGCGTGGTGCTGGGGGCCTCAGTGTGTGTGGACGTGGTGTGAGGGCAGTGGTTGTGGGGGCCAGCCTGGCGTGGCCTCCGCTTGGGCATGGGGTCCGGGGCCACCCATGCAGGGGCCTGTGACCTGCTCCCCGAGTTGCCCTGTCTAAGGGCCGGTGCAGGGACGCTGGAGCGGGGGCTCGGCCCACTTGCTGCTGGGGCAGGGGGCTCGGGTCTGAGGGCCCAGCGCCTTCCCGGCTGTGGCCGGCGCCCCTGGCCGTGGGGCACTGGCCTGGCGGTGGCCCAGCGCCTCTGAGCTGACCCTGGGCAGCGCCGCCCAGCGCCTGAGGAGCAGCCTGACCCCTCTGGACACCGGCGCCGGCGAATGGACTTACGTGGCCTTCTGCGCACGGCCGACTGGCCGGAGGCCGCCAGCCCCGAAGAGGAGACGCCACCACATCCGCGCAGACCTCACTGCGGGCTGAGGCCGCACCAGCCAGGGGTGGCAGTGGGGGTGGGGCAGGCCGGGCGAGAGCTGCGTGGGGGCCTGGGAGGGGCTGCGCGGTGGTCTGCCAGCCAGCGGGAGAGCGTCTAGGCACCAGCGGAGGGGGTGGTCGCCCTCGCCTGCGCCAGAGCAGCCCACCAGGGGCCGGGTGGAGGGTGCGGAGGGGGGGCGGAAAGACGGCCACCTCTGTCCGAGCCTCCACTCTCCGAGGAGCCCCGCTCCGCCGCGCGGCTGCCATGACCTGGCAGCCCTGGCATGGCGCGGAGGGCCATCCGCGAATGCGGCCAGCCGGCCGACAGTCCAACACGTGCCCTCGGCAGCGCCCCCTGCCGGCAGGTCCGCGCAGCTCAGGAGAGAACCCGGCCCCCTACCGGGCAGACCCACCACCTTCGCCCTGTGGCTCTGGCCCATCCTTCCCCGGACAGGCACCTTGTGGGGGGGGACATCGGTCCCTCCGCCATCGTGCACTGGACGGGGTGCCTGGAGGTGCCTGCTCTGGCCTGGCCCGCATCCCCAGGGCCCCCAGTGGGGGTTCCGTCTCCCTGTCCGTCCCCAGGTGTCCAGCAGGACGCCTCTCGCTGGGGCTGGCCCTCGCAGCCTGCGGCGGCCGGTCTGAGCACAGCCCTGGGGCTGCGGCCCCACCGTTGGCCACCAGCCCCTGCCCCCAGGGCCGTCCCATCCTCGCGCTGCCTCCGGGCAGGCCACCGGTGCCTGTGGCGTGGGCGGTGCGTGCGGGCAGGCAGGCAGGTGGGCGAGGGGCGTGCGCCCGGCCGAGGGGACCCCACTGGGTCGGGTTTTGTGGAGGAAGCCATCTTGGACGGAGACACTTTCCTTTCTGGAACATTACGCAGCGGCAGCCCGCCTAGCACCCTGGCGTGACAACAAGCCTTCCCCCACTGCCGCTGCCGGCCCGGGGCGGCGCTGGCCATGCGGTGGGGCTGTCACGGGCCGGGCTGCGTGCAGCCTCCTGCAGGACAGACGCGGCTGCACAGCCGCTCGTGTCCGCTCCCGGAACACCCGCTCTCCGCGGCCCTCTGGCCTGAGGCCGCGGCCAGGCCTGTGGACAGGGGCCCTGCCCTGGCAGACTGGCCCTGGGGGCTCCTGGAGGGGGCCGCTGGCCAGACCCTGGGCAGGAGTCAGGTGCAGGCCCTGCCGCCACCGCCGCATCTGTGGGGTTCCCACGGGCCCTGGTGGCCGGCTGCCTCGTGGGGTGCGTGGGCCCTGGGCCTGTCTGCACCCCATGCTGGACCGCCGTGTCCCCGCAGCCCAGGCCATGGTGGGCCCCACGTGGGCGGAGGTGCTGGCTGAGGAGGTCGCCCTGGCTCACCCTGCGCAGCTCGGCCCCCAGTGCCCCAGGGCTGGCCCCTGCGCTCCCCTCCCCCTCCGGGATCCCCGCAGATGCCCAGATTGGCATGGGCGCCCCCTGTGCTGCGGGTGGCCAGTGGGGCTCACCCCGCAGAACCCCCCCTCTGCTCTGACCCCTGGGGGCAGGCCCCGCCCCGTCCCTGGAGAGGGCCGGCTCCCCACCCACCCCCTCCAGAGGCTCTCCAAATCCCCGCTCCTAAACTTAGACTCATTAATTTAAACATCATTTCCGGCCTTGGAAGCCAGCCTCGATTGCCATAAATAGAAAGGAATGAAAACAGAATGAGGTGGCTTGATTCAAACTGGTGTTGGCGGGGCTGCCCGCCGGGGAGGGGCCCTTACCGGAGCGCAGCCCTCACCCTGGCAGAGCAGCCGGGGCCTGCTGGAGTGGCCCCGGCCACTTGGCTGGCCCGCTGCCGGCGGCGCTGCCGGAGGGAGGCGGTGGTGCTGGCCCTGGCGCCGGTTACATAACATCTGCAGGCGGCCCTGCGGAGCGCGTCCCCAGCCTTGTTTCCAGGGCAGTGGCCAGCACGGTGGGGGCGCTGGGCTGGGCCTGGCACTGGCCCCCACCGCTGACCACACACGTTTGGAATGATCAGATGCTTCCTGGGGGGAACCCGGGCAGGGCAGGACCCCCTCTCAGGAGCCTGCGCCCCTCGCCCCTGTCTCCCCTACTTTGGGCCAGTCTGGCATCAGGCCCCTGCGCCCAGTGCTGGGGAGCTGCCCCGGGCCCGGAAACCCCGGGCTGCACATGGGGTGGGCACCCCTTCTGCAGAGCTGTGGGCCCCGGAGAGGAGCCCTGAGGGCCAGGGAATGGGGTGGGCCTTCAGGAGCCCCCACCAGCTGACCCCTGCCCTGTGGGCAGGCGCGCCTTTGCACCCAACACCCCGCAAGCTCCGGCAGACCCAGGGGGTGCGTCTGAGGAGCGGGGAGGAGGGAGCAGTCCCCTCGCCTTGTTTTCTGGAGAACCCAGGAGCGGCCGCTGCCGGGAGTGGCTGTGGTGCCTGAAGCTTGGCGGGTGGGCGGCCTGGTCCTGCCCTGCTGGCCCCGCGATCCTGTCCCCAGCTCGGCGGCCCGTCCCTGGAAGCTGCGCCCGCACGCGCACACGCACCCCAGCTGTGCCAGGCCGCCCACTGCGCGCTGCCTGCGCCCCTGGGGCGGAGCCAGGACGGGAGCCCCGCCCCCGCCCGGAGGCTGCCCCAGGGGCGGGGAGGTCAGGGTGGCCGCTCTGGGAGGCTGGGCGGTAGGCTCCGAGGGCGCCGGCGCCCGGCCCCCACGCACTGCCAGCTCCCATCCGCTCTGCCACCGCGGCTCTAGGGACTGCCAGGCGACCCCACCCTGAGGTCGAGCCGGGCAGGGCCACTCAGCGCCAGTGGACGGAGGGGCCCTGGCCTGTCCCCCTGCGGTGCCTCCCCAAGGTGGGCAGTGGGGCCTCGAGGTCGGAACGGCCGCGGGGGCAGGCACCCCGGGGTTGTGGCCTCAGCTGCGTGTGTGGCTCCTGCCGGCTGCTGGTCCCGGCCAGTGCTCGTGCGGCCCGCAGGGCCCTGTTTGCCTGCCTGGGCCTGCTGACAGCTCGTGCGGCGGTGGCCGCTCCCGGCCAGGGCCACTGCTTTGAGGGCGGGAGACCTCACAGTCCGCCCGCCTGCATTAGGGGAGCCGTGTGCCTGCAGCCCGTCCCCCGTGCCAGCCACCCGCTGCAGGGGCCTGTCCCCTCCAGAAATGACCGCTGCCCCTGGCTGTGCGGGGCAGGGGTGTCAGTCCCTAGCCCCCGGGGCCAGGCGGTCTCGGGGGAGGAGCAGGAGTGAGCCTGGGGGTGGGCCTGGGCTCGCCCAGCTCGGGCTGTGTGGGTGCCGGCCAGGGCCTGGTCGCATGGCAGGGCCCTCGCGTCCTCCGGCCTACCCTTGGGGAGCTCCCACTGCACACAGCAGGCTGGGGGCGTGGGAGCCTCTCTGGGGTGCTGTCTGGCGGGGCTGTCTGGCGAGGGTCTGCTGCAGGAGCTGGGCCAGCGGATGTGAGATGGCTGGGCGGGTGCCGGGCCCCGGCCTCTGGTGGGGACGGGAGGGACAGGGCTGCCTGATGCTCGGGACACTGTCGGCGTGGGGCCCCCGGAGGGTTTGAGGCCGAGGGGGCAGACCCGAGTCTGGGTGGGGCACTGGGGGGCCATGGGGCTGGCTCGGCTGCGCTCCTCCAGGGCCCGGGCGTGTGTCCAGGCGAGCCAGCTGGGCTGTGGCCATGGCCGTGGGGTGGCTGCCGACAGGGCCCTCCTGGGTCCTGAGCCCCCTTGGGGACCGGGTCTGCCCTCCCTGGGGGGGGGGCCTTGGCTCTGCGGGGAGAGGGAGTAGGGGGATGCTGAGGGCCCAGCTCTCCTGCCTCAGTTTCCCCAGATGAGTGTTCATGGCGCCTCTGTCAGAGGGCGGGAGCAGCGGCTGGGGGTGGGGGTGCCGCGGTTTGGGCTCCTGGGTGCGCCGGGCCAGCTCTCTCTGACCCGCGGCCACTTCACCCCCAGAGACCTGTCCTCCAACCTGCTCCGGGCACTGGACGGCGGGCTGCTGGCCAACCTATCGGCGCTGAGGCAGCTGTGAGTGACCCAGGGCCTCGGGGCTGCCTCTGCTGTGGTTGTGGAGCTCCCCCCTGAGCTCCTCCCCGAATCCCCCTTTCCAGGGACATAAGCAACAACAGGATCTCCGTGTTAGAGGAAGCAACATTCGCTAACTTACTTAATCTGAGTGAAATGTAAGTGGAGCCGCCGCAGTGGGCTCAGTGCCCAGCAAGGCCTCTGCCCGGCCGCCGGCCCTGGGCTGCGGGGGGCCTGGCTGTGCACCCCCAGCGCACCCGCCCTGCTCCTCCCACAGAAGCCTGGGCGGGAACCCGCTGGCCTGCGACTGCGGCCTGGCCTGGCTGCCGCGCTGGGCAGAGCAGCGGCAGGTGCGGCTGGCGCGGCCCGAGGTGGCCACGTGCGCCGGGCCGGGCCCCCTGGCTGGCCGGCCCCTGCTCAGCGTGCCCTGGTCCGGTGGCGGCTGTGGTGAGTGTGGGGGCCCTGTGGGCGCTGGGGCTGCAGCGTGGGTGTGGGCAGCTGGCGCGGGCAGGCCCTAGTGCGGGCTGAGCCGCGGGGGGTGGCGCAGAGGCCGCTGACTGCGGGCGCCCCTTGCCCCAGGTGAGGAGTTCGTGGCCTGCCTCCCGGACAACAGCTCACACGCGCTGGCGCCCGTGGCCTTCACCGCTGTCCACCCGGGCCCGCTGGCGCCTCAGGCCTGCGCTGCCCTCTGCTTCGGGGCTGGCCGGGGCCTGGCTGCCCTCTCCGAGCAGGGCCAGTGCCTGTGCGGGGCCCAGCACCCCGACGCCTCAGCCTGCCGGCCCTTCTGCTTGGGCCCCGCGCTGCCCCCCGCCTGCGGGGCCCCCACCCTCCTCCCGGACGTATTCCCTGCCTCCCCAGGGGCCGCCCTGGTGGGGCCCTCTGGCCCCCTGGCCTCTGGCCAGCCGGCAGCCTTCCACATCACCGCCCCGCTGCCTGTCAGCGCCACGCGCTGGGACTTTGGCGATGGCTCCCCAGAGGTGGCCGTGGCGGGCCCCACGGCCACCCACCGCTACATGCTGCCCGGGCGCTACACTGTGACCGCCCAGCTGGCCGTGGGGGCCGGCTCAGCCCGGCTGGGGGCAGAGGTGCGGGTGGAGGCCGTGCCCACGGCTCTGGAGCTCCTGTGTCCAGCCTCTGTGATCAGCGACCAGGCCCTGGAGCTGGGCATCCGGAATCGGGGTGGCTCGGACCTCGAGGCCACTTACCGCATCATGTCCCTGGACGGGGAGCCGGCCCAGGGTGGGTGACTGCCTGCCCCCGGGCCGTGGTTGGGGGCAGAGCAGCAGGTCGCGCCTGGCCGTGCCTGACCCTGCTGCCCGCCCCCAGTGGTGCACCCACTCTGCCCGCCGGACACGGCCATCTTCCCCGGCAGCGGGCGCTGCTACCGCCTGGTGGCTGAGAAGGCGGCCTGGCTGCAGGCGCAGGAGCAGTGCAGGGCCTGGGCCGGGGCTGCCCTGGCCATGGTGGACAGCGCCGCCGTGCAGCACTTCCTGGTCTCCCAGGTCACCAGGTGCCTGTCCCATGCCGGAACGGTGTGGGGGGGGGAACGCAGCAGGCAGCCATGGCCTGGGGTGCCCGCCTGTGCGTGGGCTCTGCGCGTGGGAGGGCAGGGCTGGGGGGGGTGTGTCCTGGGCCCTCCTAAAAGGTGCCTCGGCCACGTGCAGCCCCCACTCTGGGGCTTCTGGACAGCCCCTTGGGGAAGAGCGCCTCCCGCACTGCGGCTGGGGTCCCCGCTCATGCCGGCCTCAGCACCCTGGGCCGCCCCGTGTTCTGAGGAGCACGTCCAGACCAGAGGGCCGCCTGGTTAGTTAGTGGGCATCAGCTTGCCCCCGGGCCACTCCGGCCGCAGGGCCCGCTGCCCGCCCCAGCGGTGGCCCAGCGGCGCTCCCCGCTGGGCCTGGTCTGCGGCCCTCTCAGCCTGTCTCCCCTCTGGGCTCTCACTGCTCTCGGGGGGTGCCCACTTTGGGGGCCGCCCTGAGCGCCTGCCTCCTCACCGTCCTCAGGAGCCTGGACGTGTGGATCGGCTTCTCGCCGGTGGGCGGCACGGAGGCGGGCCCGGCGCCGCAGGGCGAGGCCTTCAGCCTGGAGAGCTGCCAGAACTGGCTGCCCGGGGAGCCGCACCCCGCCACGGCCGAGCGCTGCGTGCGCCTGGGACCGGCCGGCCAGTGCAACACGGACCTGTGCTCCGTGCCCCACAGCTTCGTCTGCGAGCTGCGTCCCGGAGGTGCGCCTGCCCCCGCCCTCCCCGGCCTGGCCCCGCCCCTCGCGGTGTCCCTGAGCTGAGCTTGTGCTGAAGCTCAGCCGGGAACTGAGAGCCGCCTGGTCGGCGTCGCCCGCCCCCTGGGCTGCAGCGTCCACTCTTCGCCCCCAGGCCCCGTGCGGGATGCACAGACCTTCCTGGTGGGTGCGCCCAGTGGGGACCTGCAGGGGCCCCCGAGCCCCCTGGCGCCGCTGGAGGCCCTCTCGGCTCCGCGGGGCCCCGTGGAGGTAGGCCAGTCCCCGGGGCCTGTCCCCAAAGCCAGCTGCCTTTGCCCACCTCGAGTGTCCAGTGCCCCAGTGCGGGTGGCCGGGAGGATGGCCCCTGGGGTTTGCCCCTCCTGAGCCTCTTCTCCAGTGTCTGGGTTTTCAAGCTCTGGTCTGGGTGGGGCCGTTCCGGTGGCTGGGACCTGCTTCCCCCAGGAGGCGCTGTGCCGGTCTGCGGGAGGTCGCGGCAGAGGGGCTCGGGCCAGGGGCGGGTCTCGCAGCTAAGTGTCCACACCAGGTGCTGGTGCTGCCTGGCCTGGGCCGCGAGGCCTTCCTCACCGCGGCTGAGTTTGGGACCCAGGCGCTTGGCCAGCCCGTCCAGCTGAGGCTGCAGGTGTTCCGGCCCCAGGCAGCAGGTGGGCCCCTCTGGGCACCGGGGGCTCTGGTCACGACCACCCCTGTGCCCGGGCTGGCCCCAGCCTCGTGGTGGGCAGTGGCGCCAGAGATGGCCATGGCCCCAGCACAGGAGGGCTGGGCGGGGCCTGGCTCAGGTCAGCCAGAGGCCCTGTTGGGGCACGGCTCTGCGGGGTTGGTGCTGCAGGAGCTGCTAAAGAATCGGCGCCCTCGCCACCCCCTCCTTGCAGAAAACAGCAGTGACGCTGACAGCAGGGTCCCAGCCACGGGCACCGTGCCGCCCCCCACGTGCCCCCCAGAGGGCTGCCAGTGCCCCAGCCCCAGCGCCTGCCTGCCGCTGGGTGCCCCCTGCCAGCCTCAGGCCTGCGCCAGTGGGTCCCAGCCAGGGCCCGGGTCGCCCGGGGCCACCTGCACGCTGTGGAAGGAGTCCCTCTTCTCCGTGCCTGCGGGCCCCCCGGCCCAGTACTCGGTGCGTTCTTGGGCCCCCCACAGCACCAACCCCGCCCTGCCGCCCTGCTTGGCCGCCTCTGGGCTCAGGACCCTCCCCATGGAGGGCCCTGCCCGCTGCCCCGTGAGGCTCCCCCCACCGTGGCCCCCGAGCCCCAGCCCATCTGGCCCAGCAGGCACCTCTGGGGCCCCATGGGAGGGCTGGTCCCTGGAGGGCCCCGCTGCTCTCCAAGCCCCGGCAACCCACCGGGGGCGGGACGCGGCCCCATCACCCTCTCCCATAGGTGGCCTTGGGTGGCCCGGACGCCCCCCTGCTCCCTTGGGACCTCGTCATCATGCAGCACGACGCCGGCCCCGGCGCCCTCCTGCAGTGCCCCCCCGCGCCCGGCCCCACTGCCCCGCACTTCACTGCCCGAGCCTCGGCCTGGCTGGCCCGCCTGCCTGCCCAGCTGGAGCCCGCCCTGGCCAGCCCCCGTTGTGCCCTGCAGCTGCTGGCCGCCACAGAGCGGGTCACCCCGTTGCTGGGCCCGGGGCCCAACCCGGGACTCCGACGCCCCGGTCGCTATGAGGTCCGGGCCACGGTGGGCAATGGTGTATCCAGGCGCGAGCTGTCCTGCCACTTCGAGGTGCTGTCCCCCGTGGCCGGGCTGCAGGTCATGTACCCCACGCCCCAGGATGGCCGCCGCTACGTCCCCACGGTGGGCGCGGTCCTGGTGCTCCAGGCGGACGCGGGGGCCAACGCCACAGCCCTGGCCCGCTGGCCGGGGGGCAACGCCAGCGCGCCCTTCGCGGAGGGCTGCCCCGCCCAAGCGGCCGCCCTGGTGCCGGGCTGTGCCCGCGAGGCCAATGCCACCCAGCTCTCCGTGCTGGCGCTGCCCCGACTGCCGGAGGGCGAGCTCGCCGTGGAGGTGGAGGTGCAGAGCGGCGCCGGCCGGGCCCACCTGCTCCTGCCCCTGCGGGCCGAGGAGCCCATCCGCGGCCTGCGCGCCACGCCCAGCCCCGAGGCCCGCGTGCTGCAGGGCGTGCTGGTGGTGAGTGCCCGCCCTGCCGCCAGAGGGCGCCCCTCCCCGCCGGCCCGCCGCAGCCTCCCCGCAGGCCCGCTCACTGTCCCCTTGGCGACCGGCAGCTCGGCCTTCCCGCCAGCGGGCGGACGGCTGGGGGCTGGGGGCTGCGGGGGTCTGCTCTCCCTGTCCGCGGCCCGCTTCGCGGGGGGAGGCCGAGCTGGGGAGGGTCAGCCCCGGCTCCGGGCCCCTCTCCATGGTGCCTGGAAGGGGGCACGGCCAGGGGCGGACGGCCATCACAGCCCGCCGCCTGCCCTGCAGAGGTACAGCCCGGTGGTGGACGCAGGCTCGGACGTGGCCTTCCGCTGGACCATCGACGACAAGCAGTCCTTCACCTTCCACAACGTGGTCTTCAACGTCATCTACCAGAGCACGGCCGTCTTCAAGCTCTCGGTGGGGGCGGGGCGCCGGGCGGGGGCGGGATGGGGTGCCCGAGGGGAGCGGGGTGCCGGGCGGGGGCGGGGCGTCTCACCCCTGCTTTCTGTCCCTCTGCTTCCGAGGGCCCTGCCGCAGCCGCGGGTGAGTGCGGGGCGGGCCCACGCGTGCCGCCCGGGCGCTGGCCGCTGCTCACCGCCGCCTCCCCCGCAGCTGACCGCCTCCAACCACGTCAGCAACGTCTCGGTGAGCTACGCCGTGGCGGTGGAACGCATGCACCGGCTGAGCGGGCTGCGCGTGGCCGCGGTGCCGCCCGTGCTGCCCTGCCGCGCCGCGCTGGCGCTGGCCGCCGAGGTGCTGGTGGACTCCGCCGTCGACGTGACCTTCCTGTAAGCGCCTCGGGTCGGCCGCGGGCGGGCTGGGGCCGCCGCGGGCCTGTCTCTCGGGCTCTCACTGCTGCCCGGCAGGTGGGCCTTCGGGGACGGAGAGCAGGCGACCGGCTGGTTCAGGCCCCCGTACAATGAGTCCTTCCCAGCGCCCGACCCCGCGGTGGCCCAGGTGCGGGTGGAGCACCGTGCCTCGCACACCTACTCCACCCCAGGTGAGACAGGGGCGAGGGTGGGTGGGTGCCGCGGCTTGCCCCCGCCGGGCCCTCTGCGCCGCCTGAGGGAGGTCTGCCCGCTGGCGCGGAGCCCCGAGGTTTGCCCCTCCCAACCGCAGGGGCAGCCCGGCCGGGTGGCTGCTCCACCTCTCGCCTGTCCCCAGGTGAGTACAACCTGACCCTGCTGGTGTCCAATGCCTTCGAGAACCTGACGCAGTGGGTGCCCGTGAGCGTGCGCGCCGCCCTGCCCGCCCTGGCCGTGGCTGTGGGCAGCCAAGTCCCGGTGGCCGGCCGGCCCATCACCTTCTCCCCACACCCGCCCCTGCCCGCGGGGGGCATTCTGTACTCCTGGGACTTCGGGGACGGCTCCCCGGCGGAGCGGCATCGACAGCCAGAGGTCAGCCACGTCTTCGTGGCTCGAGGCGCGTACCGCGTCTGCCTGGGGGCCAACAACACGGTGAGCAGCCAGGCCGCCTGTGCCCGCGTGCAGGTGCTGGCCGAGCCGCGCGGCCTGGCTGTGCACCTGCCGCCGGCCGTGGAGCAGGGTGCGCCCACCCTGGTCAGCGCCTCCCTGGAGGCGGGCGACAACGTCACGTGGACGTTCGACATGGGGGACGGCACAGTGCTCACGGGCCCTGAGCCCGCGGTGGAGCACGTGTACCTGCGGGCGCAGAACAGCACGGTGACCGTGCGGGCGTCCAGCCCCGCCGGCCACCTGGCCCGCAGCCTGCCGGTGCAGGTGTTCGTGCTGGAGGTGCTGCGGCTGGACCCGGCGGCCTGCATCCCCACGCAGCCCCAGGCCCGGCTCACGGCCCACGTCCCGGGCGACCCAGCCCACTACGTCTTCGACTGGACATTTGGAGACGGCTCATCCAACACCACTGTGCGGGGGGACCCCTCAGTGACCCACAACTTCACGCGCAGCGGCACCTTCCCGCTGGCGCTGGTGCTGTCCAGCCGCACCAACCGGGCACACTATTTCAGCAGCGTGTGCGTGGAGCCGGAGATGGGCAACCTCACGCTGCGGCCCGAGCGGCAGTGCGTGCGGCTGGGCGCCCCGGCCCGGCTGGCCGCCCACGCCTGGCCCCCCTTCCCCTACCGCTTCGCCTGGGACGCGGGGGCCGAGGGCGCTGCCGTCCAGGCTGTGGGCTGCGAGGCGACGATCACCTACCGTGACGTGGGCTCCTACCTGGTGACGGTCACCGCGGCCAACAACGTCTCCGCCGCCAACGACTCGGCGCTGGTGGAGGTGCAGGAGCCCGTGGAGCTCACGGGCATCGGGGTCAACGGCTCACGGGTGCTGGAGCTGCTGCAGCCCCACCTGTTCCAGGCGCTGGGCCGGGGACGCCCCGCCACCTACCTGTGGGAGCTAGGGGACGGCGGGCGGCTGGAGGGCCCCGCGGCCGTCACCCACGCCTACAGCAGCACGGGCCGCTTTGCTGTGCGCGTGGCCGGCTGGAACGAGGTGAGCCGTGGCGAGGCCCTGCTCAACGTCACCGTGCAGCAGCGCGTGCGGGGGCTCAGCCTGAATGCCAGCCGCACCCTGGTGCCCCTCAACGGCAGCGTGAGCTTCAGTACTGCGCTGGCGGCCGGCAGCGACGTGCGCTACTCCTGGGTGCTGTGTGACCGCTGCACGCCCAGCCCCGGCGGCCCCGCCATCTCCTACACCTTCCGCTCGGTCGGCACCTTCAGCGTCATCGTTGCGGCCGAGAACGAGCTGGGCGCCGCCCAGGACAGCATCTCAGTGTCCGTGCTGGAGCGCATCGAGGGCCTGCAGGTGGCTGGCGGCTGTGGCAGCAGCAGCTGCCCCACCAACCTCACGCTGCAGCTGCAGGCCGTGGTCCGGGAAGGCACCAATGTCTCCTACAGCTGGACCGCTCAGCGGGAAGGCGGCCCGGTCCTGGTCGGCAGCGGCAGGACCTTCTCGCTCGCCGTCCCCGAGGCGGGCACCTACCACGTCCAGCTGCGGGCCACCAACATGCTGGGCAGCGCCTCGGCCAACCGCACCTTGGACTTCGTCGAACCCGTGGGGGGGCTGGCCATGTCCGCCTCTCCCAACCCGGCAGCCGTTGGCACCACGGTCGCCCTGGCCGCTCTGCTGGCCAGCGGCAGTGGCGTCACCTACACCTGGTCCCTCGAGACCGGGCAGAGCTGGGGAACCCTGGGGCCGGCCACCAGCCACGCCTTCCCCGCCCCCGGGCTGCACTGGGTCACGGTCACGGCCCAGAACCAGCTGGGCGCGGCCAACGCCAGCGTGCAGGTGGCCGTGCAGGTGCCCGTGAGCGGGCTCAGCATCCGGGCTGGCGCGGCAGTGCCCCGTGTGGTGGCAGCTGGCTCCACCCTCTCTCTCTGGGGGCAGCTGGCCACGGGCACCGACGTGAGCTGGTGCTGGGCCTTGCCGACTGGAGACAGGCGTGGCCAGCACGTGGCCGTGGCCTTCCCTGACGCTGGTGCCTTCTCCCTCCGCCTCAACGCCTCCAACGCGGTCAGCTGGGCCACAGCGGCACACAACCTCACCGTGGAGGCGCCTGTGCTGGGCCTGGCTCTGTGGGCCAGCAGCAAGGTGGCGGAGCCTGGGCAGCCGGTCCACTTCCAGGTCCTGATGGCCACTGGCTCTGCGGTCAGCTTCCACCTGCAGGTCAACGGGGCCGGCCCTGAAACGCTACCCGGGCCCCACTTCTCCCGCAGCTTTCCCCGGGTTGGGGACTACGTGGTGGCTGTGCAGGCCGAGAACCGGGTGAGCCGGGCGCAGGTGCAGGTGCGCGTGCTGGTGCTGGAGGCCGTGGCCGGGCTGCAGGTGCCCGGCTGCTGCGAGCCGGCCATCGCCACGGGTGCTGAGCGCAACTTCACGGCCAGCGTGCAGCGGGGTTCCCGCGTGGCCTACGCCTGGTACTTCTCCCTGCAGAAGGTGCAGGGAGACTCGCTGGTCATCCTGTCCGGCCGCGACGTCACCTACACGCCGGTGGCCGCGGGCCTGCTGGAGATCCACGTGCGGGCCTTCAACGAGCTGGGCGGCATGAACCGCACGCTGCTCGTCGAGGTGCAGGACGTGATCGAGCACGTGGCACTGCAGGGCGGCCGCTGCTTCACCAACCGCTCGGCCCGCTTCCAGGCGGCCACCAGCCCCAGCCCCCGGCACGTGGCCTTCCGCTGGGACTTCGGAGACGGGGCGGCGCAGGCCACGGAGGGGCCCTGGGCCGAGCACACCTACCTGCAGCCCGGCGACTACCGCGTGGAGGTGAACGCCTCCAACCTGGTGAGCTTCTTCGTGGCGCAGGCCACGGTCACCGTGCACGTGCTGGCCTGCAGGGAGCCCCAGGTGGAGGTGGCCCTGCCCCCGCAGGTGCTCATGCGGCGCGCCCAGCGCAACTACCTGGAGGCCCACGTGGACCTGCGGGGCTGCGTCACCTACCAGACCGAGTACCGCTGGGAGGTGTACCGGGCTGCCAGCTGCCAGCGGCCCCGACCCCCTGCCCGTGTGGCCCTGCCCGGTGTGGACATGAGCCGGCCGCAGCTGGTGGTGCCCCGCCTGGCGCTGCCCGTGGGCCACTACTGCTTTGTGTTCGCGGTGTCCTTTGGGGACACGCCCCTGGCGCGGAGCATCCAGGCCAATGTGACGGTGGCGCCCGAGCGCCTGGTGCCCATCGTGGGGGGCGGCTCCTACCGCGTGTGGTCCGACGCGCAGGACCTGCTGCTGGACGGGAGCCAGTCCTACGATCCCAACCTGGAGGACGGCGACCAGACGCCGCTCAGCTTCCACTGGGCCTGCGTGGCCTCTACGCAGGTCAGCGCCCCACGCAGCCACGCCCGCCCCCGCCGCCCCGGTGCGGCGGGCAGCCCGGCTCACGCGCCGCTGTGCTGCAGGGCGCCGGCGGGTGTGCGCTGAACTTCGGGCCACGCGGGAGCAGCCTGGTCACCATCCCCCGGGAGCGCCTGCAGGCCGGCGTGGAGTACACCTTCAGCCTGGCGGTGTGGAAGGCCGGCCGCAGGGAGGAGACCACCAACCAGACGGTGCGTGCAGCCCCGCCCCGCCCGTGCCCCGCCCACGCCGCGGCAGCCCCGCCCACGCCGGGCATGCCCTGCCTCCACACCGCGGGCACGCCCCTACGCCCCGCCCGCACGCCCACTGGGCCGGCAGACCTGGGCGTTCGTGGGGCTCAGCGGATGGCTGCTTGGGCCTGGCTGCCTGCAGACCCCGTGCCCCGTGGGCAGCCCCAGGCCAGCCCCTCTCTGGTCTCTTAGAGGGCTCTCGGCTTGGGAGGCTCAAGACCAGACGAGCCCTGGCCGGCGGCTCTTGAACAGGCTTGGGGGCTCTGGGGTACAGCCTGGAGCTGCGCCCCGCCTGCACCTCCGCACCTGCCCTCAGAGGCGAGCCAGGCCTCACCCTGCCCCTGCCCCAGGTGCTGATCCGGAGCGGCCGCGTGCCCATCGTGTCGCTGGAGTGTGTGTCCTGCCGGGCGCAGGCCGTGTACGCGGTCAGCCGCAGCTCCTACGTGCACCTGGAGGGCCGCTGTGACAACTGCAGCGGGGGCGCCAAGCGAGGGGTGAGTGGCGGGGTGGGCCCCGGGCCCCGCCGGCGTGGCTGCGGCTGAGCTCCTGTCCTCTCCCCGCCCCACCCAGCGCTGGGCTGCACGCACCTTCAGCAACCGGACGCTGGTGCTGGACGAGACCACCACGTCCACGGGCAGCTCGGACCTGCGGCTGGTGGTGCGGCGCGGCGTGCTGCGGGACGGCGAGGGCTACGTCTTCACGCTCACGGTGCTGGGCCCCGCGGGCCAGGAGGAGGGCTGCGCCTCCCTCCGCCTCTCTGCCACCCGGCCGCCCCGGGGGGGCTCCTGCCGCCTCTTCCCGCTGGGCGCAGCACGCGCCCTGACCACCAAGGTGTACTTCGCCTGCACAGGTGAGCCGGCGGGCGGGAGTGCCGCCCGCACTGCCCACCGCGGGCCACTGACCCGCAGCCCCCACAGGCTGGCGGGACGCGGAGGACGCGGCCGCTCCGCTGGTGTATGCGCTGCTGCTGCGGCGCTGCCGCCAGGGCCACTGCGAGGAGTTCTGCGTCTACAAGGGCAGCCTGGCCACCTACGGGGCTGTGTTGCCGCCTGGCTTCGGGCCCCACTTCCGGGTGTACCTGGCTGTGCAGGTGCAGGACCAGCTGGGCGCCGCTGTGGTCGCCCTGAACAGGTGTGTGGGGCCGCAGGGCTGCGGGGCCGGGGGCCGCCGGGACGGAGGGGCTACAGCTCACTGGCCTCTGCACGTAGGTCTCTGGCCATTGCCTTGCCCGAGCCCCCCGGCCACCCCGCGGACCTCACAGCCTGGCTGCACAGCCTGACGGAGGGCCAGCTCCCTGGGCTGCTGCGGCAGGCCGACCCCCAGCACGTCATCGAGTACTCGCTGGCACTCATCACCGTGCTCAACGAGGTCAGCAGGGCGCACCCTGCCCCGCCCCCGCCCCGGCTCCTGCACCGGCCCCAGCTGGACCCACCAGGCACCCTGCCGCGCAGCCTCTCTGGTGCCCGCTCCCGGCAGGGGTCCAGAGACCCCCCCCACCCCACCCCTTGCACTGGAGGAAGCCACTCGAGGCTTGAGTCCTGCCCCTACGTGGAAGCCCGACCCTGGGTCAGGGGCCCCGTGTCCGCTGACTGCGCTGTGCTTGCCGTCTGCAGCACGAGCAGAGCCTGGCGGCGGAGGAGCCGGAGCGGCAGCGGCAGCTGCGGGCCCAGATACGCAAGAACGTTACGGAGACGCTGGTGTCCCTGCGCGTGCACACGGTGGACGACATCCAGCAGATCGCCGCCGCGCTGGCCCAGTGCACGGTAGGCGCCTGGTTGGCGGAGGGGGGCGCGGCGCCGGCCAGTCCCGCCCCGGAATGCCCCCGCCGCAGGGTAGTGGGGCGGGGAAGCCTGGGGCTTCTGCCTGGGCACGCGCGGGCAGCCTGGCACACGCTGTGCTCCCTGGGGCTCTGCGAGTCCTGAGGCTGAGCTGGGGACTGACGGGCGGCCGCAGGTGTCCCGCAGGGAGCTGGTCTGCCGCTCCTGCCTGAAGCCCACGCTGCACAAGCTGGAGGCCATGATGCGCATCCTGCAGCAGGAGACTGCGGCCGGCACCCGGACGCCCCCGGCCATCGCAGACAGCATCCTCAACATCACAGGTGCACCGTGCCCCGTCCTGTCCCCGCCCCCGTCCCCAACAGCCTCCCGCCCCACCCCCGCTGCCAGCCACTCCCCTCCCCGCAGGCGGCCTCATCCACCTGGCCAGCGCGGATGTGCAGGGCCCGCAGCACCTGGAGCCCAGCGCGGAGCCGCCCTCGCCCTCGCTGATGGTGGCGTCCAGGGCCTACCACCTGTCCTCCGCCCTCATGCGCATCCTCATGCGCGCACGGGTGCTCAACGAGGAGCCGCTGACGCTGGCGGGCGAGGAGATCGTGGCGCAGGGCAAGCGCGCCGACCCACAGGGCCTGCTGTGCTATGGGGACGCCGCCAGCCCTGGCTGCCACTTCGCCATTCCGCCGGCCTTCAGCGGGGCCCTGTCCAACCTCAGCGACGTGGTGCAGCTCATCTTCCTGGTGGACTCCAACCCCTTCCCCTTCGGCTACATCAGCAACTACACCGTGTCCACCAAGGTGGCATCCATGGCCTTCCAGACTCAGACCGGCGCCCGCATCCCCATCGGCCAGCTGGCCTCGGAGCGCGCCATCGTCGTGACGGTGCCCAGCAGCTCGGGCCAGCAGCTGGGCGCCTACCGCCCAGCTGGCTCTGCCGTCCTGCAGCCCCAGGCCTCGGTCACCGCCGTGGTGGCGCCCGAGAACAGCAACCCCGCAGCCGGGCTGCATCTGCAGCTCACCTACACGGTGCTCGACGGTGGGTGCCCGAGCCTCCGGGAGGCCCCCACCCTGCCTCGGGTCCTGGGCTGGGCCGGAGAGAGCCGGCACTCCTTGGGCCAGGGCACCTGCCCTCTGCGCCTCGGGGGTCCCGGTGGTGAGGGGAGCTGCCAGGGTGGCCGTCCGACCCCCGTGTGCCCCCCCAGAGCGCTACCTGTCTGAGGAGCCGGAGCCCTACCTGGCCGTCTACCTGCACACGGCCCCTTGGCCCAGCGAGCACAACTGCTCGGCCAGCAGGAGGATCAGCCTGCAGGCGCTGGCGGGCACGGACCACCGGCCCTACACCTTCTTCGTGGCCCCGGGGTGAGCTGCCCTCACGGGCGGAGCGGCGAGCAGGCGGGGCTGGCCGCGGGCCGGTGCGCTCAGGGGCCTGGGGCTGCAGTGGGGGACGGCTGCGGGTCAGCTCGTGATACACCCGCTCCCCAGGGCCCAGGCCCCAGGCGGCCGCTACTACCTGAACCTGACCAGCCACTTCCAACGGTCGGCGCTGGAGGTGTCGCTGAGCCTGTACTCGTCCCTGTGCCAGTACTTCAGTGAGGAGGACATGGCGTGGCGGACGGAGGGGCTCGTGCCGCTGGACGGTACCTCTCCCCGCCAGGCCGTCTGCCTCACCCGCCACCTCACCGCCTTCGGCGCCAGCCTGTTCGTGCCGCCCAGCCGTGTCCACTTCATCTTCCCAGTGAGTGACAGCCACTCCGGCCCCGGGGGTGGGCGCTGCCCGGCCTGACACCTCTTCCCTAGGAGCCGCCGTCCACCGTGAACTACGTGGTCCTGCTGACGTGCACCGTGTGTCTGGTGACCTACGCGGTCATGGTCGTGGTTCTGAGGAAGCTGGACCAACTGGACGCCAGCCGGGTGCGCGCCATCCCTTTCTGCGGGCAGAGGGGCCGCTTCAAGTATGAGATTCTGGTCAAGACCGGCTGGGGCCGGGGCTCAGGTGAGGGCGGAGCCAGCTGGCCCTGCGGCTGGTGTGGCACCCGCAGCAGACCAGCAGCTGGCCGCAGGGGCTCCTGCTGGCCCGAGGGTGGCACTGGTGGACACACCCATGGTGGGGAGGGGCGGCCGCCTGTGCGGGGCCGGAGGTGACGGGCCGAGGTCGAGGCCGCCGTGAGAGCGCAGATGACCGGCAGCCGGCCTCATGGGCTGTGAGGACGCGGCTGGTCGCACTTCGATCAGCCCCAGGGAGTGGCCTCCCAAAGAGGCTGGCCTCTCCCGCTTTTGCTCTCTGCACGGAGCGCTAGGTGCACAGGCCTCTGGTGTCCATCCTCGCCGTCACCCACGCCCCGGCGACTGGTCGGTCTGCCGCAGCCTGCCGTCTCGGCTGTGTCTGTAGCTGGCAGTGGCTCCGTGGGTCACTTCGGTGCCACTGCTGCAGTCCCCCTCTGTCTGTCGCCTGGCCAGTGACCCTCTGTGGGAAGCTCCAGGCTGAGGCTGTCCATGGCAGTCTGGGCGCTGGCTTTGAAGAGGGGCGGGCGCGGGCAGCGGGGACATGTTTGGGCAGGAGCTGGCAGCGGGCTGGGCTGGGGCCTTGGCTGCTGTATGGTGTCTGGTGCCTGGCGGGTGGCGCGGTGGCTCCGTCCCTGGGCTGGGGACCCGGCTCTGCTGAGGGCAGGGTGACCTGTGCTGGCCCGGGCCCTGCTCTGCTGGGCAGGGGCAGTCCCAGAGCAGAGCCCCTCCCCCACAGGGACCACCGCGCACGTGGGAATCGTGCTGTACGGAGCGGACAGCCGGAGCGGCCACCGGCACCTGGACGGGGATGGAGCCTTCCACCGGAACAGCCTGGACATCTTCCAGATCGCCACCCCGCACAGCCTGGGCAGCGTGTGGAAGATCCGGGTGTGGCACGACAACAAAGGTGGGGTGTGCGCCCCTGCCCACTGACGCCCCGCCCCTGCCGGCCCCCTCCCAAGGCCTGGCCCCACCTCTATCCAGACCCCTCCCCTGCCGGCCCCACCCTGCTGACCTGGCCCCGCCCCTCCTGCCCCAGCCTGGCCCCGNNCCCCCCCCCCCCCCAGGCCTCAGCCCGGCCTGGTTCTTGCAGCACGTGATCGTGCGGGACCTGCAGAGCGCGCGCAGCACCTTCTTCCTGGTCAACGACTGGCTGTCGGTGGAGACAGAGGCCAACGGGGGCCTGGTGGAAAAGGAGGTGCTGGCGGCGAGTAAGCGGGCGCCCGCCCGGCGGGGAGGGCGTGGAGGGCGGCCGGGCGGGGCGCCTCTGACAGCCCCGTGCCCCAGGCGACGCGGCCCTGCGGCGCTGCCGGCGCCTGCTGGTGTGCGAGCTGCAGCGCGGCTTCTTCGACAAGCACATCTGGCTGTCCGTGTGGGACCGGCCGCCGCGGAGCCGCTTCACCCGCGTGCAGCGGGCCACCTGCTGCGCGGTCCTGCTCTGCCTCTTCCTGGGGGCCAACGCCGTGTGGTACGGGGTCGTGGGCGACGCGGCCTACAGGTGGGTGCCGGGGGGTGGGGTCAGGCGCCCCGGCAGCTGCCACCCGTGGCCCAGCGCCCTCCGTCTCCTCCCCGCACAGCCCGGGGCCCGTGTCCAGGCTGGTCCCGCCGGGCATGGACGCGGCGGCTGTCGGCCTGGTGTCCAGCGTGCTGGTCTACCCCGCCTACCTGGTCATCCTGTTCCTCTTCCGAATGTCGCGGAGCAAGGTGGGTGGGGACCGCCGATTCCAGGGTGAGCTGGGCCGCGGGCCGCCTGCCCCCGCCAGGGCGGTGGTGTCCAGCCAGAGCATGGCCGTCGGGGTCACCGCCTTCGGAGGGGCTAGCCACACCGCCCACTCCTTGCCAGACCAGGAGCGAAAGGATGAGCCGCGTTCCTGGGGCCAGCTGCAGCTGAGGCGCCTGTCGCCACTGGTCACGCTCGTGGCTCCTGCGCGGGGCTGGGGCTGCGGGGTGGGGCTAGCCCAGGGTGCTCTGGACGGCCTCACGGGAGCCTGCCGGCGGAGGGGTCTGCCTCCTGCTGACCGCCCTCTCCCTTCAGGTGGCGGGGGGCCCCAGGTCCGTGGGGCGGCAGGTCCTGGATTCCGACGGCTGCCTGGACTCGGCCCTGGACAGCTCCTTCCTCACGACCCCCGGGCCCCGGGCTGAGGTCGGGGCGCTGGC
This sequence comes from Galemys pyrenaicus, assembly GCA_019455555.1. Classification (NCBI taxonomy): domain Eukaryota; kingdom Metazoa; phylum Chordata; class Mammalia; order Eulipotyphla; family Talpidae; genus Galemys; species Galemys pyrenaicus. The sequence goes on along the minus strand of JAGFMF010012160.1, from coordinate 526,646 downwards.
AGGGCCCCGGGCGGGTGGGCCCTGCTGCCCTGGGCAGTCCTGAGCCCTCTGCGCCCCTCCCCACAGGCCCTCGCCGGACAAGTGACGAGCGACTTGTTTCTGGGAGACTCCAAGAGGTGGGGCTCCAGAGAAAGAGCAAGGCTCTGCGGGGCTGGTGCTGCGGGGTGCCCCGGATGTCCCCGAGTGTTGCCCGTGAATGGACACGGCCCCCGCGTGTCCCCGCAGCCTGGTGTGCTGGCCGTCCAGCGAGGGCACGCTCAGCTGGCCAGACCTGCTCAGCGACCCGTGCATCATGGGCAGCGCCCTGCAGCGGCTGGCACAGGGCCCCGAGGACGACGGCCTCTCCCTGGTCACCACCGCTTCACCCGCCAAGTACTTCGCAGCCTCGGGTGAGCGAGGACCCCGGCTCGGGTGGGAGGCGGCGCGGCCCAGCCCCTCGCCCACCAGCCCCTCTGCCCCTCCAGATGAAGCCCTGGCGCGGCGGAGTCCAGCCCCTGCGCAAGACGTGGCAGGAGACACAGATCTGCTTGGCGGCCTGTGAGTGCCCCACCCCCCCAAGCCGGGCGGCTCCCAGGCCCGCACCCCCGGCCTGAGCCGCGTCCCACGGGTTCCCCTGGGCAGCAGGGGAAGCACACGCCGTTTTGCTTCCCGAGGGGTTGGGCTGCCTTGACCAGGGGGTGCCAGCCACACCATCTGCCCCTGGTCCTCACCCTGGGCAGCCAGCCGGAGACGCCCCACGGCTGGGGGCTGCACGGCCAGGGCCAGAGTCCGAGCTCTCCTGGTCACGCAGCAGGCGGGGAGCTGAGACGCCCGTGCGCTCGTCCACGTCACACGCCACCCTCATGCACCCCGTCTCCTCCGTGGTAGCGGCCTCTCCTTGATGGCCTGGGGTCCCTGCGGGCATGCAGCCCGTGCAGCGTGGGCAGGGGGCGGGCAGGTCTGCGGGTCTGGCTGGTGTGCAGAGGCGGCAGGGGTGCGGTTGCAGGGGTGAGGGCCGAAGAGTGTGTGAGACAGGACAGAGGTGGCATGGGTGTGGGCGTGGGGCCGGTGGCCGGGAAGTGGGCAGAGCAGCAGGTCGCAGGGGGCAGCTGAGCAGAGCCCACGCCGTCTACCCTGGTGCGAGACAGAGGGGCAGCGTCTTCTCTCGCGGGGGACAGAGACCAGTTGCACTCCAGGAAGGGGGTCTCACGACCTGCTCTGTGTCCAGGTGCGGCGCCCCGGGAGAGAGGACGGAGGCCCTGGTGCTGCAGAGACTGGGCCCGAAGGGGCTGCCCGGCCCGGGCCTGGGCTGGGAGCAGGCCCCGCTGGCCATGCTCCCCGGAACAGGTGGGCGCGCACCCCAGACGCCCGCCCCGCCCCCAGCCCGCGCGCCACGGGCCTCGCCGCTGACCATGTTTCCTGCAGGGCTGGTGGAGGGGCTGCGGAGGCGACTGCTGCCGGCCTGGTGCTCGACCCTGGCGCACGGGCTCAGCCTGCTCCTGGTGGCCGTGGCCGTGGGCGTGTCGGGATGGGTGGGGGCCGGCTTCCCGCCCCATGTGAGCGTCACGTGGCTCCTCTCGAGCAGCTCCAGCTTCCTGGCCTCGTTCCTCGGCTGGGAACCCCTCAAGGTGAGTGGGCGGCCCGGGCGGGCCCCAGGGCGGCCCAGGCGCCCCTGATGCCGCTGCCGCCCAGGTGCTGCTGGAGGCCCTCTACTTCTCGCTCGTGGCCAAGCGGCTGCACCCGGACGAAGACGACACGCTGGTCGAGAGCCCGGCCGTGACGCCCGTGAGCGAGCGCGTGCCCCGCGTGCGCCCCCCCCACGGCTTCGCGCTCTTCCTGGCCAAGGAGGAGGCACGGAAGGTCAAGAGGCTGCACGGGCTGCTGCGGGTGAGCCCTGCGCCCGGGGCCGGGGAGCCCTCAGGCCTCCGCTGCCCACCCCGCGTTGCCAGTGTGAGCCCAGCGTGGACGCCCGCCCTGCCTGGGCTCCTGGGCCCTCAGTGGGAAGCTGCTGGGGTGTCCACGCGGCCCGGCCGTGGACCCGTCGCCGTCTTTAACGTGGCCGCTGATCTGCAGAGCCTGCTGGTGTACATGCTTTTCCTGCTGGTGGCACTGCTGGCCACCTACGGGGACGCCTCGCACCACGGCCACGCCTACCGGCTGCAGAACGCCATCAAGCAGCAGCTGGACAGCCGGGCCTTCCTGGCCATCACCCGGTAGGGACACCCGTGTGCGTCCACACGCCCGTGCCGGGCCAGGTGGGCCGACTGGGGCACTGACAGGGCCTTGGGCGCCCCATGCACCATTCTGCCCCAGGGGTGGTGGGCGGGCTCCCCGCTGGGGGGCGCGGCAGGCACTCCCTGAGCCCAGGTGGAGGAAGCTGCCTCGTGCCCCCTGGGGCAGGGTGGGCCAGGTAATTCTGTGCCTGCAGGTCCGAGGAGTTCTGGCCATGGATGGCCCATGTGCTGCTCCCCGCCGTGCTTGGGAACCAGTCCAGCCCGGAGCTGGGGCCCCTGCGGCTGCGGCAGGTGCGGCTGCGGGAAGGTGAGCTGAGCAGCTGGTCTCCTGAGGTGCCTGGGGGTCTGTGGGCAGCTCCCGGCCCTGGGAGCTTTGCCCCATTTCTGGTGTGTGAGTGGGACGCCCACGTTTGGGATGCGGGGGCAGCCCCAGGCGCAGCCAGGCGGGGAGGCAGTAAGCGGCGTCTGGTTCCAGCGCTATTCCCCGACCCCTCGGGCGTGGGGTCGCACCGGTGCGCCCCCGCCTCAGGCGGCTTCAGCACCAGTGACTTCGGCATCGGCTGGGCCACCGCTGCCCACGGCCACTCGGAGGTGTGGGCCTACTCCGCGCCGGACCTGCTGGGGTGAGCGGCGCGCCGGCCAGGTGGGCGAGGGCGCCTGGGCCGGCCCGCTCTGAGGCGGCGCCTCCCGCAGGGCCTGGTACTGGGGCTGCTGCGGCGTGTACGACAGCGGCGGCTACGTGCAGGAGCTGGGGCCCGGCCTGGAGCAGAGCCGAGCGCGCCTGGCCTTCCTGCAGGAGCACAGCTGGATCGACGACAGGTGGGCCCCGCGCCCCCCCGCGCCCCGCGCCCCACGCGCCCCCCGCCCCCCGCGCTTATGCCAGTCCTTGCAGGAGCCGCGCTGTGTTCGTGGAGCTCACGCGCTACAGCCCGGCCGTGGGGCTGCACGCCGCCGTCACGCTGCGCCTAGAGTTCCCGACCGCGGGCAGAGCCGTGGCCGCCTTCAGCGTCCGCCCGTTCGCCCTGCGGCGCCTGAGCGCTGGCCTCTCGCTGCCGCTGCTCACGTCGGTGAGTGCCCCGCGGCCCCGCCCGCCCCGCGGCCCCGCCCGCCCCGCGGCCCCGCCCGCCCCGCGGCCCCGCCCGCCCCGCGGCCCCGCCCGCCCCGCGGCCCCG